>CM042162.1:38338348-38345848 GCA_023376005.1 Doryteuthis pealeii | reverse complement strand
GTAAAACTCAAAATAGTTTGTTGTAAAAATTATATAAAAAATGTAAAGTATTATATATATATATATATATATATATATATATATATATATATATATATTGCAACATACCTGTCGTTCAAATATATACGTACAATGCAACGTTGACTACGTGTGTACATTTGCACATGCACAGGTTCTGTTGCAATTGCTCTCGCATACATATGCCTGCAGCGTATTTTACTTAAGATAATAAAACTTCTACTATTGACCAAATAGCACTGGCAATTCCTGAGAAATATTCAGTTGTACGCCAGTAACAGTCAAAATTAAGGATGAATACAAGTAGTTAAAGATTAAATTAAATGCATCACATTACCTTCGAATGCTTCTGTTTAAATTTATCATTAACCTTCAAGTGTAACTTTTGACATAACATTTCCAAATTCGAAAAAAGGCTATATAAATGCATTATGATAACTAGCAAATATATGCACCCTCCGGGTGCAAGTATTTAAGTTTTAATATAATAAAATATATTAAATTAGAAAGCCAATGAAACTGAATAAGAATGCAGATAAAAAGATTTGGAACCAAAGGGGTATGATTGAAAAATAGAACAACTTTGAAACTAACTCTTCCATCATTTTTCGTTACTCCCGTCTTTCATTGGTAAATTTTCCAAATTTAACTATTTAGTTAAAATAGGAAGTAAAGAATAATATTACAGTTATTTCTTCTTGTTAAGGGATTTCTGTTAAGATTTATGACGAGATTTTTCTCATATTCATAAAAATAAAACCAAAGAATTAGAAATCAATAATACTAAGCACATATTTATTAAAATCAAATTTTTAATATCAATATGCAAATTAGCCTTCCCATTAACACTGTAACCTGCTATTTTGTTGTATATATAAATCCATGTTTTTAGTATGTGAATATCGCCAACAATATTAATAATGTAAACAATTTTACTAATAATTAAGGTTTAATTAAAAATAAAATCATTGAGAATGTGATGTCAATAACTAAGGGAATTGTGACTTGAGTAATGATTTAGTTTCGGTTACAGACAAACAAACACACAATCTCCATTATAATAAGATTTATAATTACATATTCACCAACCTCTCCCTACCAGTAGGAATTTACACAATATCAGTAGCTGAAGTAGGTTTCAAATCAATGTTTTCTTTCTCCTTGATTGGTTATTCAGCCAATATTAAAATCCCTATAGTTTGAGTGAGAATAGTTGGATTCATGCCTTTCCTAGGGCCATTAGCGCTATGTAAAAGCAAAGAACTGGATTTGAACTCGTGTCGCCGCGTTCATTTCCAACGATGATAAACATTACACCACGCACCTGCAAAATCGTACTAAATTATGATTTATATTTACATTATTGAATTATTTATGTTAGTCTCTTCTTTCAAGAACTATAATGATATTAACTAATGAATTGAACACATTTTTAACTGCATATTTCCTATGGGCAAAATATTGAAAAGCGTATCATTCCCCCCTTTGATTTTACTAAATTAAAATCAGCTGGATACGTATTCCCTAACTAAAGTCAGAACATGAATTCTCTTTGTATTTCGTCAGGAAGTGTCGTATCATTTTATTGTAGAAAGAGATTATTGGAAATTGTATTTGGCGTATAATATGTACATATTCTCCAAGGTAAATGTTTTCATTCAAATTTCAAGTGTACATTACGTTAGGTATAGATTCACTGAGTATTTCTAAATTGTATCGTTATAAAATCGTTATAAATAATATGCTTCATTTTAATTCTGTACGGAATAGATACAACTTCCACGCGGTAATTTCTAAACTGCGTTACCTCTTATGATGGAAACAGACTTTTATAATACAACCAAATACTAGAGATCGGGTATATTCGCGGAGTTCCGTCCCAGCTTCCTGCCTCAAAAGCAGCTAGACGGTGGCTGCTGATAAAAAAACACTAGCTACGATTGAAGTCCGTAGCCGAAGCGGTGTCGCTTGAAAATAAAACTAGGGTTAGGGTTGGGATTTAGGGTTAGTTTAATGGGAAAATAAATAAATAATGTATACAGGGTTGCCCAGAAAAAACAGAACCCACAAATTTTGTAATAAAACTCTTGATTTTAACTAGGGGGTGGGGTAGGGTTAGGGTTAGGGTTAGGGTTGGGTTTTCGGGAAAAACGCCCCAAGTTTTTTTTGTTTTTTTTTCAAGTGACACCGCTTCGGCTACGGGCTTCAATCGTAACTGGTGTTGTTGTTTTTTCAGCAGCCACCGGCTGGCGGTTTTTGAGACAGGAGACCGGGACGGAACTCCGCGAAGAGTACCTAGACATCTATTAATGGGATTTATAAATAAGATCATTAAAAAGCCGATTAAGAATTTAAAAAAAAAGAAATTACATGAGTAATATTAAAAAATACCGACTACTAAAATGATGGAGTCCCCGGTGTAAATTGCGAGTTAATTTTTTAGATACTAACAAAAGCAAAAAAGACGAGTTGACACAATCGAATGTCTGATCAAAAAACTAAATTAGATAAAGACCTATTCGCTACATTTAACATCCTAACGTAAAAGGTTTGGTTTGGTTTGGTTTTACGGCATATCAACCTCAGTGGGTCATTTAATGCCGACAAAGTTTTGAAATAAATCAATTCTTAATGGATAATACAATTTTTTATAAATACATTTTTCTATTTAACTCATAGATGGGACCTAACGTAAAAAGAGTAATTAACCTAAGTAAAGTCGTCGCGGTGGCCTAAAGTCGATATCAGCCAGGCATCGAGAGAGTCTATCCACTTTTCTCTAGCGCTAGACCAAGGAGATTGTTTCGGCATCTGAGGTGGAGCGCCACACCTATCATCAGCTCCTTATTATACCACACTGATCCCTGTGCTACTCATACGCTGAGTGTCGGTATCGAACCTGGAACATTGTGGTTCCTAGTCGAACGCGCTACCGACTGAGATAAAGCGACCCTTTAGGACTGCTGACATTATCAAAACTCCATTAGGCTTTTAATGTGTCAAAGGTGGAGGTCCCTGGTTTCTTATTAGATAAACCCGGTTTACCAAGTCAAGGGAATTTTTTCGGACTGGCTCTAAAAGCCAGAGCAGACGTAGCGCGGACTGAGACAGAATGAACCGCAAAGATAGGAGACGTATTTTTTCAATCTGCAATAAATTAATGCTAGCTTGATCAGAAAAACCTCGAAAATTTCCACCCAAACAGCCGGGAAACATCACTCATTCCGTAATATTTTCGACGTCTCTTTGTTTCCCCTCAAATAAGATTAGTCCCTATCATCATCAACTTAGCAATGATCAGCTCTCTCTAGGTGTGAATCAATACACCACGCCGATAGCTGTTATCGGTGACACTGCCCAAAAATATAACATTCTAATCGCAATTAGATAATCAAATAATATCATTTTTTCTCAGGTTTAACAGAAAAAACTTCTACTTCTTCGTCACGAAAAGAGGATAACATAATGATTCGTGTTAGCATACTAACTACATTTCTCATACACTGAAGTGAGAACAGAGAGTGTTAGCAATATATATATATATATATATATATATATATATATATATATGTGTGTGTGTGTGTGTGTGTGTGTATGAGTAGTGGCTTACCGGTGGGTACGGGTACGATCGTTGGGAGCGCACAGGATCCAGGGTTAAGACCGTAAAAAAAAACAAATACAAAGTGCTCAATACAATGTAGAGCAAAATTTATTTAAGAAATGGATATAAAGTAACCTACTCGAGTTTCATCATTATGTAACCCTGACGATGCAGATGATGAAACTCGAGTAGGTTACTTTATATCCATTTCTTATATATATATATATATATATATATATATATATATATATATATATTGTTCGCATATACAGCATTTAATTTTTTTCTCCATGCCGTCTCATATGATATACATTGGAAAAGGGTAAATATTAATCCGAAATATCGGAATAGATCAAACCAGGAACAGAACAACAATTGAACATTAAAATTCTGATTTTTGTTTTTTTTTCCAGTGCTTCAAACGACAAAAAAAAAGTTCACAAGAACAAAGTTTATACGTAACATATATATATATATATATATATATATATATATATATATATATATATATATATATATACGATGTGACACAATGACAGTAGCAGCGTTGGAATGGTGAATTATACAATTTTAAAAAAAAATGTACTTAAATGTTCTTGCGGGAAATGAAGTTAAGAGTTTACAAGCAGCAATGAAAGATGTTTCGCCAGTCAATGCTGTGACAAGTTGTGGCTCAGTCTGTGGATTTGAATTCTATCAACAGCAGTAGGCAGATAAACCCAACCATTTCATCTCTCAAAGTGGGGGAGGTGCTGCCTGAGGGATGGCCGTCTGTGATCACTCGGTCTCTTTCATCTTACCGGTCCAGAAGTCGAAACACTTAGACGCCACATTCTATGCTTTGTACAAGTACAGCTTTGTTTTATGGGAACTTTGGCCCCTATTTACGTGCATGTGGAATTAAATACATTAAAATAATTAAGTTTTTTTTTTAACAAGTAATTTTACAATTATATAAGCTAAGTTTAGAAATATGTAAACAAAAGAGAATCAAATAAATATTAGTTTAGAAATATTTTAACAACAATAGAAACAATGGTTTAAATTCCATGGGAAAATATGTACGCCATCGGAATGTACCAAAATCATTCGATATTGCATCATTGCAAATAACCTGATATTTGATGAATATTTTAGCTTAATTATCACGTAGACAATGACAAAAATAAAATTATAAAAAGGCCCATAGAGCTGAAAAACAAAGAGACAGTGGGAGCTTACGCTCTTCCCGACTCGTCAGAGTTGGAGCTGATGCTCCTAACTCGACAGTAGGAGCGAAAGTTCTCCCCCAACATCGACACAATGGGGAGAAGTCGCTGCCCGAAGACACAAAATGATATATCAGGTTGGTCTCGTATTTTCGTTTCCAATTCTCTCTCTCGCTCAACAACAACAAATTTCAATCACAAGTTTCAATCACAGACAAAACTGCTACAATGTTGGCACAACCAATCGCACAAATATAAACAATACATGTCACACTTGTCACACACAACTACGTACAGACACATATAGTCGGCAACATCACTAAAAGAAAAATTGAATATTAATGTATATACAGTTTGTTTCTTTTATCAAAAGGGTCCCTACAGTTTCAGAGTTTTCCTTCTCCTAGCCAGGTTGCCTTACTAAGGCTAATCAACTAAATTTACTCTAATATTTAACCACATCTGGAGGAATAACTGATAGATCCATGCCTTGTGACCTATCCTTATTATTTCATTATTAGAATTAGTAAATTGATTTTTTTAATCAAATTAGATTAGGGAAATAGATTGTTTTTTTTTCATTTTTTTCTTACATTTGTAAGGTTATATAGATTTCTTTCATCTTTTATTTATTATACGAGAATATCACAGTGATTCGCTGGGCAAAATTTACTATGAAATATTTAAAAAAAAAGAAGGGAAACTACTCTAAAATTCTAATTAGGACTGAACCTATTCTAGTAGTAACCACTCCAAGCGGAGGTTAACAGATTTGAATTCAGAGTTTTCCTTC
Source organism: Doryteuthis pealeii (assembly GCA_023376005.1). Lineage (NCBI taxonomy): Eukaryota > Metazoa > Mollusca > Cephalopoda > Myopsida > Loliginidae > Doryteuthis > Doryteuthis pealeii. The sequence goes on along the minus strand of CM042162.1, from coordinate 38,340,228 downwards.
TCCTAGACTTATTACCTAACCAAGATTAAAGAGCCCAGTCTACCCTTCTATTTACCCCTAGTTGGAGGGAGAGTTAGATTCATACATTTCCCAAGGGTATTAGCGGTATGTGAACTCTAGCTTCGTCCAGGATTTAAACCCGAAGCGACGAGTCCATTTCCCCGACTTTAGGCATTACACCACGGCCTGCAGATATCAAATTTGGTAGTTTTGTGCCCATCCTGTATATTGTTGGTATTCATAAAATTTTTATTTAGCCACATAGCTTCACCAAAAAGGGTGATAGGTGACTTGATGAAAAAATATATTTCTTATATTCAGTAAAATATGTTTAAAGGAAGATATATGTCCAAGCAGGTGTGTGTATTTATATCACATGACCAAACAGGTGTATGTATTGTGCAAGTGATGTTGATAGCTTTTTGATCTAGTGCATCCTGTGGCACGCTTATTTGCTTTGAATGAGTCCCCAGGAAAATTTCTGGGTCCCAACTAAAGCCAGCTAACCCCTATCTTGTAACTTATCCTGTGTAATTCATTTCTAAGAAACTATTGGAATGTATTTACAGTTAGCTTGGAATGGTGAGAGAAGAAAATGAAAAATACTGGGATGCATGGATATGATTTTACTGCGTCCTTTTAGATTTTTGTGTGTCAGGGACGCAGGGTGCGTACCTATCAGCATCTCTGATTGTGTATCATAAGCAGTTGTGTGTATTGAGTATCACATGATCAAAATAGTATACATCATGTGATGTATACTAATACAAATATATATGTGTGTGTGTGTGTGAAGAAAGGAAGAGGAAAATTGATAAGGTGCTATCTAAAACTTGTAGGGAAATTGAGGAGTGTGTGTGTGTGACCTGAACATACTCTGAAATTTTACTGCAACTCTATGAGGAATACACTAACACCTACATTTCAGGGTTTCTTTTGAAGTAGTATGTTGATAGAGATGGTGAAAACTAAGTGTTATGATAAGTTATGGTAGCAAAATTAATGGAGCTTGGGAACTTTCACTGAGATCTATATGCTCTATCAATGATATTGAGCACTCTTTAATTAAAAATACAGCAAACTATATTATCAATATATATATATATATATATATATATATATATATATATATATATTAGGACTGTTTTAGCTCAGTCTGTAGAGTGTCTGACTAGGAACCACAAGGTTCCTGGTTCGATACTGGCCCTCGCCAACTCAGCGTATGAGTAGCACAGAGATCTATGTGGTAAAGTAAGGAGCTGATGATAGTTGTAGCACTCCACCTCAGACCCAAAAACTATCTCCTTGGTCTAGTGCTAGTGAAAAGAGGATAGACTGTCTGGCTGATGCTGACTTTAGTCCACACCGACGAGTTTACTTTTATATATATATATATATATATATATATATATATATATATATATATATATATATATATGGAGTTTAAAGTAACGACAAATAAACCGATTGTACAAGAAACCAATAGCGACGGAGATTCGTTTTTTATTTACCGTTGCGGTTAATAATAGACACGAATATATTTGAAACATGAAACGGCAACGGGTAGCAGGCGACCCGATGGACTTCCCACGGTTTATTGGTTTGACAACGCAACTGAACTTCCGATCGATCTACACCGACTAATCGATTTGAAAACGGTCACTGGTCCGAAATCATTACGTCACTATCATTCGATTCCTCTAGTGGTTAATAGAAACAGACGTCCTTTTATGCCTGTAGAAAAACCAATAACTAAATATATATATATATATACATACATATATATATATGTATGTATATATATATATATATATATATATATATATATATATATATATATATATAAGTTCTCTTTGAAAAATGTCGGACAAAAGGTGCCT
>CM042162.1:38328348-38335848 GCA_023376005.1 Doryteuthis pealeii | reverse complement strand
CCCAGGCAATACCTGCCCCGTTGGGGGCAGGGCTGGGTTTATTGCCCAGCGCCTGAGGCGCCCCCTTTGAGGGGGAATGCCGAAGGGATCGACGCATTTTTTGTTCTTTTCCACCCATGAGCTTCGGCTTGTGGGTGGACCCACGTTAAAACGAGGCCTTGTGCCCAGCCCATACAAGTGGGATATGAGGCAAATACCCACATTACGCTAATACCATTGGAAAATTATGGATCCAACTATTTTCCCTCCAGCTATGGGTAGATAGTTGGGCAGACTGGGTGTTGCAGATTGACTGTTTGTTTTGCGCGGGAAGTCGAAAAGACAAAGGAAAATTGAATTGAGAAGACAATAGATAGGCGAGACAGAAATCTTAGTATAACAAAAGAGGTGTGACAAAGGACTCATCTGGACAAACGCTAACTTGAACAAAGGGAAAGGACTTCCGGTCAAGGAACAAAGGAATGTGTGGGCGGTCGTCGGTACTTAAGCAGACCCGGACAGACCCCACGAGAAGAGACCCGAAAGAGAGACCCCGAAGAGACGGCGAAGAAAGCACAAGGTGTCGGACCGTCGATACGGTCGGGCGCTGCTAAGCGAGCAGTGAGGCTCGCCCACCACCTTCCACCACATAAGTAGTCGTAGTGTCATTTCCCTGCCCGCCACTCACCTACGACACACCGAAGAAAATAAAGAAGAGTCATCTTTTGTATACGCGTATCTGTTGTTATTGAAGTTCAAATGCTGACTACTAGATACATCGTCTAGGGGTCAGGAACGATGTCCGCTGTATACCCGCAACGTATACGAGTCAGAGTAGCGTGAGTTTGAAGAAATAACTATGCAACACTGGGATCTTTAACCCTGGTTAGATAACCAGTCTAGGAGGAAACCTCTAAATTCAACCCTCTTAAATCTCCGCTTAAGGTGATCACTAAGTGATCTATTTCAATTTTAAAATGAAATAAAAAGAAAGTTTTTAAAAAATGAAATTTATTTTCATTTAGTGTACAGATTAATGTGATAATTTTTTGCGACGAGTTTAATGCAATAATTATTATTTAGTGTAGAGTTGGTTTAATCTTTTATTAAATGACATATCAACCTATATTTTTTGACATATCAACATATATATATATATATATATATATATATATATATATATATATATATATAAGATAAATCTAATGAGTCAGACGAACCTACTAAAAGTTTCGCTTAATGCTCTTCAGGACTAAGATCTGACTAGATTATTTTCTGTTGGTACTATTATCTTGGTCTTTTCTTTTTTCCAAAAATTTTTTTTATCCCCGGGTGATGTTTGGTAGTATATTTTTACAATCAAACTATTTGCTGGGTTTTTTCTCACCGCGAGGATTTACCAATAAGTTTGGTGTATATATATATATATATATATATATATAGGAACGAGAGATATATAAGAATATTATCGGATGATGTCTGTTTAATAAATAGAGAGCAACTATGCTTGAAGGAAACTTCTCACATAACGTACTCTGTTGAGTGTATCACCAAATGGTGTATCAATAGCAACGACTTTTGGGGGAACCGTCATTTAAAACTATTTGTGAAAACATTTCCGTGTGAACGTGATTTGAGTTTGTCACTGACAGAGCGATATAGTTTAACAATTTTTGAAATGATTTAAAGAAGGAAAAGAAAGAAAAAAAACTTGTATTTGAATATCAACCCTTGTTGGCAATTTGATGGCAACTATTGTTTTTGTGTATATGATTTTTCAAGCGAAAAGTTTGATTACTTTAACGTCATGTGCATCAATAAATTGACAGTATTTATTTCATATGGATTAATAAACTGGTGTTATATACCCCCATTGTTGGGTATATACACAAGTGTTCTTTTACTGGATAGAGGGAAGAGAGATAGACAGGTAGACAGAGTGATGAAATGCATATTTGCATTACTTACTTTCTCTGTTTCTTCATCCGTTTGGCCACTCGATCGTCTAGCTTTAACTTCTAGCTTGCTATTTGTTGATCTTGATGCATTTTCTTCTTCTTCTTGTTGGCCGATCTTCTAACTAACGTATGCATCAACCAACAACGCCATACTATTCTTTTAAAGACTTTTATTCTTAACTAAGTTCTCATTTCCTACTAACTACAGTACGCTTGCAGGTGAGTCCAACTAACTAAGCATGAAACGTATTTCTTGATAAAAATCCTCGTTGGAACTGGTTAACTAATTCAAAATTACGTGACGTGCAGCACTTTTGGTGTTCACTTGTAATATTCCATGGAAAGGGCCGCCCGTGATTTGAAAAAGGACCATCCCTGCAGAATTACAGGGTGTTACCAATAATCTATGCCACCACATAGATTATGCAATACTAGTGTTTGACATGATAACACGACTGCACCTCTGTTGTTGGCCGTAGTGGCGACCCGTGATGCTTAAGGATAGAGCCCAGGTGGATGAGCAGTTCTGATATGCAATACTCCACTGTGGCCTATATTGGGCTAGACGGGCGGTCGGAGAGGCCCCCTCCGATCAATCGGCTGGTCACGTCAAGCCCTAGTACCTATATGATTTTCCCAACTATTGCCCTTATGGCAAGCCCCAACCCGTTTTTATCATATGGGTGCTAGAAGGCGGTGGCTGCGGGTCTACATGTCCTGGGAATGACGTTAAACTCTATCTGATGGTGAGGTTCCAGTTTTGGAGGTTTGGGGAATGTGGAGCACCCCTTCATCATCATTGCTCCCTGGTCCACTCTAACCCGGAGTGGTCGTACCTGTTAGGGTCCCATCAATGGGTTAAATAGAAAAATGTATATATTAAAAAATTGTATTATCCATTAAAAATTGATTTATTTCAAAACTTTATCGACATTAAATGACCCACTGAGGTTGATATGCCGTAAAACAAACCAAACCAAACAAACCAAACATAATAAGAATGGTTGGTTATATGTCGTGAGTGCAACCTGAAGAATACAATAGGAAAATTCAGATTGGTGCTAGGGCTTGACATGACCAGTTGAATGACCGGAGCCGGCTTCTTCGACCGTCCATCAAGCACAAGTGGAGTGTTGTATGTTACGGAACCATTTAGTACCCGGGTCACGGTTTAATCAGCCACCACGATCATGTTATTACGATTCTCATGTCCAACAGGGTCCCATTCGGTATATTCTACTGATCCAATCGACGCAGTAGATTCAGTCTACAATTTAATAAAATAATAATTATTGAGTGTATAGTTTAGTATACGTTAATTATATTTTAGTGCAGTCTTGTGGCTGAAATTTGGGGGAGCAGAAGGGATGTTGACAATATGTGGGTGAGTGGCAGTGACAGTCATCCTTTGGGGAATGTTGTTTTGTATTTGTGATATATAACTATATGAAAAAAAAATGAACTAAAACCAACGTATATACCCCATGAAGACGACTGGCGAAACAGTCGAAAGCGCTCGGGATAACAGTATGGGAAATATTCCATATCAATTGGACCCAAACACCAAAAAGATCGCCAGACGACTGGAAAAAATACAGATAAAAAAAATGAAGAAAGAGTACTCCGTGTTATTCAATAGCACATGCATGAAAAATAACTTGCTGACAAAATACACAACATTTAAATTATATATATATATATATATATATATATATATATATATATATATATATATATATATATATATATATGTGTGTGTGTGAAGAGAGGAAGTAAATCCGACGGTATGTAATATATCAAGAAAAATGAAAAAAACACAGGTTTAAATGGGTTAAGTGGTGAGTTTATTGGCCGACGCTGCAGTGTTTCGATCTATTAAATAGATCATCTTCAGGGCATAAGATAAGAAATCATATATCAAATTTTTAAACAGACTGAATAACAAGGATTACCACTCACTTTTTCTCATCATTCTGTGATATATAATTTCTTATCTTATGCCCTGAAGATGATCTATTTAATAGATCGAAACACTGCAGCGTCGGCCAATAAACTCACCACTTAACCCATTTAAACCTGTGTTTTTCTCATTTTTCTTGATATATTACATATATATATATATATATATATATATATATATATATATATAGTGTGTGTCTGTGTGTGTGTATGTGTGTGTGTGTATGTCTGTCTGTCTGTCTGTCTGTGTCTGTGTATACATATAAATATATATATAAGGTGTGTACATATATGTATATGCATATATAAGGCGTATATATATATGTAAAATAGTGAACAATTTTGAAAAAAAAAACACAGGTTCAACTAAAACGAGTGATATTTACGCAGCCAACGCTGCAGTGTTTTAATCTGTTTAGTAGATCTTCTTTAGGGCTTTTGTTGATATAAGAAAAAGTAAAATTTATCACAGACTAAAAAGGAGACTGTGATAGTTGTTGTTGATGAGTTTGTTTACAATGTTTTCAATGGAAAATTAGCGCTCTTAGAATAGTTCGAAATTCATGAGACGCTAGGATAAACGGTTATATATGTATATATACGCCTTATGTATATATATATATATATATATATATATATATATATATATATATATATATATATATATATATATATATATATATATATATATATATATATATATATATATATATATATATATATATATATATATATGGGGAGGGATAAATATACATAAAATATAAGCTATAAAACACTTTGTGCAATTTTAAATTAATGAATAGAACCGTTTTACCATACTCATGCCTTTTTCAATGATAAAAAGTGCTACGCAGAATGCTACACTGGATTTCGTAAAGTCAGAATCGATGTTAAATACATGCATCCGGCTTCTCATGGCAGGCTGGACGTGATTTGACTACACAAGTCTCTAAAAAGCCTCATAGTCTCTTTGTTTTATTTTTTTCATGTTTTTTATATGTCAGATGCACTACTTTTCCCGCGTAAAGTTTGTTACTGTCCTTCACATATCAATCATTCTCTATGTTTTTTTTATTGTTTTTATATATTTTTTACAGTTCTCTAAGCCTCGTTTTAACTTCGGCCATGTTCGTCTTTTTTCTCTTTTTTAATTTTTCTATTTTTTTTCTTATCGTTTTTGTGGCTTTTTTTTATAGCAATTATTCTCTTTTTCTCTTACTCTCTAGATTATTTTTAAATGGCCTATTTCTTTTAGAATTTTTGTCTTCTCTCTTCATAAATCATTTCCATAATGGGAGAAAGAACGAAAGTTATATATACTCTTAATTGTATCTTTACATTATCATGTACCAGTAAAGTTCTGAAAGTGATACGATATTCATTCCCTAAGGATAAATTCTGGGTTCACTGTGAATGATAACAGGAAAAAATATAGAAACACTCATGTAGTTTGCCCGTTCGTTGTATGCTAATACATGTTGTTAGGATCAACTCAGGTCATATACATTCGCCCTTATTTCTGCTAAGAAATAAAGGCCAGTGGCTATAGGAATTCTCATCGATAAAGACTTCCTATCAATAATTTATTCTTGTATTTATCATAGTTTTCGGCTATTTTTCAGTTCAGGTCCCCAAAGGTTTCAGTTCACTTTGACCTGTGGAAACAATCACCAAAAAATAATTATGGGTGGATAGAAAAACTAAATAAGAATATATGTAGAATCTTAAAAAAAAAATAAAATGTAATACAGATATGTGTGTGTAAGTATGATATATCAAGAAACACTATTTTATATTATACCGCCCTGTCGGCTGGGGCGTTAGAATGCACCGACTGCACCTCTGCACATTGGTAAGACTCCCTAATTGGGCCACCTGTTGAAAATGGCGGTAAAAACTATATCGTTCCAATTATTTCTTCTAATCAGTATTTACATTCATCTATCCACCGTGCTTATTTTAGCCGATAGTTTTTCCTTGAACTTTCTATCATCAGTCACCAACGAAGATATCGGATCTCTAAAGTTAACTCTTTTTAAATAAACTATTTACTCAATTTCGTATTACATTAGATTTATATACTGCATGCACCTGGGAATTCGACTATAGTCGCAATGGGCACTGCTATAGAAATTCGCCTATTGTCGCATTCGGAACTGCTATAGAAATTCCACATTGTCGCATAGGGCACTGCTATAGAAATTCGACTAATGTCACATAGGGCACTGCTACACAGAGCAGTGCTATAATAATTCGACTGTTGTCTCATAGGCCACTACTATAGAAATTCGACTATTGTCGCACAGGGCAGAGCTATAATAATTCGACTGTTGTCGCATAGGACACTACTATAGAAATTCGACTATTGTCGCATAGAGCACTGCAATAGAAATTCGACTATAGTCCCACACATGGCGATAGGGATTTTCATTGATATTCCCCTTATTTCTTGTAATTAAGTTTTATATTTTCATCCATCCGAATTTATTTTAGGCGATAGTTTCCCAAAATCCAAATGATCTGCATCTTCAAGCGAACTAAACACCTTTTTCTTGATATTTTTAATATGGTTACTATTAACATTTTTTATTTTCTTTATTCGTATTTTATTAGTGACAAGTTAAAAATCCCCCCCCCCTATCGCGTAGCAATTAAGCTATCTCGGGGGCAAGGCTCTTGATTGATTTTCCCAAATTTATTTTCAAATTATAAAAAATGTTTCATAGAAAAAAGTCGTCGCAAAAAAAAGGAAAAAGAAAAAAAAATCACGTTAAGAATTGCCGAAAACCATCGAAGTAATTATAATTTGGGAATCCAAATTTTAGGATTGATGACTTTTTTGATTGTGGTTTCGGATTTGGTGCGGAATCTTTTAAAAATTTAACCACGGAATCGTTCTGATTCCAAAATGGCATTGTATGGTGGACAACCTCTAGGATTACAGTTGAAAAATATAACACCCTGATTCACTGGCATTAAAATTTATTATCAGTGATAATGAATCTATCTTCTCCTCCTCTATTATGTCTCGCGTTATATTTAATTACTCCCATGTACACTCTGATAGGGTCCAATCTATGGGTTAAATAGAAAAATGAGTTTTAAAAATGAGTTTAAAAAATCGAGTTAAAAAATCTAAAGATTTGTTAATCATAACAATGAAATTAAGTCACATAAAAACAGCAAATATTCAAGAAATCAAAAAAGGACAAAATACGTCATTTTTAATGACCAAACACCTTTTACATTTAATTCTTAATCTTTCATCACAATGCAAATTTCCACTATTTTCTTTTATTCAGAGTTTAATGTTAATTCCGTTGGGAGATTGAAATGGCTATACCTATATATATATATATATACTGAATGGTAATTATTTGTTTTAATTAATATAAAACGAAAAAACATAGTGGGTTAAAACATTCGGAGCATCCTGTAAACATATTGTGAGCGAGGAAGGGTTGAATTGTTTCACTGGAGTGAGGGACAGCAAGTCCCTTCAGTTTTCCAGGACACTTCCGAGCATTTTGATGGTCTCAATTGTTCCCGATTTCCAGTTCGTCTAGTCCAGGGGTTTCCGACCAGGGTTGAGAGAAGCGTTTTT
>CM042162.1:38285848-38318348 GCA_023376005.1 Doryteuthis pealeii | reverse complement strand
GGTGCGTCTGAGGCGTAGCGCCAAACCTACCATCAGCTCCTCACTTTACCACACAGGTCCAATGTGCTACTCATACGCTGTTGGCGAGAGCTGGTATCGAACCGGGGCTAATAAGTATTCCAGCCGGACACTCTACCGGCTGAGCTAAACCGCCCCTCACGCTTCTTCGTAAACTTCTCATATATTTCAGTAAATTTCGTATGATTTGCATTTCTATTCCACCAAAAATATTGATGAAAGAGGTATCTTAACTGAAGAGTTACATCATCTTGGTTAATGTAGAGTGGTGTCCTGATGAGATCATTTTTTGATTGAAACCATGGTAAATCCTTTATTTTTTATCTAACAATAATATTAGTAGTATTATTACTGCTTTATATTTTTAATATATTGAGCACTTTTGGGTTATTTACTGACGCCACTGCGACGGAATAGTATATATATATATATATATATATATATATATATATATATATATATATACTATATAATATATATATATATATATATATATATATATTATATAATGTAGAGAGAAAAAGTTACGGACATATACATAAATATGCATATATAAAATGTATCCGATATGCACACCTAATTCATTTGATTATAACTTAATTTACAAATTTGGTATGACTATATATATATATGTATATATATATATATATATATATATATATGTGTGTGTGTGTGTGTGTGAAGAGAGGAAGTAAATCCGACGGTATGTAAATATCAAAGAAAATTGAAAAAACACAGGTTTAAAATGGGTTAAGTGGTGAGTTTATTGGCCGACGCTGCAGTGTTTCGATCTATTAAATAGATCATCTTCAGGGCATAAGATAAGAAATTATATATCACAGAATGATGAGAAAAAAGTGAGTGGTAATCCTTCTTATTCAGTCTGTTTAAAAAATTTCAAAACCGTCTCCTTTTTTCAAACTTCAGAAAAATTTTTTTTAAACAGACTGAATAAGAAGGATTACCACTCACTTTTTTCTCATCATTCTGTGATATATAATTTCTTATCTTATGCCCTGAAGATGATCTATTTAATAGATCGAAACACTGCAGCGTCGGCCAATAAACTCACCACTTAACCCATTTAACCTGTGTTTTTTCAATTTTCTTGATATATATATATATATATATATATATATATATATATATATATATATTATAGACTAATTTCCTGCTAATGTATAAAAATAAAATGAAAAGTAATTTTGCAATTACGTTATGGAATCACACGTACAAACACAGATGTATATAGATAGAGAAAAACGAAAGAGAGAGTTGAGACAGACAGTCAGACAGACAGATAGACAGACATAGACTGAGAGAGAGGGAGTATGTGTGTGTGTATGTGTGTGTGTGTGTGTTTATGTGTGTGTGTGTGTGTGTGTGTGTGTGGTGTTTAAAGGTCGATAATGTTAATGTAAAATTACATTAATATTTCCTAATTTATGGAAATTAGCAGTAAACTACCCAGTAGATAATAAGCACACTAATTATCCTAATATTCCTTTATTCGCGTTAATTGATGATTGCCATGAAAAGGATTGAAATCTCCGGAAAATGAATTATAAATTGCTATGTTGTTGATGTATGGATTTTAAATTTATTTTAATGTTTTTCCTTTCTCTTCCAGGGGTGAACTTATTCCAAGTGGCCGCTCATGAAATTGGCCACTCGCTGGGTTTAGCACACTCAGACGTAAGGAACGCCCTGATGGCCCCTTTCTACCGGGGCTATATACCGAACTTCAAACTAAGCAGGGATGACATAGCAGCAGTTCAGGAACTTTACGGTATGTAAACCCTCTAGAATCTCACCTGTTTATGGTTGTTTAAAACAGCATTAACACAATTGCATCTCTGCTTCCTTTAACCGCCCCATATATTATATATATATATATATATATATATATATATATATATATATATATATAGGCAAAATTGATATGAATCCGACAAGATGTTAAAAGTTTTGCTGACAGAAATCTGTTTCGACCGTATGAAGAGGTCTTTATCAAAGCATATATATTTTTTAAACTTTCTTTGGTAGCCGGAACATTTTCCTGAACTTTTTTATATTTATATATTTTTACTGCAAAATCTTTTGAGCATTTTTAATGATAAAAAAGCTTATAATTTTTTTAAATAAAATTTATTTTATTATTAACGTAAATTACGCATTTTAAAAAATTTTTTTTTTAAATTTCGGTACTGATCGAGAGCGTTCTGTGCCTCGTGATCAATGATATATTTATTTTGTCTTTCCGTTTACAATGTTGCTTTGATAAAGACCTCTTCATACGGGCGAAACAGATTTCTGTCACCAAAACTTTTAACATTCTGTTGTTTTCTCTACAAAACTTTTTAAACACACACACACACACACACACACACACACACACACACACACATATATATATATATATATATATATATATATATATATATATATATATATATAAATGGACTCTCTCGTCGATTTTCGACGCATGATTGTTCATTCAGGAAATGATATTATGGAATCTTCGAATTGACAAATTCAGCGTTAAAATAATGGAACGTTCATTAGCTATTCATGAGACATGAATACATTACTACTAAATAGCGATTTCGATCCTCACTGAATGCTACATACGTCCGATCTTGTGTCACATCCTAACATTGGGGAACAGCTTGGCTAAAAACTACACAATTATATATTTCTTGAAACAACCTGCTCCCCCTTCAAAATAATGTAAGCTTCTACTGCTGTGACGATACAGACGTGACTCGAAAATACTAACCTCCGCTTCATAAAAAGGAATGAAGAAGGAAAGGAAATATGTAAAAAATATAATTATAAAACATTACGATGCTTTATTCAAAACCAAACCATTCGAACACACTTTCCATCAGCTCCCCATTTTACCGCACAGATCCAAGCTATGCTACTCATGAGCCAAGTTGGCGAGGCCGGTATTGAACCCAGAGCATTGTGGTTTCTTTGTGGATGTTCTGCTCATTTAGCTGAACGGTGGCTAATTACAGCTAGTATATGTGATATTTCTATTGTACTAGTAAGGCTGGCATCCATTCCCGATCACTGACAAATAGATAGATAAATAGATAGATAGATAGAAAGAAAGAAAGAAAGAAAGAAAGAAAGATAGTAACAGGCAGAAAGAAAGAAAGAAAGAAAGAAAGAAAGAAGAAAGAAAGAAATATATATAGATTAATAGGAACAGGTAGAAATAAATAAATAAATAAAGATAGATAGATAGATAGGAACAGACAGAAAGAAAGAAAGAAAGATAGATAGATAGATAGATAGATAGATAGATAGGAACAGAAAGAAAGAAAGAAAGAAAGAAAGAAAGATAGATAGATAGATAGATAGATAGGAACAGACAGAAAAAAGAAAGAAAGAAAGAAAGAAAGAAAGATAGATAGATAGATAGATAGATAGATAGATAGATAGATAGGAACAGGCGGAAAGATAATGACAGACAGACAGATAGAAAGAAAGAAAGAGAGAAAGAAAGAAAGATAGATTGATAGATAGATTGATAGATAGATGTCTTGCACAGGACAAAAAAAACTATAGCAGTTGAGAAGGCATTTTCTGTAGTTGAATTAGGCAAAACGGATTCTCTAAATAATAGCATATGACATATACAAAAAAACAACAACAAATGCTCCCTTTCCCATTAGGAAATAAATAAGCAGATTAATATGATAGATATGATATTGGAATAAGATTCTGGTTCCATTTTGTTCATGTCGTTGCAGTTGTTGAGACATAAAATACACTCATATATAACGAGTAATAGATTATTTCATGTTCGATCATAGGACCAGGTCAAGTAGGGAAGTTATTCATGTCTTGTTCATGAAAAAAATATTTAAAATTGGATACCTGTTTGGTTTACCTGCTTCGCAATTAGTGTACTCTTTTCGTTTTATGGAATACTGCAATGATATGAAAGTATAATAATCTGAGAAGTCGAAGTAGGTTGCAGCAATTTAGTTGAGCAAATATGTGCAGCCATATCTTACTAGATTCTATGCTCTTTTGTATTATACATGATAGACCGTGTATATCTAGGTTAGAGTAGTGAATACACCATGTTAATGTTATGGGGAGTTTGGTCCCCTATTTACATGCATGTGGAATTGGATACATTAAAATAATTAAGTTTTCTGAAACAAGTAATATTACAATTGTATAAGTTAAGCTTAGAATTATGTAAACAAAAGATAATCGAATAAATATTAGTTTAGAAATATTTTAACAACAATATAAACAATGGTTTAAATTCCATTGAAAATATGTACGCCATCGGAATGTAACAAAATCATCGATAATTAATGTAATCAGAATTCCATAGATACCAAAATCATTCGATATTGCATCATTGCAAATCACCTGATATTTGATGAATATTTTAGCTTAAGGAACACGTAGACACTTAGAAAACAATTATAAAAACGCCCATTTAGCTGAAAAGCTTCAGTTGGATGCGGATGCCCCAAACCCGACAGTTGGGGCGAATGCTCCTAACTCGACATTGGGAGTGGATGCTGTCAACTCATCACAATGGGGAGACACAAAAAGATACATCAGGTCTTATTTTCGATTCCTATTTTCTCTCTCTCTCTCTCCCTCTCAACACAACAAGTTTCAATCACAGATATTGTTTTACATAAAACTGATACAAATTTGACAACTCCAAACGAACCAAATATAAACAAAACTTACGCACTCAGCAAACACAACTACCAACATACACATACACTCAGCACATCAATGAAAGAACAATTGACTATCACTATATTAATTGTAATATCTTGTACATAAAGTTGTTTCTTTTATAAATTTTATCTTCTTCTTTTATTTTCTACGGAAACTACATTTCCATATTCTTATACATTTAAATTGTGGGGAATCAAAACTCGGATTTTCTTCAATCCCCAAACACCGGGCAAACTCGGTCCCTACAATACCTTTCTTACCAATGTGATGTTCAAAACAAATCACCTAGGCGAGAAATTGTCTAAACTTACTGCTTTCCATACCCTAATACATACCTAGGTAGCAATATCTCATCTAAATAAAGCGATGTTAATAGACACATAGGAAAAGCATGATATCAATCCTATCGAAATCTGATCTCACTGAAAAGATAAAGCGACAATTCTTCCAAGAGGTAGCTGTGTCAGTGATACTGTACGGCTGCACCACTTGGACCATATCAGGACGCCTAGAGTAGATGGGGGATGCACGAGGATACTGCGTGCTGTCTTAAACAAATCGTGAAAAGAGTACACCACAAGAAATCAGCGGTACGTCCCTTGCCCCTATCACACTGGAGAAGCAGCGATGAACTTATAAGTGACGTTCTCCCGTGAACACCTACACATGGACACGCCGGTGTGGACCGTCCTGCAAGAATCTACATCAATCAGCTGTGTGTGGAGTATGGGTGCTGGACAGAGGACCTCTTGATGGATATGACTGATAGGGACGGTTGATGAGAGATAGTTATGGATTTACGACGTTGAAAAATTTTGGGGAATAGCAGGAAGCATGGAAAATGAACAAGTGAAAAAAAACTAAATAAAAAAACAGCAACAAACTGGAGTTTCAATATACAGCCGTTGTTTTGTCCCTGGTTCACTTTATTTTTTCCAATATTTCAGATGACCTTAACTCTTTATCAAGGTATTATATGACAACTATGACTGTGGAAAATTGAAATGAAACATACGCGAGAAGAAATGTGTATATATATATATATATATATAGAGAGAGAGAGAGAGAGAGAGACGGACAGACAGACAGACAAAGACAGAGAGAGACAGAGAGAGAGAGAGAGAAGAGAGACATACAGACAGACAGAAACAGAGACAGTGACAGAGATATGTGTGTGTGTGGGTGAGCGTGTGTGTGTGTGTGTGCGTGCGCGTGTGTGTGTGTGTGTGTAAAGTGGTAGAAATGTCAATTATTTAACCGTCTCATTTGTATTGATTCGGCTTCTTCACGTTGTAAATCCTGAATATTCGGTTTGTGTATCTAAATGGCAATCTTGTCAAACAATCAAATAAAATCAAATGTGGCGATTCTGCACTTGCAATGCATAATTTGCTGTGCATTGTGTACAATACGTTTTAAAAAGGGTTTTCATGAATGGACAGAAAACAAAATAAGAACAGCGGAGAAAAAAAAAGAAAAAATCCTAGTCATGAGATAATTCCAATCTTGTTAATGACATATTGAAAATCTTTTGCGTTTAGATTGAGAATAAAGAATAAAGGGGAATAGAAGGAAGGGAGGGGAGGAAGGAAGGAAGGAAGGAAGGAAGGAAGGGATGGAGGAAGGAAGAAGGAAGGAAGAAAGGAATGAGGAGAGGGAGGAAGGGAGGAAGGAAGGAAGCGAGGGAGGAAGGGAGGGAGGAATAAAGGGTGGAAGAAAGGAATGACGTGAGAGGGAGGAAGGATGGGAGGAGGGTGGATTGAAGGTAGGAAGGGATGAATGAATGAGGGGAGGGAGGAATGAAAGGAGGTAGGGAGGAAGAGAGAGAGGGGGAAATGAAATAAGGGAGAAAGAAATGATGGAAGTTGGAGGAAGTATGGAAGAAGGGAGGGAGGGAAGAAGGGGGAAAGAGGGCGAAAGGAGAAAGGAATGAGGGGGGAATTAAGGAAGGTATGGAGATATGAAAGGAGTAGGAAGGAAGAAGGAAGGAAAAGAGCAATGAAGGGAAGGGGAGGAATGAAGAGAGGGAGGGAGGGTGGAAGAGAGGGAAGGAAGAATGAAAAAAGGGAGAAAGAAATGATGGGAGTGGGAAGAAGTATGGAAGGGAGGGAGGGAGGAATGAATGGAGAAAGGAAGGAATAAATGAATTGAGAAGCTAAGGAAGTACAAAAAGAAAAACCGGGGGAAGTGTGAAATTAAGAAGGAAAGGGTGACAAATAAAGTGAAGGTAAGAAACAAGTAAATCAGGAGCTAAGAAAGAAAGAAAGAAAGAAAGAAAGAAAGAAAGAAAGATGGGGTAAGAAAGAAAGAAAGAAAGAAGAAGAAAAGATGGGTAAAAAGAAAGAAATAAAGAAGAGGAAAGAAAGAAAGAATTGGAAGAAAGAAAGAAGAAGGGGAGAGAAGAAGGGGAGAGAAAGAAAGAAAGAAAGAAATAAGGGGGGAGAAAAAAGAAAGAAAGAAGGGGAGAGAAAGAAAGAAGGGGAGAGAAAGAAAGAAAGAAAGAAGAAAGGGATAGAAAGAAAGAAAGAAGGGGAGAGAAAAAAGAAAGAAAGAAAGAAAGGGGGAAAGAAAGAAGGGGAGAGAAAGAAAGAAAGAAAGAAAGAAAGAAAGGAAAAATGAATAAGGAAGGAAGGAATACAAGAAGTAAACACGAAAGGAAATGAATGAGGATGGAAATGAGGTAGGATAGAAGTAAGGAAGGAATAATAAAGTAAGGAGGAAGGGAGGAACGAAAAAGAAAGTCAACAAGAATGACGTAAAAAAGAAAGAAAAAGTGTGAAAGTAAGTAGAAAAGAATGAAAAATGAAGTGAGGAAGACAACAAACAAATAAATAAGCGGCTAAGAAAGAAAGGAAGAAGAAAGAAAAGAAAGAAGAAAGACAGACAGAATTAAGGAAGGAAGAAATAAGAAGGAAATACAGATAAAAATAAATTAATGAGATAGGTTAGAATTAAAGAAGGAAGTAACAAAGTAAGGAATAAAGGAAGGCTTGAATTACGTAAATAACGTGACGAAAGAAGGAAAGAGAAGAAAGAAAGAAAGAAAGAAAAGAAGGAAAAATGAATACATAAGGAAGTAAATGTAGGAAGCGCGTGGTGTAATGGTTAAAGTCATGGGAAATGGACTCGTTCCCCGATTTCAAATCCTGGACGTGGTAATTGCATTTCATTTAGTGCTGATACCCTTGGGCAAGGTATGAATCCTACTCTCCCTCCAGCTATGGACAAATAGTAGAGCAGGCTGGGTTCTTTAACCATGGTTAGGTAACCAGTCTAGAAGAAGGAAAACTCTGAATTCAAACCTGTTGAACTCCGCTTAAGAAACTGACCTTGTGTCACATCCTGCTCGTGTGGAGGGGTTGGTAAATAGATATAATGAAGTAAATGATGGAAATTTGGTCGGGTGGAAATAAGAAAGCACAAAAGTAAGGTAGAAAGGGTGGAGGATAAGAAGGGGGGGGGCAATAATTAATAAAATGAGGTGCTAAGAATGAAAGAAAGAAACAAGCAAAGAAAGAAGTTTGAAAAATAGGGAAGAAATGAAATATGTATCAGAGGGAGAAAAAACAAAGTAGGAAAGAAGAAGAAATATGACAAGGAGGGAGAGTAATAAAAAAATAACAAAAGAAAGAAAGGTTGAGGAAGAAAGGTTTTAACGGAAATGCGACAGGTAGAAAGAAAGAAAGAATGGAAATGAAAAGAAATTCGGTAGAGAGGGAGACAGAATGGAGAAAAGATAAGAAAGGAAGGATTAAAAGAAAAGATGGAAAGATGGAAAATTATGGAAGGACTGAAAAGAAAGAAAGAAAGAAAGAAGAAAGAAAGAAAGAAAAGCAAGACTGCAAGGAGAAAAAAAAAGAAAATCAGGTTGGAAGTAAATATGAAAACATGTTTAAAAGTAAGAGAATAAGTGAAACCAAAAAAAAAAAAGGAAGGAAATAAGAATGAAGAAAAATGGAAAAGAAAAGATGGCACAGAAAAGACACATGAATTTGTTTAAAAGAAAAAAGACGAAAGTGATATATAAATAAAGTCCAAATCAAATACGACATGGGGGAAGAAAGAAAGAAAGAAAGAAAGAAAGAAATGTTGGAAGTAAGATATGAAATAAGGAATAAGAGAAAGAAAATAAAGGAAAAATGGAAGACAGGAAGGAAGGGAAAATTCAAAGTGAAGAATTTAAAACCGGAGACAGAGACATGAATTGATTTAGAAAAAAGAAAGAAAAGGAGAAAGTGATAGATAAGTAAAGTCCAAATCAAATACGATATGGGGAAGAAAGAAAGAAAGAAAGGATGGAAGTAAGATATGAATGAATGAATAAGAGAAAGAAAATGAAGGAGAAAAGAAAGACAGGAAGGAAGAAAAAATTAGAATGAAGAATTTAAAACCGGAAACAGAGATGAATTGACTTAGAAAAAGAAAGAAAAGGAGAAAATGATAGAAAACTAAAGTCCAAATCAAATATGACATGGGGAAGAAAGAAAGAAAGAAAGGTTGGAAGTAAGATATGAAAGAATGAATAAGAGAAAGAAAATGAAGGAAAAAAGGAAGACAGGAAGGAAGGAAAAATAAGACAGAGGAATTTAAAACCGGAGACAGAGACATGAATTGATTTAGAAGAAAGAAAAAGAAAAGAAAAAGTGATGGATCCGTAAAGTCCAAATCAAATACGACATGGGGAAGAAAGAAAGAAAGAAAGAAAGAAAGGATGGAAGTAAGATATGAATGAATGAATAAGAGAAAGAAAATGAAGGAGAAAAGAAAGACAGGAAGGAAGGAAAAATAAGAGAGAAGAATTTAAAACCGGAGACAGAGACAGAGATTGATCTAGAAAAAGAAAGAAAAGGAGAAAGTGATAGATAAGTAAAGTCCAAATCAAATACGATATGGGAAGAAAGAAAGAAAGAAAGGTTGGAAGTAAGATATGAAAGAATGAATAAGAGAAAGAAAATGAATGAAACAAGCGAAACAGGGAGGAAGGAAAAATAAGAGAGAAGAATGTAAAACCGGGCAGAGACTTGAATTGATTTAGAAGGAAAAAAAAGGGAAGAAAAGTCCAAATCGAATACGACATGGGGATGAAAGAAAGAAAGGATGGAAGTAAGATATGAAAGAAGAATAAGAGAAAGAAAATGAAGGAAAGAAGAAAAACAGGAAGAAATAAAAAATTAAGAAAGAAGAATGTAAAACCGGAGACAGAAACATGAATTTATTTAGAAAAGAAAAAGAAAAGAAGAAAGTGATAGATAAGTAAACTCCAAATCAAATATATCAGTGGAAAATAATAGATGAAAAACGGGAGAAGGAAGAAAGGAAAAAAAAAACATAAGAGAAAAGAATGTAAAACTGGAGAAAGATAGAAAGATAAAAATGGCACCGAAAGAGACATGAATTGATTTAAAAGAAAACAAAAAGAAAACTAACATGATAGTGATAGATAAGAAAAGTCCAAATCAAATAAGAGTTGAGAAAACCAGAATAAAGATCAAAACAATAAAGAACGGGCGAAGTTGAAATTAAAATTAAAACTTTTGCAAAGGACAAACACACACAAAAAAAAAATCAAGAAAAAAAAAATAGACAAAATGTAAATAACTTTTTTTCTTCGGTTAAGCATTTAAAAGATTTGAAGTTAACAAACTTTTGAAAAAGAACGGAATTAAATTAAACGAGTAGATTATTTTAAAAGCGCAGTTTTCACTCAGAAGAAAAAAACCCAGAAAAATAAAATGAATTCGTAGTGTCTGGGTAATGCGCTGATGAGACATTCTAACAGCAAAAGAGTAAATAGAATCACCTTTTCCCAAAGAGAATCTTTTTCATTAACATCCTTTTATTATAATAGGCACAGCACGTTTGTAGGAGCGCACGCACACACTCACACACGCGCGCAAACACACGCATATATATAATATATATATATATATATATTTATATATATATATATATGTGTGTGTGTTGTGTGTGTGTGTGTGTGTGTGTGTGTGTAAAATGAAAATGGAAGTGAATCGACGGTATGTTGAAACAGAAATAAAGGAAAGAAAATATAGAATGGATAAAATAGGATATTCTAATCAATTTTACTTACACGTGTTTCGATCAGGAATTTATCCATGTGTACATTATTCAAACTATTATTATTTTTAAATAACCAAATGAAATGAAATAATAATAATAGAAAAAGTGTAGAAATGTTCCGCACACAAAGAAGATTCGACCTTCATCAGAGTAAATCCTTATTTTTTAAATGATGATGTACGTAATAATGTACACGTGGATAAACTCCTGACCGAAACACGTGTAAGTAAAATTGATTAAAATATTCTATTTTATCCATTCTATACATTCTTTCCTTTATTTCTTTTTTATCAACATATATATATATATATATATATATATATATAATATATATATTATATATAAATTAAAATCGGGAGAATAATCCTTCTTACGACATAGAACATTTTTTTAAAACGTGTCGTATTGTCAGAGTCACAGAGCAAAAGTATATAAGTTATAAATATAAGTTATATATATATATATATATATATATATATATATATATATATATATATATATATATAATGAAGGAGAAGGGCTTACAATTTTCTTCTGCCATCTGCAGTTGAAATAAATTATTACATGAAGTAATTTTACACTTTTCCTCCATTTATTCACTAAACCGCTCTGTACGTCCACACAAATTTTGTTAAAATAATGAACCCCTACTTGTTCTGATTTTTTTTATTTGTCATTCTAGTTTTCTAACAATGTTTTGATGTTATCATTTTGAAAGTGGTTAATGCGTTATCCGAAAGAGTTTTCATTAGTAAACCAAGGACTTTCAGTTCTTTTCTGAACCCTTTTCAAGATTGTTTATTATTTATTATTATTTTTTAAACTATTGTTTTGTTTATTTTCCTTGCAATCATAATACTATATAACGTTTTTATGTGTATCTAATGAGCTAGGTAAACGTTTTTTAGAATTAAATATCTATTTTAAAAAGTTTTAGCATATTGTCGACAGTTTCTATTAATAGTGGGGTTGTCGAAATTTTATTGTATAAAGCTACAATTATTTTTTCAATATATATATATATATTATATATATTATATATATATATATATATATATATTATATATATATATATATATATAGTTGTTATTGGGTCCACGGAGAAAATTCAATATTTTATAAAAACAAAAGAAAGGTCTGCAAAATGGATTATGTTTTTAAACATTTTAATTTTTATTCTTTTACTATTATCTTTACAAGATAGTTTTTTTTATCTTAACAAGATAATTTTTTTTTTTAAAAACATAATACATTTTGCGGACCTTCTTTTTTATAATATATATATATATATATATATATATATATATATATATATATATATCTGTGTGGTGTGTGTGTGTGTGTGTGTGTGTGTGTGTGTGTGTGTGGTGTTGTGTTGTGTGTGCGCGTTTGTGTACGTGTGTATGTATATTGGTCTACCTTGATTTACAAGTGACATACATAAGAGTTTTCCTCGATCGATTTTTTGCTTTGTATTGTGAGCTAGAATTTCAGGTACGAACAAGCTTCAGATACGCTTAGGTCAATGAGTTCACATTAAACCATTAATCTATTTCAACCCTACCCGCTAAAAACATACTAGTTTTGTTACTTTTTTCTAATAAGATAAATATCTCTGTTTTGTATAAAATACATAAAATAATGTGTAATGAATTATATACTGTAATTTATCTAATGTTTATCTTTTATATGTAATATTTTTCTTTCGTCGAATAAATAATATTAATTAAAAAAAAACGTTAAAAATATCACAGGACATAATTCATTGCATTCTACTTTATCTTATTTTCATATAATGGATTTTAAAAAAATCTTATTTGAAAAACATAACTAAAATATAGGGTCTTTTGTGGGGGGTGGGACGGATTAATGCGATTGTAATGAATATGAATGATTTGATATACGAGGAAAAGGATTTACAAGTGGAATGAATTCAACTCGTAATTCAAGGTACAAATCTATTCATATAATATCTCTACCTAGACATAATATTATACTACAGAACTGAAAGCACCTCAATTATAAAATATAAAGAAAAGATAATATCTTGGATAGAGATTAAATTTTATCCCTGGTAGGAAAATATATTCTTGGGGCGTAACGGAATATTCAAGATCAATCCCATTCTATTCGATTGGTCAATTAATTAGTATTATTTGGATTATTTGGACTATTGTCCAAATCTTTTTTTGTTATATGTACAACGATTTCGATCGATGTGACCTCCGACCTTCTTCAGGTATTTCTTGTCGGACTCAGGGACCTTTTTTTCGAACTCACTAAATTTATTGTAATAATCGGGACCCACCAGGGAACTTTGAACCCAACCTTTTATTCAATCCACGGGGGTATCTAGTTCTCTTTTCGTTAACCATAAATGCGGTACAGGTGTTAAGCTGTTAAATATTATTCTATGTTACTCTCGCTCTTGACCAAGATTGAACCTGCAGCCTAGTGATAATGCTAAAGATGAGCCCAACAGTCCGAATAATCCACATAATACTAATTATCAAGCATCATCTAAAAGATTCAGAGAAATAGTGTAGATAACAATAAAGATGAGGACAACAGTTCGAATGATCTAAATAATTCTAATTACCAAGCCTCATCTAAAAAAAATCAGTAAAATAGTGTAGATAACAACAAAGATGAGGAGAACAGTTTGAATAATCCATATAATGCGAATTAACAAGCCTTGTCTAAAGCATTCAGAGAAATAGTGCAGATAACAATAAAGATGAGGACAATCGTCCGAATAATCGAAAAAATACGAATTAACAAGCCTTATCTAAAACATTCAGAGAAATAGTGTAGATAACATAAAGATGAGTACAATAGTCCGAATAATCGAAAAATACTAATTAACAAGCCTTATCTAAAACATTCAGAGAAATGGTGTAGATAACACTAAAGATGAGTACAATAGTCCGAATAATCGAAATAATACTAATTAACAATCCTCATCTCAAAAATTCAAAACAAGGGTTATTTAATGAACTGAAGAAAATGAAACGTCACTGAGAACAACTTGGTTGACTTTTGCTGGTGAGAATGATTTGTGTTGAATTAACATTGATTTTCAATCAATTTTATCAACCTCAAACGAGTGTTTTTGAGGATAGAATATGTCCATTTTCTCCTCTGATCTGAGTCCATGTGACTATTTCATGTTCCCAAAAATCAATATTAAACTCCTTCGTTGCCGCTTTGAAAATGTCTAAGACACGCAATATTTCGTGACGAACAAAATCAAGGCCAATTTGGTTGAAAGCTCCTACCATCTATATCTATCCTCCTATCTTTCTCTCTCTCTCTCTCTCTCTCTCTCTCTCTCTATATATATATATATATATATATATATATATATATATATATATATTATATATGCTCCCCATTCCCCTGGGGTTGAGCACTTTGGGGGGATTTCCCAGATGACCGCCAACTAAAGTGTAAACGCAACGCTCTCCTATATAAGTGATGGAGCACTATATGGCGGACTTTACATACATAGGGATGTATGTATTAAAAACAGTTAAAATCCCCTTCGCATTGTGTGAGTGACTATAGCCTTTGCGGTTAAGGTGTCTGACTGATGCTGAACCGATCGGATTTCAATCCCGACTGTAGGTAGCTTACATATGTCTGGCCACACTGAGGAGACTTGATAAGTCGAAACATGTGTCTGTGGGTGACTATATATATATATATACTTTAAATATACGCTCCTACATATGGAGCGCTGGTGGTTGTCGTCAGTGATGTTATCTACATGAGTCAATGGGAGGTTTCGGGTCTTCCACCTCAGACTTTCCTCTAGTTCTAGTAATATATTTTATCGTTTCCACCTTCTTTAAGTCGTTAAGTTGTTAAAGACTAACTACTTTAAGAAGGTGGAAACGACGAAATATATTACCAGAACTTTTATTCAAAACTATGATATGAATATAAAACAAAAGTAAGAATCAATTTACAGCCAAATAGACGTACACATGCATATTTATCTATGATAGAAAATAGATAGAAAAAACAATTGATAATATTAGTATGCTGACAGATATCTGTTTCGACCTTTTAATTAAGCGGTCATCCGCAAGAGCAACTATATTTATGAAAGAAAGAGGGAATAGTTAACCCTCATGCACGAGAGGCACAAACAACGCTCTCGTGCTGGACCTGAATGTCTTTTAATTCTTTTTTTTATAAAAATGCTTATTTTGTGTTAAAAATAAAATAAATTTTATTTTTAAAACTAAAAGTATTAACAACCATGAGAAAAACTCATTAATGTTTGAAGTAAAAAATATATGATCAAAGTTGTATCAAAAATGTTTAGGATGCAATTCAGCCAGAAAAGCGAGTTTAAATGTAAGTCCACAGCACAATTAAGAAAGATACGGAAAGTTCCGAGAATTCGTATGGTTAACAAATCCATGGCGTTGCGGTCTTTATCATATCGAAAATGAGAATCCAGTGATGAAAAAGTTAAACAATCCAGATTTTGTTTATTCAGTAAACAGTAAAAGTGTATAATAAATGGAAATTAAATTATCTATATAAATAATAACCTGTTATAATAATAACCTGTTATAAATCATTTTTATATTATATATTGCTATAATATCATATTGTATGCAATACATATATATCATAAATAAATCCTTGATAAATATATACGCCAAATGTGCACCAACACTTAACAAAGTCAATTTACTATTACCGTACATGTTTTGGTATATTATGTCACAGAGGCGTGGTAGATTATTGGCCTACTACATGTACCAGCAATACTTTCAAAACTGAAGGAAATGTGTAAATGTCAGTGAGGAAAAAAACAGCCATTTGATCAAACATCGGAAACTTGTTAATTTGGTAAAAAAAAAGGAAAAACAACATTGACAATCATATTCAATAAAGCAACTTTTAAATATTCGCTTTTACTTTTTTTATTCACGTTGACCAACCTTCATTTCTGAAAATACAAGGTGCTCGGAACGTTCTCGGACTCGGGAACGTTCTCGGGAACCTTTTTTTCGAACTCGGGAACTTTCTTGTCGTAATCGGGAGCCATCACGGAACTTTGAACTTAACCATTTATTTAATCCACGGGGGTATCATGTTCTCATTCCGCTACCCCAGCTATGGTTAGCGGAATGAGAATAGGATACCCCTGTGGATTGAATAAAGGGTTAAGTTCAAAGTTCCTGATGGCTCCCGATTACGACAAGAAAGTTCCCGAGTTCGAAAAGAAGGTTCCCAAGTCTGAGAAGGTTCCCGAGTCCGACAAGAAATACCTGAAGAAGGCCGGAGGGAATATCGACCGAAACGTTGTACAAATAACAATAAAGATGAGGACAATAGTCCGAATAAAGCAGATAATACTAATCATCAAGCCTCATCTCAAACATTCAGAGAAAGTTCATTTGTATCTTGGTAAAAACAGTTTCAAATTCAGCACTTTTATGACACGCCTTGTATTCTGAAAAAAAAATCACGTTCCATTCATATATATATATATACTCTCATTAACAGGAAATAACATTAGTATTTCTCCTATTGTTTTTTGACAGGTGGTCGAACAGATCCTCGACCATTCGATCCGCCTCCCATACCACTCCCCACACAGGGGCGTGTGAGCAGACCCCCCATTTGCAATGACGCTAATATTGATGCAATTACTCGATTAAGAGACGGCACTACTCATGTATTCAAAGGTAAGTCATATCAATTTTTATAAACTATCCTACACATCTTTATGTTTTAATCGCTATAATAGTATGTCTTGCTAAAATAGTCATCATCATCATGTCGCGCTTTCAGCGCGGATATCCATGACAATCTCTGTCCATCCGTCCCTATCGCTCATCATTCTCGGGAGGTCCTCTATGCAGCATCCTGTATCCGCACAGAGCTGATCAATGTACGTCTTTGCTGGTCGGCCCACACTAGCTTGTCCATGTGCTGGCTTCCACAGGAGGACGTCGCTTATGAGTTCGTCCTTGTTTCTCCAGCAGTTTCCCGCCTGTCTTGTCCGTCTTACTCGGATGGTTTGGGTGATATGTGGTAGGTGGCCGTACAGCTGTTTTCTCGTAGGGTGCTGTTTCCACGTCTTGTTTATGATCACTCGCAGCATTCTTGTGCAGCTCCCATCTAGTTTAACAAAAAAAAGCTAAACTAGTAAGTGTTTTTAAATTCCTATGAATTAAAATTCAACGGAACTCAGAAAAAAGAACTATAGTAATTTCAGTATCATGAAAAAGAAGGATAAAAAAAATCGTATGTAAAAATTATTTGTTTTACTCTCTTTAAACGAGAGAGTTTAATGAATTAAAATCCGTATCTGTCAAAATGGAGTATTTTTGCAGTTTTTTCTCTCTTTTTAGTGTGATTGTCTTTCATTACTATGGTAAGGATATTCGTATAAAAAAAAGTTGCTTTAATTTTAGGCTCAGTTCTAGAAGAAAAAAATCAAAATAAGTGACGATTTTAAATTTCTATTTTTTTAATAGACTTTCTAATCTCGATAAAACGCCCAAGACGCGTACGTGAGAATCCCATAGCGACAACTTCTTCTAAAAGGTAACAGTTATGACATAAGACAACATGTTATGAAATGTAAGTGTTACGATATAGGACAAAATATTCTTAAAGGTAACAGTTCTGACATAAGAAAAGGTCTTCAAAAAGGTAACAGTTAAGACAGCATCCAACAAAATGTAAATTACGACATGGAACAAAATCTTCAAAAACGTAATACTTAGGTTGTAAGCTATTTAAACAAATATCGTAAGGGATACGATATGGGAAAACGTCTTCTAAAAAGTAACAGTGACGACATAGGACAAAATCTTCTAAAAGTTAACAGTTAGGATAAAAGACAAGATATTCTTAAAGTTAATAGTTAGGACAAAAGGCACGATCTTCAAAAGACAATATCTTCTTAAACTTAATTGTTAGGATTAGAAAAGTTAACAGTTAGAACAAAAGGCAAGATCTACAAAAGACAATATCTTCTTAAACTTAATTGTTAGGATTAGAAAAGTTAACAGTTAGGACAAAAGGCAAGATCCAAAAGTTAACAGTTAGGACAAAAGTCATGATCTTCTAAAAGTTAACAGTTAGAGCAAAAGACAAGATCTAGAGGTAGCAGTCAACACAAAAGAAAAAATCTTCAAACCCTGGTGATATTTAATGTGTATATATATTTACTTTGTTGTTAATTGTCTTATTTTCGAAGTTTCCTCCGGAGATACATATACACACAACTGCCTTTTATATATATATATATATATATATATATATATATATATATATATATATATATATATATATATATAGATAGATAGATAGATAGATAGATAGATAGATGATTTTCATTATACACTTCTTAATCGTTGACAAAAGATATATAAATAAATAAATAGATAGATAGATGTGATTAATCATACACTTCTCTTCATCGTCGACTATGGATTTATAGCTAAATAGATGCTTTTAATCATAACCATCTCCCCATCGTCGACTAAAGTTAGATGCGTTTACTCCTATATGTATCTTCATCATTGGATAAAGTCGCACACACACACACACACACACACACACACACACACACACACACACACACATATATATATATATATATATATATATAGGTAGATCGATTTAATCATAGACTTATCTCGATTTTCGACTAAGGATAGAAATATAAGTATATGTGTTTAATCATAAACTTCTCTTAATATTTGACTTATGACAGATAGATAGTTAGATGCGTTTAATCATAAACTTTTCTTCATCGTCTTGTAAAGATAAATAAAAATAAAGTCATATGTGTTTAATCATACAAAGAGAGATATGCTTGTTTAATCTTTACATCATTGACTAAAGATAGACAGATAGATATATAGAATTAGATAAACTCGTTTAATCATACACTTCTTCCCATTGTTGACTAAAAATAGACAGATAGAAAGATAGAGTTTAATCATACACATCTCTTCATCTTCGACTAAACATAGATTGGTGCTTTTAATCATACACTTCTCTACATTCTCGATTTAAGATATATATATACATAGATTCGTTTCATTGTACACTTCTGTCTACCATCATCTAAAGATAGATAGAGTGATTGATTGATAGATTAAATGCCAATAAATATTGAAATGTATAGATATACATAGATAGATTGGTTTCATCGTACACTTCTGTCAACCGTCATATAAAGAGAGATAGAATATTAGATAGATTGATAGATTAAATGCAAATAGATATTGAAATATATAGATATACATAGATAGATTGGTTTCATCATACACATCTGTCTATCGTCATCTAAAGATAGATTGATTGATTGATAGACAGATAGATTAAATGCAAATAAATATTGAAAAAGATAGATATACGTAGATAGATTTGTTTCATCGTACACATCTGTCTATCGTCATCTAAAGATAGATAGATTGATTGATTGATAGACAGATAGATTTAATGCAAATAAATATTAAAATATATAGATTCATACATAGATTGGTTTCATCGTAAACTGCTGTCTATCGTCATCTAAAGATAGATAGATAGATAGATAGATAGATAGATTACATGCCAATAAATATTGAAATATATATACATAGATAGATTCGTTTCATCGTATACCTCTGTCTATCGTCATCTAAATATAGATAGATTGATAGATAGGTAGACAGATTAAATGCAAATAAATTGAAATATATAGATATAGATAAGTAGATTCGTTTCATCGTACACTCTTGTCTATCGTCATCTAAAGATAGATAGATTGATTGATAGACAGACAGATAGATAGATAGATAGATAGATAGATTAAATGCAAATAAATATTGAAATATATAGATATACATAGATAGATTCGTTTAATCGTATACTTCTGTCTATCATCATCTAAAGATAGATAGATTGATAGATAGACAGATAGATTAAATGCAAATACATATTGAAATATATATATATATATATATATATAGATAGATTCATTGCATCATACACTTCTGTCTATCGTCATCTAAAGACAGATAGATTGATAGATAGACAGATAGATTAAATGCAAATAAATATTGAAATATATTTCTAAATAGACGTATTCATTAATCTCTGGATAAGCGGGACTGGGAGGTGAATATACCATATTGTTCGTATTATCATACAAGATATTCAGGCATTTATATTTGAATATAAAACATACGAACGTTTCTCTATATGTGTATGCATACAAGAACATGCGCACACACTAATAACAACTCTATTTGTCAAACTGACACACGTCTGTGCATACTCACATGTGTGCGTGTGCGTACGTGTGTGAAAAATCATAACGTCTGTCGTAACCAATCAAGGCAGCGCAAAAGAAAACTTTCCATTTTGACTTTCTAATGCAATTATGCCTTTCCTCTATTTATAGTCTTTGGAAATAGATGAAAAATGCTCAGTTTAATTCCAGCCAACCATCTTTGCTTTTCTTTGCAGCTTAAATTATGCGACAGATTATAATTAATAATACCGTCAATTGTTCTGTTTGCGTGCAAAAATTTACAGAATTGATTTCATAAATTGAATGAAAAGTTTTATATTTCCAAACAGTACTATTCTACGAAAAACATTAAAAAAAATAAAAGAACGGTAGGAAATGACCGATTTTTTTTTAATACACTTTATTATTGTCTGGCTGACATATTGTTAGTAGGTACGTAAGTCTGGCACAAGATCTTGCATTAATATTACACATGAGAATGTTACCTACATTGGATTGTAAGATTAGAGATTCATTTTCAAGATATTCTTAAAGTTAATAGTTAGGACAAAAGGCAAGATATTCTTAAAGCTAATAGTTTGGACAAAAGACACGATCTTCAAAAAGTTAACAGTTAGGACAAAAGGCAAGATCTATAAAAGACAATTTCTTCTTAGTTAATTGTTAGTATAAAAGGCGCGATATTCAAAGAATTAAGTTAGGACAAAGGGCAAGATCTAAAAGTTAACTGTAAGGGCAAAAGACAAGATCTAAAGGTAGCAGTCAACACAAAAGAAAAAAAAAATTCTAAAAGATAACAATTGGGACAAATCACTAGATCTTCTAAGAGGTAGCAGTTTGGACAAGAGAAAATATCTTCTAAAACTTAACCGTTCGTACAAAAGACGAAATCCTCTAAACATTAGCAGTTAGGATAAAAGACAAAATCCCATCAAATGTATGAGTTAAAAAATAAGACGGAATCCTCTAAAAGGTAGCAGTATAAGGACAAAAGAGAAAATCTTCTAAAAGGTAGCAGTTAGAACAAAACGCACAATTCTATAAAATGTATCAGTTACGATATAGCACACGCTCTTCTAAAAGTTAGCAGTTGTGACATAGGAAAAAACCTTCAAAAAGGTAACAGTTAGAATGGCGACTGTTGTATGTGCTGATTTGAGTACGTTGTGGCTTCGGTCGACTGAAATCGCCTCTATTCATTGGATTAAAATGAGAAAAGACGAAACTCAAACAGAATGAATACAATGCGTAAGGAAGGACTGAACAGAAAAATACATATTGAAAAACAAATAGACAGAAGCACAGTAAGTAAGACCGGAATTCAAAAAGGAAAGATAAACAAAGAAAAAGTGAAACACAAATAGAAAGATAGTAACATAAAAGGCAACACAGAAAGAAAAAAATGACTGAAACACAAAAGAAAGAAGAAGCACTGAATCACAAAATGATAAGAGAAAAATCACAAAAAGAAACACAAAAAAAAATTCGGAAACACAAAAGAAAAACTGAAACACAAATAGAAAGAGAGAAATACTGAAATACAAAAAGAAATACAGACATACAAAAATACTGAAACACACACACACAAAAAATACAACAAAAAACAGAGTTACAAATAACAAAAAATAAACAAACAAAGGATAAAGTCTGAAACGCAAAAAGAAAGAATAAAACACAGGAAAATGAAATACAGCCGTACAAAAAGACTGAAACACACAAAAAACACGTACAAATACCGAAAAATCAAACAAATAAAAAACAAAGTCTGAAACGCAAGAAAAGCAATAGAACACAAACTGAAAGTCAAGTGGAGACAAAAAAAGAACGATAAATAAATAAATACTGAAATACAAAAAGATGGAACATATAAAAAATCTGAAACGCAAAAAGGGAACACAAAAGGAAACAAAAATGAACGAAGTAAGAAATGAAGAAACAAAAAAACAACATTCGACAAAAAGAACGATAAATAAATACTGAAATACAAAAAGACGGAACCATGTTTTTTTTTAAAGTCTGAAACGCAAAAAGGGAACACAAATGAAAACAAAAATGAACGGAGTAAGAAATGAAGAAACAAAAAAAACATTTGAACAAAAGAACGATAAATAAATAAATACTGAAATACCATGGATGGAACCATATATAAAAAATGTCTGAAACGCAAAAAGGAAACAAAAATGAACGAAGTAAGAAATGAAGAAATAAAAATAACATTCGAATAAAAGACAAGAAATAAACTGAAAAATACCGGAGTAAGAGAAAGTGACACAAAGAAAGGATAACATTATGAGTAGATCATTAAAGTGTGACATTCTGTAACAGTCACAATTCAAGTCAAGATGCGATTGAACGAGGAGGCGCCAAATGACGTCATGCAACAGTTTTGAGAAAAAAATTGTTCGATGACCAAACACGAACATAAAATATTAAAAAAACATATACGAAATACGTTTGCACCATTCTTTAAATGGCTAGAGACAATCAAAATTAACCTTACTTAAATCCTATAAAAACAATTTGTACCATTTTTTAAAATATTTGTAGACACAGACGAAAACAATCAAAACACCTTTTCTTAAATATTGCCATTTATTCAATTTGTATTTACATTTAGATATTCGTAAAAATAGTATTGGTATACTGAAATACAAAATGATGGAACCATATAAACAAAAGTCTGAAACGCAAAAAGGGAACACAAAAGGAAACAAAACTGAACGAAGTAAGAAAGGAAGAAACAAACAAATAAACATTAAAAAAAAAAGAACGATACTTAAATAAATACTGAAATACAAAAAGATAGAACCATATTTTTTTTTAAAGTCTGAAACGCAAAAAGGAAATACAAAAGGAATCAAAAATGAACGAAGTAAGAAATGAAGAAACAAAAAAAAAACATTCGAAAAAAAGAACGATATGTAAATAAATACTGAAATACAAAAAGATTGAACCATATATAAAAAATGTCTGAAACGCAAAAAGGAAACAAAATTGAATGAAGTAAGAAATGAAGAAATAAAAATAACATTCGAATAAAAAAAACAAGAAATAAACTGAAAAATACCGAAACAATCAAAACACCTTTTTATTAAGATTGCCATTTATTCAATTAGGATTTACGTTTAGATATTCGTAAAAATAGTATTGGCAAAAATCAAATATTATTTATTTTCGTTCGATGCGTACTTTGCATAACGGTTATATTCGAATATGGAGTGGGCAAATCGAGTTCAAATCTTTGACGAAGCCGTCTTTTTCCCAGTAAAGTTTAAGTAGGATAAAAAATATTAAATATATTGTTTATTGAATTTAGTTAGCTGAGCCGTTAGAGCTTTTGGCTAGAAACCGCAAGGTTCATCGTTCGATATCGACCCTCGCTAACTCAGCGTATGAAGTATCACAGGGATCTGTGCGGTAAAGTAAGGAACTGATGGTAGGTGTGGCGCCCCGATCCAGATGTAAAAACAATCTCCTTGATCTAGCGCTAGTGAAAAGAGGATAGACACCCTTACTGATTGGCTGATACCGACTTTAGGCCACCCCGACGATTTACACAGAAACTAGTATATATTTCTTTCTTTCTATATTATTTTTATTACTGTTATATAATAGATCTAACATAGAAATTGAACACTCTCCTAATATAACTGTATATATTAACACCATTAACTCCCTAAGTTTGAAAATGTTAACCATAATCTTTTGTAATATATATATATATATATATATATATATATATTAAATTTTTACTTGAAGGCACTTACAACGCATGTATCGCATAAAATTCGATACTTTTTCTTATAGAAAATGAAATTGACAAATGTAATCCCAGCAAAGGATGGCTCGATGTGTAGAATACCGTACAGACTGTTTCGACTTTATTAAGTCTCATCAGCGGTATATACTAACGATTTCCCTCCGACAGAAATCGAAACCGGGACTTCAGCAGACACAGTGAAACACTAGTGAAACACTATATCCCCTCGGCCACAGTACACAGCTGACCATCCTAGCGAAATTAAGCTTGTCAAATGATACTACACGCCTTCTACCATAATAGGTAAGGGGGCGTTTTTGAGAGAATAATAACAACAAACAGGCCGTATGCCTTTCGGCGAAGTGAATAAGATTTTTGGATGTTTGTTTATTTTAGAAACGTTGCTGAATAAAGTATATATTAAATTTTTACTTGAAGGCACTTACAACGCATGTATCGCATAAAATTCGATACTTTTTCTTATAGAAAATGAAATTGACAAGTGTAATCCCAGCAAAGGATGGCTCGATGTGTAGAATACCGTACAGTACGGTATTCTACACATCGAGCCATCCTTTGCTGGGATTACACTTGTCAATTTCATTTTCTATAAGAAAAAGTATCGAATTTTATGCGATACATGCGTTGTAAGTGCCTTCAAGTAAAAATTTAATATATACTTTATTCAGCAACGTTTCTAAAATAAACAAACATCCAAAAATCTTATATATATATATATATATATATATATATATATATATATAGTCTTCGATAGATACCGTGTATCGACGGTTACGTCTCATCAGTGTGACTAGAGTCAACTCTACAAATAATGCTGTATATATTGGCACACCACCCCCTAAGTGTAATAGAGTTAACCATACACATTTGTAATATTATATATAATATATATATATATATATATATATATATATATATATATATAGTCTTCGACATATACCGTGTTTCGACGTTAACGTCTCATCAGTGTGACTAGACCAAACTCTACTAATAATGCTGTATATATTGGCGCCCTAAGTATGATAAAGTTAACCATACAAGTTTGTAATATATATATATATATATATATATATATATATATATATGTGTGTGTGTGTGTGTGTGTGTGCATATATATATATATATATATATATATATATATAATATATATATATATATATATAGTCTTCCACAGATACCGTGTTTCGACGTTTACATCTCATCAGAGTGGCTAGACTTAACAGCTACTTCTAGCCAGGAGCGAAACCTGACTGACTTATCATCAGCCCGACCCATTTCCTCTCGGCCATTCGTATAGTGTACGTATGAATCTGGGTAATGGTGTGTCGTGTGTTTTTCTGTATATAATATATATTAAGTGGTACCTATGTGTACCGCGTGTATTTCTCTGTATTTGCGTGTGTGGCTTTGTACACGCTGAAAGAAAAAGGTGTGTATTTGTCAGTAAAGACCTACATCTAAGACAAGCGAGACATAAAGGATTGAATGCCATAAGTAGAGAAGAAATGTCCCCAGCACCTAAGAGGACACTTGTCTGTTTTCCATCAGCCATGCTGTCATTTTCGCTTAAGTAATGCATTATTTTAGTTACGCATTTAAACAGAAGCTAGAAGCACTTCCCCTCTTTCTGACCTGGGATGGGGGAAGTCAGTGCGGTCATTTCAAGGTCGAAGAAGGAGCAAGCCGAAAAGGAAACAAAGGAACTAAAAATACGCCCATAGAATATTTTCTGAAAGTGAATTCTTCAAACTGCTAACAAGATCGGATTAATAATAATAATAATAATAATAATAATAATAATAATAATAATAATAATAATAATAGACTTTGCGGGAATAGAGATGAGACTGTAAACCATATACTCTGCGAATGTAGCAAACTAGCACAACGAGAATACAAAACTAGACACGACTGGGTTGGGAAAGTGATCTACTGGAAATTATGCAAAAAGTTAAACTTTGACCATACAACAAAATGGTATATGCATAAACCAGAATCTGTTCTTGAGAACGAAGCGCATAAAATTCTCTGGGACTTTGAAATAAAAACGGACCACCTTATCCCAGCAAGAAGATCAGACCTAGAGTTGATAAACAAAAAAGAAAGAACTGGTGGATTTTGCAGTGTCAGCAGATCACAGGGTGAAGCTAAAGGAAATTGAAAAAATGGACAAATATATGGACTTTGCCAGAGAACTGAAAATGTTATGGTATATGAAAGTGAAAGTGATACCAATTGTAGTTGGTGCACATGGAACAGTCCCAAAAGTATTGGAAAAGGGTCTGGAATGTTTGGAAATCAGAGGGAGGGTTGAAACCATTCTGAAAACTACACTGCTGCAATCTGCCAGAATACTCAGAAGAGTCCTAGAGACTTGCTGTCACTCAGACTCCAGTGGAAGACCATCAGCTAATGCTGCTGGGAAAACTCAAAAGGAGCAAATAATAATAATAATGATAATAATAATAATAATACTGCAATCTGCCAGAATACTCAGAAGAGTCCTGGAGACCTGAGGAGACTTGCTGTCACTCAGACTCCAGTGAAAGACCATCAGCTAATGCTGATGTGAAAACTCAAAAGGAGTAAATAATTGATTGAAAACATCACTACATGCGTGTTAATAAAACTGCGGTGTTTTTTGTACCTTTCCTGTGGACTAGTGAGTGAAAATGAAAGAACATTAGACGTTAGACAAATACTTAGCCTTCAAAGAGAATTGACAAAAAAAAACAACAACTTAAAACTATGAATTTACCAACCAAAATCCATGAAATTCCCAACCCCACCACACGAGCAGGATGTGACACTAGGTCCATTTTGAAGCACAGTTTAGAAGATTTGAATTCAGAGTTTTCCTTTTACACTAATAGCTGAACCATGGTTACAAAGCCCAGTTCCTCCTATCCTCAGCTAGAGGGAGAATAGTTAGATATATACCTTTCCTAAAGGTATTAGCGGTATGGAAAATGCAATATCCCCGTCTAGGATTTGAACTCATGTCACACTGCCCAGCTCCTATGAAAATAGCCATCAAGCCACAAGCTCAGTCGGTAGAGCGTTCGGCTAGAAACCTCAAGGTTCCTAATTCGATACCGGTCCTTGCCAACTCAGCGTATGAGTAGCACAGGGATCTGTGCGGTAAAGTAAGGAGTTGATGGTAGGTGTGGCGCTCCACCTCAGATGCTAAAAAACAATCTCCTTGGTCTAGCGCTATTGAAAAGGGGATAGACTCCCTCACTGACTGGCTGATACCGACTTTAGGTCGCCCCGACGACTTTACTTTACTTATATACACTCAAAATTTGAGTAAGCAATTTTAAAAATTGTTTTTTTACTCTCGGCGTTTTTTTGTTTTTTTTACAGTAACAAAAAGTTAACTAAAAAGTTTACAAATAAATAAATACCTACGATTTTGTGGAAAATTGATGTGGAAAATATTCAAAATAATTGTTTGATTATTACATGCAAGCAACGTTTTATTTGAGAGGGAAGGGGCTCAATTTTCATTTCAATTTTTGTTTTTGTTTTTTTACTCCTTTAATAAATATAAGGATTTGTCTTACTTATGATACAAACCCTCTGACATTGAATTTTTAACTCCCACCCTCTCAAGCAATGTCTTCCAAAAATCAATTTTTACGACGCCCGGAGGGTGTTTTCTGTTGCTAGTTACAATAATGAAATTACACTGATGGAACACAAAAACAATAGATTCACTTATATACACTCTATGACTACCTTTAAAAATAATGGCTGTAACTTCGATGGAAGCAATTCTCTTAAGACTTCCATCTAAAAATGTGTATTGGCCAACTGTTTGACATTGACAAAATCGCTTAAAGAAATGATGGTTATTTCCCTAAAATATTTGACAGCATTTTTATCCAATGCTAATATTTATATGCCATGAGAAAAAAAAATGTTAAAACCTTAAGACCCTCTTTCCTTTCATTGCTTCAGTCAATGTTGGACAGCAAAGACAGGGAAAGTGGAAACGTCGAATAAAAAAAAAAATTGTTTTCGGCTTTACGTTATACTTAGTTGCAAACGATTACCGTTAAAAAAGATAATTAAAACTAAATAAAAAGAGGAACACAAGCCAAAAAAAACAACCAACACCAAAAAAAAAAAAAAAAAAAAAAAAGAAAAATCATCGTAAAGAATTACCCACACTATCGGAAAATATAATGGGTATGTTCAAAAATATAATATTTTATGACCATAATAGAACCATTCGTTATAGGACGGCACAAGTAAACTAGAAACTAAAAATAACGTAAGCAAAATTGTATAAATATGTATATATATATATATATATATATATATATATATATATATATATATATGTGTGTGTGTGTGTGTGTATTTTATATATATATTATTAGTATTATTATTATTATTTATACTAGCAAATATATGCACCCTCCGGGTGCAAGTATTTAAGTTTTGATATAATAAAATATCATATTAAATTAGAAAGGCTAATAAAACTGACTAAGAATGCAGATAAAAAGATTTTAGACAGGGGGGGGGGGTTATAATCGAAAAATAGAACAACTTTGAAACTAACTATTCCATCATTTTCCATTACTCCCCTCTTTCATTGGTAAATTTTCCTAATTTAACTATTTAGTTAAAATAGGAAGTAAAGGATAATATTACAGTTATTTCTTCTTGTAAATAAATTTATTTTAAGATTTATCCACGAGATTTTTGTTTATATTTCTTAAGATAAAACCAAACAATTAGAAATCAATAATACCAAGCACATATTTATTAAAATAAAATTTTAAATATCAATATGCAAATTAGCCTTTTCGTTCAAACTGTAAACCGCTATTTTGTTGTATATATAAATACAATTGGATGTTATTAGTAGGTAGATATGGTCAACAGTATGTAATACAATTTTTATTATTAACTGAAGATTTAAAAGAATTAAATCATGGAGAATTTGACGTAAATAATTAAGGGAATTGTCACTTGAGTAGTAATATAGTTTCGGTTACAGACAGAAAAACACACAATCTGCATTATAATAAGATATATATATATATATATGTTTATTTATAAAATGGATAAAAGTAACCTACTCGAGTTTCATTTTCTTTTTTCCTAGTAGATCAATAAATAAACGAATAATTTATAAGTCAATCAAAGTGGTTCCCCTTTTTTAGGTTGGAGTTATAAGAAATTACACTCTTAAGGACGTGATTTCCACTGAATCAAAATATTACTTTTATCCATTTTATAAATAAATTTTGCTCTACCTTGTATTGAGCACTTTGTATTTGATACTGGATACTGTGCGCTTCCAACGATCGTACTCGTACCCACCGGTAAGCCACTACTCATACATTAACGCATATTATTATTATTATTATTATTATTATTATTATTATTATTATTATTATTTAATGGCTGATTAATATATATATTAGTTGCTTAGTTGAATATAAAACATACTATTAATTAAGATATTTCCCCGGATAAGGCTAATATATATATAATATATATATATATATATATATATATATATATATATATATAATAATATAATAATAATAATAATAATAATAATAATAATGGGTGTCAACTGGTGTTCGAGTAAGACTATTTCCTGTTTTTTTTAAATCATCATAGTTAGGTGCCAGTAGCATTTGACACTATCCTTGTGTTTTTTCAAATGTCTCACCAGGCCAGCCCTGAAGAGACATGCTCTTCCACATAAACTACATGTTGGAATTTCTCTACTTTGAATGTTGTTGGGCTGAAAATTAACAATTCTATTTGACTGCTTTAATTATATGGTGTTTAATTCGGTTCGAATCAAATTCGTCCATATATATATATATATATATATATATATATATATAATATATATATATATATATATATATAGATATATATATATATATTATATATATATATATATAGATAGATAAAAGGTGGCTTATCGATGAATATGGGCACGATCGTTGGAGGTGCACAAATCAGGGGTTAAGTCAGCGATATAACAAATACAAAGTGCTCAATACGAAGTAGAGCAAATTTATTAAAAAAATGGATACAATAGAAACCTACTCGAGTTTCACCATTAGGATCTTCAGGGTTAAATCCACTGAATTAATCGAGGTACCGATTAATTGCAGCCGATCACACGTGTGTTGATTATATAAGATGTTACGTTACTAAGGGACGCTTAACATCTTATACAATGAACACACGTGTGATCGGCTTCAATTAATCGGTACCTCGATTAATTCAGTAGATTTAACCCTGAAGATCCTTATGGTGAAACTCGAGCAGGTTTCTATTGTATCCATTTTTTAATATATATATATATATATATATATATATATATATATATATATATACAGAAAATTATTTTCATTCATATTCGCATATAAGAGTGATTCTTTCAAGTCCTCTGGATAGCTCAATGTATGAAAAGTTTATAATTAAATATATAACCATATTCACAATTCATTTTAAAGGGAAGCTCGTAAAAAACCGCCGTGATGGCTTATTATAAATACATTTTTAATTCTTTTATAAACTTCCTTTTAATAGAAGTCTTCCTTACACGAAAGTCTATAGTTCTTTTCGTGTACAAATACACGCACGCGTGTACTCAAACACACACACACACACGTACACGTACACGTATACATATATATATATGTATATATATATATATATATATTATATATAAGAATTTTTTTAAATTTTCTGAGAACATAATGACCTTCTTTTATATATATATATATATATATATATATATATATATATATATATATATAAAAGAACGTCATTATGTTCTCCGAAAATTTAAAAAAAATATTTTTATCTTACATATGCGACACGTCTTTCTGATTTGTTGTCTTCTTCAGGCATTGAATTATCATTTTAACAGAATATGTCCGAGATTTGATAGGTTGTGTGTGTTTCTGCAACTTTTCTATTATAATGGCTGTGTAATAACGGTTGAACGCTACGTTATTTTTTTCTCGCATATGTAAGATAAAAAGAATTAAATAAATTTTTCTGAGAACATTACATTTTGCGGACCTTCGTTTTTTATAAAATATTGAATTTTCTCCCGTTGGAACTACATTTTATATATATATATATTATATATATATATATATATATATAT
This sequence comes from Doryteuthis pealeii, assembly GCA_023376005.1. Lineage (NCBI taxonomy): Eukaryota > Metazoa > Mollusca > Cephalopoda > Myopsida > Loliginidae > Doryteuthis > Doryteuthis pealeii. Next base: position 38,287,295 of record CM042162.1, on the reverse strand, counting down.
ATATATATATATATATATATATATATATATATAACTAATGGATGTGTATATCAGATGATATTCCATTGACTCTATGCAGAATATAGAATATTCTCTCAACAACCCATCACTTTTATTCAGATCTCTGTCAACTGTAGAAAATAGAAAAAAGCTAATCATTCACTGTAGCTATGGTTCCCGACAGTTTGGCGACGGCCAATGTTCAACAATAGATATGATCAAAGTAACTGAGGTCACTTGTTCAGGGATAGCGATTGGAACAATCGATACATTTAGAATGTCACGATACTGTACCTCTGTCCATATTATATATTTATATATCTGTATATCTATATATATATTTATGTGTGTATATATATGTTATATATAGATATATAATATATATGTATATGATATATATAGGTATATGATATATATATATGTATATATTTATTATATATATATATATATAATATATATATATATATATATATATATATATATATAGTCTTAGGAAATGGACTTGTCGACCTGAGTTCAAATCCTAGACAAGGCTATTTGCATTTCACATAGCGCTAATACCCTTAGGAAAGGTATGAATCCCTATATTCTCCCTCCATCTATGGGTAAAATAGTAGGATAGACTGGGCTCGTTAACCTTGGGTAGCTAACCAGCCTAGGAGAAACTCTGAGTTCAAAAATCCTGAGATCAGACATTGATTGGGTTTGTGGCATTCCTTGTGCACCAATTATTTCCTATATATATATATATATTATATATATATATATATATATATTATATATATGAAAGAATTGGTGCACAATATATATATATATATATATATATATATATATATATATATTAATTTTCAAAATTAGGTACAACTTCAATTAAGCACATATTCTCCCAAAAATTGTCGGATAAAAAAAGCCATATCCAAACATCGTTTGTTTATTTACTTCTCACACACACACACACACACACACACACACACACACATATATTATATATATATATATATATATATATATATATATATATATATATATATATATATAAACACATTTTTGGTACAGCTGAATTTTTATATAATTTTAAAGAGTATCAGACTTTATTGGTAATGGGCAATTTTAAACGGTCAAAAGGGTCCTTAAGTTTCTATGTTCCTTCGCTCTATTTTTTTTTTACTTCGTTTAAAATTGCTGATTACCAATAAAGTATCATACTCTTTAAAATTACACACACACACACACACACACACAGAATAATATATAATATATTATATATATATATATATATATATATATATATATATATGAATTTAACATTTTGAAAAAAACAATTAGTAATTATTATCTGCTGACAGAATCTGTTTCGACGCCTTAGTAGAAGGGTCATCATCAACGAGCAAAAAATATATGAAAGAGAGAAGGGATGATGACCCTTCTACTAAGGCGTCGAAACAGA
>CM042162.1:38253348-38283348 GCA_023376005.1 Doryteuthis pealeii | reverse complement strand
ATTTAAAGAACAATGTATTATGTGTGTGACCAGTTACCCCGCGTACAAAACTTGTATGCTGTCTATAAACACTCTCATACATTCAAATTACCACCACATACATCCTATGTCTATAGAATTTTCTGATTTTTAAAAAAAATTTTTTTCGATTTTCCTTGCATTTGAAACATCTTCACCTGATGATTGCCTCGCATGAAACCAATATGGTCGTGAATGTTCCTTGTCATCTAATAAATAGATATGTAAAACCTTTATATATTTATTTTATTATATTATATTATGTTATATTATATATATATATAGTCAAATATTTGCTATTATTATCTTGAGGAAATGATTGGTTTTGAAATAAAGAAAACCTGAGTTAAACTAACCGATAGCGCTATTTTCTTCCTTGGAAAACTGTTTTTAGATTGATTCTATTTTCCTTGATTGCTAAACATTATCTTCAGGTGGTAAGGTTTCTCTAAGATTTGTGCACATGCACAAATTGTAAAATAAAGAGGAACATTCTTGTTCCTTACCTAATGCATTTCATGTTGAATCTCCTTTTTTATATATTTTTTCAATATTATACAAAATAAAATAAATGTAAAAAGTTTCATGTCAACAAATTCATGTTCTCAGTAGAGAACTACAAATTCTTATCTAAAGTTGGGGCATCACGCAAAAGATCTAGGGTGAGGAGAAACTGACGTCCATGTATGACTCGCCATACACTTTCATTAATTGCAATGAATTTCAATCTATTTACTGCCTTTTACGTAAAAAAAAACGAATAACTGCCCGAACTTCACACTTGTCGGTAGCATCAATAGGGAGCTTCATCAGAAACGACTGCCAAACTAAGATTAAGTGTGAGACAGGTACATGCGTATGCGCAACAAACACATCAGTGTAAACAATACTTGCATTAACAGTTTCCTTGTGTTCCTAGTGCTCTAGGGATTACCCTCGTATCAATAGAATATTTAAACCAGGAATCAACAAACTTTTTTCTCGGTGGGCCGGATAATTGAAAAAATAACGAGCGCGGGACGGATAATTGAAAAAAACTAACTGGCCATTATTGTGTTCAATACTTGCGAGCCATAGTGAAAGCTCTGAGAAAAAGACGTAAAACAAAATTACCTTTCCATGTTATATTCGTGGATGAGTGGCATAAGATGCACAGAAACAAATTTAACCAACATATTTATTTTCAAAACACAACTTTAGCAGAAAGGTTTAGTGAGGTTTGTGAAACTAAAGTTTGCCTTTCAAGATATCGTCAGTGTTTTGTTTGGAATTGCTACATCCTAAAGAGAATTTCTTTCAAATTTTATCAGTAAATTTCATTCGATGGGTTGATTTCGTGGTCAAGTTCAAAAGGATTTAGTAAGTTTAACGTGATATTTAAATTCTGACAAACAAATTCGAGTACCGTCGGCGGGCCTGATAAAATGCCTTCGCGGGCCAGATCCGTATTTTGGTGACCCCTAATTTAAACCAATAATTGGGTGATCATAAACTAACAGTTGACCTTTACATGAAATAGTTAATAGGTGAAGGCGAAAATTGGACTAGTCGACCTGAGTTCAAATCCTGTACGAAGCTACAGTTCGCACAGTACTAATACCCTAGGAAATGTATGAATCTAACTACACGCCCTTTAGATATGGGTAAATAGTAGGGCAGACTGTGCTCTTATACCTTGATTAGGTAACCAGTCCAGGAGATGAAAAACTGAATCCAAACCTGTTAAACTCCGCTTGGGGTGGTCACTACTACAATAGGTTTAGTCCTAATTAGTAATCTATTTCACTATTTCTTTTAAATCTTAAACTAAGTTTACATGAGTATATTCTTTCATTCACAAATGAACCATCTCTTGTTAAAATATAAGAATGTTTAGCGTCAGGTTTTGCTTGAGAATAAAAGTATTACTACGGAATTCTTCGGTACTGGATAACATTGAATGCAAAACTATCATCCTTTTTAACATTCTCCTGGAACATGTAGAGATGAGAATTACTTTAGGTGAAGCCATAGAACTTAGAAAGGAAGGAATCGAAAACGTCAAATGTTAGTATTTGATTCTAATAACATTCATTACCGGAGGACATACGTTCGCTTCAGGCTATGTCGCTAAATGATAATAAGAATACTTAGATCAAGTATTCTGTATGCCAGCATCTGTGAATGCTTTCAGAAAATAAAATTGTGGTAACAGCGGTTAGGATTCAATATATAAGCACTGAAAAGGAAGAAAAAAAAAGTAAGAAAAAAAAAAAAGAATACGTTCAATCTACGCACGTGCAAGATCCGTCCCTCAGAATACAATCAGCGACCCGCCCACTTGCACTAGCATTGAATTTTGAAGTGTACCGTGTTACCACCTGTAAGGGATGCGTGGCCAAGAAAGAGTCGAGTTAACACAATGTTGCAATTCAAATTGGCGCTCGCAATCTAGACCTAAGCAAAAATTCCTCTCAAATGTCACGGAACAGACCATAACCAGCTTGTAATGTTTTCGGAGACTAGCTCGTTAACCATTACATTAAGTCGTGGCGTTTCTAAATACCTATGTCAGAAAATTAGACCTAATATAAAAATATTGAAGAGAATATCATTGTAACTGTCTTAAAGAAAAAAAAAATTTGCAAGAGAAAGGTCCTCCGAAACGGTATCCAGTGTCCGAACAAAACTGTCGAATGTAATTTGTTGCTGATCGGCTTAACGCTGGTGAGTCCATGTTTAGGAGTCGCACAGTCATAAAGAGAAAGAAGAAGAAATATAAATATAATATAGTAAAAAGTAAAGTCTTCGGGGTAGCCTAATGTCAGTATCAGCCAGACAGTGAGGGAGTCTATCCCCTTTTCACTAGTGCTAGACCAAGAAGATCGTCTTGGCGTCTGAGGTGGAGCATCCTCATTTTACCGCACATAACCCCGAGCTACTCATACGCTAAGTTCGCGAGGGCCGGTATCGAACCTGGAACCTTGTGGTCAATAGACGGACGCTCGATTACAGATGTTGGTTTTGTTTATTAACTGATACGAGAAAGAACATTAATACCTTAGAATTTCATATAGAATGATAGAAAGGTACTGTTATGGTTTTAACATACAGATAAACTATGGAGCATTGAAATGATAATGCATGACAAGGTTGTTATAAAATTAACAAGGTTTTATTTAACACGGAGTAGAAAATGCTTCTACTTTCAAGCAACTTAACCAGTATCTGAACGCTGCGTTCAAAACATGAACAAATGTAAACAAACGCCATCCACACGTAAGATGGCGGAGACCTCACTTCCGGGTTTGGTAAATCAAAGGAGAGCAACTAAATTTTTGTTAGGTGCACGTAAGAAATACATATATATTGAGAGAAAAAGAGATATTATTATGGAGGGATAGAGATAGAGTAAGGGAGTGAGAGAGAGTGATAGTAAGTGTGAGAGAGATAGGTAGAGGATTAGAGAGGGGGTCGACGAAGAGATAACCCAACAACTAGAGATATTTAGTGCTATTATAAAGAGTGATATTTAGTTAACCCTGGAAATAAAAAGTAAATTACGTCGACTGAGTGGCCTATTACCGATATCAGGCGGACAGGCGTGGAGTCTATTCCCGCTTCACTAGCGCTAAACCAGGAATATTGTTTTTGCGTTTGAGGCGTATCATCACGCCTACTATCATATCCCCACTTTACCGCAGAGATACAAGTTGTGATTGAGTTGGTTAGGGCTGGGATTGAACCCGGAACCTTGTTTTTATTATACTGACACGTGTTTCGGCCAGGAGTTTATCCATGAACATATGTACTCTATCTATTATTGTTTTAAATACAAAATATAATAACAATAATAGAAAACTACGTTTTTTTTGTATACAATGCCATTATTCCTTGTATACTAAAATAATTTTTAATAGTTTTCTATTATTGTTTTTTTTTATTTTGTATTTAAAATAATAATAGGTAGAGTACATATGTACATGGATAAAACTACTGGCCGAAACACGAGTCAGTAAAATAAAATAGAATACAATAAAATCTTTTGATCCATTCAGCATTTTCTTTCCTTTATTTTCCTTTCAGCATGCCGTCGGATTCGCTTCCATTCTCAAGTTACACACACACACACACACGCACACACACATATATATATATATATATATATATATATATATATATATATATATATATATAGATATTTATATATATAGTTTGCGCTTTTCAGATGTCATGCACTTAGTACTTAACGACGAGAAAACAAATTGATATCCAGAGTTGGAACAAACACTTTCAAAACCGGTTTTCATCATAGCCTCGCATAAGAGTCGCGATTATTACCTGCTAATCAGATCGACTACTGACATCGGAAGTCTCCTTTTAAACAACCCCACTCCAGATCAAGGTGACTCGAGTGTCTTTCCTTTGATCGAAAATCATTCCACTTTGACAGGGATGAATGGGGATTAATTATGGATTTCTGATCCAACATCGCCCCGGCACTGAGTCAGCACTTGTTGACACCGTTTGATTGTTTCACTTTCTCTTTGTACGATTAGCTGAAGCACGGACCGAGTCGGACATTTCGTGCAAAGGACTTACAGGGTGGAACAAGTACGCTATAAGTCGACTCTACTATTTTCAAAAGTATATAAGGATCAAATGTACAAGCAAAAAGCGACATGTTAATCATTTCAAGGACTCACGAGAAAACTAGACGTGTTTACGTTCAAGTATATTTTGATCTTTTTCTTTAAAAACAGAAGAAGAAAAATTAATCAAATCAAATTGAAATTACTGGGATTTTAAGATTTCGAGTGTATACAACCAATATATCCTTTTATATATATATATATGTGTGTGTGTATGTGTGTGTGTGTGTGTTAGGGTAGCGTACACACACACACACACACATATATATATATATATATAATAAATAAGTAATCTACAGACACGTGTTTCAAGGTTTCACCTTTCATCAGTGTGGCTATACCGTAACAGCTACCTCTGGCCGGGTGCGAGACCCGAATGAACTTTCGTTCGCCAAACCTTTAACCCGTACGGCCAGAGGCTGCTGTCAAATATAGGAGAATAATTAATCGCTACATTTCTAAGCGGAAATGAAATTCAATAGAGTCCTCAAACGTTTGTAAACAAACGCGAGGGTTAGCTAGACGCCATAACGGTGAATCTGCAATTAACTCCCTATTCAGAGAACTCAACCATTACTGGGAGTATATATATATAAGTACTCGGAACATGAACTTTGGCGGACTAATCCACGAATTCCACCCAAATATTAAAAAGTTGGCCAGAAAAATTGAAAAAATCACAAATAAAATTGTTAAACAGGTGATGTGTCTTTTGTTTAATTCAACATGCATAAATGAAAAAATGCTGCCAAACACACACACGAGCATATATATATATATATATAATATATATATATATATATATATATATGTGTGTGTGTGTGTGTTTGTGTGTGTGTGTGTGTAACATTAACATTAAGGGAATTTGGTATTGTTAAAATTTCACGTGTTTTTTTAAAGCCCCAGTGAATTAAAAATCAACAAAACCCAGAAAAATTAAAGAAACTTAACGTAATTCTTATTGTATTATGAACAGGGAGGATTTATCTAAAATAACATGTAAAAATATATTCTTACAGTGTTTAAAACGTGAGAACTTAAATTAAACCTGTATCTTAAAAAAGCATATTTTTGCAGTTTTTTTCCCCTCAAGGTATGCTTTTGTGAACGGTATTTATTTCATTGTTATAATTATGAAATGTTTAAGATCTCTTCTCAAGAATAAAAATATAAAAAGGGGGAGGTACTGTCGTATCGAAATTTGGGCCATACCTAATTATAAGTATTTAATATTTCTTTGATTACAGAGATGCAGCAATTTTATTTTTGCTGAAACGGTTTCAATTTAGAATTTAGCAAGGACAAACGCCTCATACTATATGATTTGATTGTATAATGTTACGCTAGAACTAATGTAAGATAATAAAGTATCTCAATTAATTTTTTTAGTAATTTGTAATTTGGGTTTTTTATTTGAAACAAAAAATGTTAGATTATAAATGTTTGTTCACAAATTAAAAATACTAGGCAAATATTTTGGAATTAAAACAATCCGAGTATAAACGTTTCTTTACAAATTGCAAATACCAGGGAAATATTTTGGAATAAAAACATTCTAGAATAAAACGATTTTTTAGACATTACGAAAGTCAGTAAAGAATCAGCTGATATTTGTGGGTCAACAGTGACGTGGAACGGGCCGATTCGGGAAAATATTTAGTTAAATAATTTTTTTATATAAAGTCGAGTTCTGAGAGAGAAAAATAAGAAAGAGGGCCAGACGGTAATCAACTGTGAAAGAAGTTAGCCAAATGTTTTATGTATGTATGTATGTATGTATACTTTCTTTCTTTCTTTCTTTCTTTCTGTTTTCTTCATATCTTTTCCCTATTGGCGTAAACAGTGCCACTCTATCTGTTTCTTCCTCTGTTCGGCCGAGAGATCGATCTACGGTGTGAATAATTCTTATACTAGCAAACGAGCAATTGGTTGGTGTTCACAAGTTATAATGGACAACCGAAAAACATAGAAAACCAAAACTCCTATTACGGTATAAAGCTACACTAATATCATACTGAAACATTTAGTTTTTTTGTAAAATAAAAGTCGTGACTTATTTATATGCAAATATTGAGATCCATATTTCAATGGGAAATGCATTTTATCAAAAGTTTAAACTTTTTAAAGTTTCTTGTCCGATCTAATTATGTCATTACTTTATTTTTACAGGCGACGAATATTATCGACTAACACGAACTGGTATAGACAATGGCTATCCTCGTAAAATTCATTGGGACTGGCGTGGAGTCACAGGACCCATAGACGCAGCAGTCACCTGGGACGACAGTTACACTTTTATCTTTAAGGTAAGTTGCGTTTTATAGTACACATTATTACATTGAACAAGTCACGTGTGGCGTTGTATCCTGTTATTAATATTTTCTTTTCTACTACTTCGTGTTGAAAGCGGATGCAATTCTTACAGAGGAGTTTTGACGGTGCTTGTGATATACAATATTACATTATATACAATTAAAAGGCATGTGTTACCATTAGTTTCAAAGCTTATGACCTAGACAACGCACACTGGAAATAGAGAGCAAATTCTTATTCAGTTATAGCAGCGTGCTATTCTTCTGGTAACCATGGGCGTATGAATAGAACTAGAATGATTAACCGCTATATATAACCGAATATCAATTTGATGTTGTTGAAACAATGGTAACAAACACCTTTTAAATATATAGTATATCATGACATATATGGACAAAGAGGGGAGCTACAACCCTGTAGATCCTTTATGTTGAAACGTGAGTAGGTTATTTCTATGTACATCTTAATACTAGATAGATAGATATATGTACATCTTAATACTAGATAGATAGATATATAGATAGTTAGATTTATATACTTTGGTATATTATTGGTATTATACAAGATAGATATGTAGATAGATAGATTGATATACGTTGGTATATTATTGTTATAATACAAGATAGATATATAGATAGATTGATATACTTTTGTATATCATTTGTATAATACAAGATATATATATATATATATATATATATATATATATATATATATAGATAGATAGATAGATAGATAGATAGATATACTTTGGTATATTATTGATAATACAAGATATATATATAGATATATACTTTGGTATATTAGTGACATAAAAATAGATAGATATATAGATAGATTGATATACTTTGATATACAAGATAGATAGTAGATAGATAGATATATACGTTGGTATATTATTGTGTATACAAGATAGATATATAGATATATTGATATACTTGGTATATTAGTGACATAAAAATAGATAGATATATAGATAGATTGATATACTTTGGTACATTATTGGTATTATACAAGATACATATATAGATAGATTGATATAGTTTGGTATAGTATTTGTATAATACAAGATAGATATGTAGATAGATAGATTGATATACGTTGGTATATTATTGGTGTAATACAAGATAGATATATAGATATATTGATATACTTTGGTATATATTGGTATTATACAAGATAGATATATAGATAGATAGATTGATACACTTTGGTATATTATTGGTATAATACAAGGTAGATATATAGATAGATAGATTGATATACTTTGGTATATTATTGATATAATACAAGATAGATATATAGATAGATAGATTGATATACTTTGGTATATTATTGGCATAATAATAGATAGATATATAGATAGATTGATATACTTTGGTATATTATTGGTAGTATACAAGATAGATATATAGATAGATAAATTGATACACTTTGGTATATTATTGGTATTATTGGTACATTATTGGTATTATACAAGATAGATATATAGATAGATTGATATACTTTGGTATATTATTGGTAGTATACAAGATAGATATATAGATAGATAGATTGATACACTTTGGTATATTATTGGTATAATACAAGATAGATATATAGATATATTGATATACGTTGGTATATTATTGGTATAATACAAGATAGATATTTAAATAGATAGATTGATATACTTTGGTATATTAATAAGTAAATTGTGGTCAATATCATTGATCGAGCATTTAAATCTAAGTCAGAACAGACGTACCAGCTTCATTCAACCAACAATGGTTTCAGAGGAAATAATCATATAAAAACCACGGAAATGCGTCTTCTGGTCATTTCTTTAAACTGTATATTCTTTATGATAGCCGGTACTATTTCTATTGTGTTTCTGGCATCGTATCAAACGTTTCATTTTATTTTTTTTATTTTACATTTTATTTGAAAATGTTATTGGCAACAACAGAGTCATTAAGTTCTAAACTTGATGAATGGGAATTTGATGAGAATCTTTCACAAGAGCAGAATAATCATTGTCCTAAGAGGTTCAATAAAAACGGCCTATTCGTCTCACAAGACAAAACGATTGCTAAATAGAGGTTGACTGTCAGTACCGGGTAGCCAGTCTTGCATATTAGCATACTTACTAGAAAGATGGGAAAATTTATTCTGTTTTTATTTATTTTTATTTTTTACTAAAAAACAAAGTGGTTCCATAGATTTGTTTTATTTGATGAATTATAAAATACAGATATATATATATATATATATATATATATATATATATATATATATATATATATATATATATATATATATAAATGGTTTTAAAAAATTCTCATTATGCACAACAGAAAAATTCCGTATTCTTCAAGGAATAAACTCCGAAGAAATTTCCTAAACAACAAAACAGAAATTTTTCGAGCATGCCCACACAGGAAAAAATTCTTAATATGGAATTGGACTAACCAAAACATCAGATCGCCATAATTAAGAATTCATATATAAATAAACACACATAAACTAAAATAAATATAAAAACGAAAAAAAATTTAAAATCACCATAAGAACAATGACGACAAATAATGATGCCGTTGAATGACGTAACCAAAATGCAGGAGCGATTAACGGATCGCGTGGACACGTGCCGGGAGTTTAAAACTGTCCATTTTTTTCAAAAGTCAAACGCCTCTGAAGACGAATAACACCGAAAAAGTGTTATTCAGAAACCAATGGTAGGAGCGACTTTATAATTATAAATAAATAAATAAAGCTCTTACATAAGTAATTGAGCCCTCTATAATCAATTCTCCAACAATAATATTAATTTAACCTATATATATATATATATATATATATATATATATATATATATATTATATGTACTTATGGAATGTTCGCTGTGGTGTGAATGTGTGTGTGTTTGTGGAGAAAGTAGACAAACACGGGATGTTATGGAAACTGGATGTTTATTATCGAGGATGCAACGTTTCGGCCATTTAGACCATCATCAGGACCAAAAGACCAGTTCTAGCTTCAATGAAAGAAACTCGGCTTTGGTTTTAGTTCTTTCGATAAAGTTGGTATTATGACTGTGATCTGTTCGTTTTATTCTTAACCTTGTAATAGCAAATGGTCTAAGAGACGGACATTTCTTAATTGGAACCTGCTAAACTCTGCTACAAAACCCACTTTGTTTTACATCTTGTTCATGGTTGGGTAAATACCGTATTTGACTGCATATAAGACGCACGCACCCCCATTTCTGCAGGTCAGATTCAGGAAAAAATGTTTTTAGTGTATTTAAGCATATATTGTTGAAAACATACGCTCCTGTTAACCTTAGTTATAACAATACCAACAATAAAATAAGGACGCATGGAGTTTACCGTAGGTAAAAGTGCTAAGCTGGGTTAATGAGCATCATAGAGAAGATTATCCTAGGGCTAAGGGAGATCTCAAACTTCACTTACGATGTATAAGACGCAGGGCATTTTTTGAGCAAAGATTCTGGGAAAAAGTGCGTCCTATATGCCGTCAAATACGGTACCTATAAACAGTTAAGTCGGCGGAGTGACTTATTATTGGTATTAGCCGGATAACGAGGGAGTCTATCACTTTTTCAATAGTGTTATACCAGGAACATTGTCTTGTAGCTAATGGGGAGCGCCACATATACCTTCCTTTACCGTACAGATAAAATTACCCGAGGTGTCTTACTAATGCGCTGGTATTGAAACCTCTGGTTCCTAGACTAATGTTCTACTAACTGAGATAAACCGGCTTTTAAAATATATATAACCTTATTATCATTAACAAATTTAAGGTATTTTATGGGTATCCCCGTTATCAATACTTTATTGTGGTAAATAAACGGGTGGTGATGAAGTCTATACCCTTTTCATCAGAGCAGGACTAGGGCGATTGGTTTTTGCGTATGAGGTGGAACACTACACCTGTCATTAGCTTCCCACTTTAACACTCAGATCCAAACTGTGCTACTCTTGCGATGAGTTGGCCTGGACCGCTATCGAACCCTGAACCTCGTGGTTCTAAGATAGATGCTCTACCGATTGAGCTAAACCCTCCCTTGTACTATTTTAAATTTATTAAAAAAACTGTGGTAATACTACAAATCGTAGCAATTGATTTGAACATCTGTTCTTAGTTTTTTTTTACTTTTGTACGTCATGCTTACCGACAAATGCGCTGAGTTGGCCTGGACCGCTATCGAACCCGGAACCTCGTGGTTCCAAGGCGGATGCTCTACCGACTGAGCTAAACGCTCCCTTGTACTATTTTAGATTTATTTAAAAAAACTGTGGTAAAAAATTATGGTAATACTTCAAATCGTAGCAATTGATTTGAAGATCTGTTCTTAATTTTTTTGACTTGTTCGTCATCCTTACCGACAAATGCGCTGAGTTGGCCTGGACCGCTATCGAACCCTGAACCACGCGGTTACAAGATGGATGTTCTACGGATTGAGCGAAACGATCTCTTGTACTATTTTAAATTTATAAAAAACTGGCAATACTACTAATCGTCGCAATTGATTTGAAGATCTGTTCTTGATTATTTTGATTGTCCGTCATGCGCTGGGTTAGTCTGGACCGCTATCGAACCCTGAACCTCGTGGTTCTAAGGTGGATGCTCTACCGATTGGCGAAACGATCTCTTGTACTATTTTAAATTCATAAAAACTGGCAATACTACAAATCGTCGCATTGATTTGAAGATCTGTTCTAATTATTTTGACTTGTCCGTCATGCGCTGGGTTAGCCTGGACCGCTATCGAACCCTGAACCTCGTGGTTCCAAGGTGGCTGCGCCCTTGTACTATTTTAAATTTATTTAAAAAAAACTGTGTCAATACTACATCTGTTCTTAATTTTTTTGACTTGTCCGTCATGCTTACCGAAAAATGCGCTGGAATAGGTCTGGACCTCTATCGAACCCTGAACCTCGTGGTTCCAAAGTGGCTGCTCTACTACGCTCCCTTGTACTATTTCGTAGCAATTGATTTGAAGATCTGTTCTTAATTATTTTGACTTGTCCGTCATCCTTACTGACAAATTACTTTGCCCGTTCTCCAGCCTTGTTCAATCGGTCTTCTGAGATGGAGAGCTAATAGATTTTAATATAAAATTGGATAAAGAGACACTTATCTTTTTTTTTTTCTCGTTGTATCTGAACAAATTAATGGCAGCTTTGCTGTTTTTGCACTGATTGATTTTTATCGCTTTTCATAATTCAAACCAATATCACTTCACTAATTGAGTCAATTTTATTTTTGATGGGGTTGAGTGATCTGCATTCTGCTCTGTGTCTGAAAATCGCCGCGTGATCTTTGAGTGTAATAAAAATTTGCCTTTTTTTCCACTTTGAGGGCCGGTTTAACTCAGTCGCTAGAACGTTTGGCAAGGAATCACAAAGTTCCTGGTTCGATACCGGGCCTCGCCAACTCAGCGTATGAGTAGCACAGGGATTTGTGCGGTAAAGTGAGAAGCTGATGGTAGGTGTGGCGCTCCACCTCGGACACTAGAAATAATCTCCTTGGTCTTGCGCTAGAAAAAGGGGATAGACTCCCTTGCTATACGGCTCATACTGACTTTTTTTTTACCCCAGTCGATACTAAATCCGGTAAGGAAATGTGAGGTTCAGCTTTATATATATATATATATATATATATATATATATATATATATATATATATATATATATATATATATATATATATATATATATATATATATATATATATATATATATATATATATATATATATATATATATATATATATATATATATATATATATAAGGGGCTAGCTAAGTCGTTAGACCGTCCGGCTAGAAACCGCAAGGTTCTTAGTTCGATACCAGCCCACGCCAACTCAGTGTATGAGTAGCACATGGATCTGTGCGGTAAAGTAAGGAGCTGATGGTAGGTGTGACGCACCACCTCAGACGCAAAAAACAATCTCCTTGTTCTAGCGCTAGTGAAAAGGGGGTAGACTCTCGGCATAAAATAACCCAACAAGGATTGACATGCCATAAAATTCATCCAACCACCCAACTAACCCAAGTATCGAGCAGGCACATTGCTTGCTTAACAACAGTGATCAAGCGGAAAGCCGGTGCTCTTAAGCGTGACCTGACCTGAAAGATTAATGATTTTTTTTGCTCCGACGACTTTACTTACTTATATATGAGGAAAGAGGATTGGAACGAATCCGACAGAATGTGGTAGAGATATGAGGAACACAAGAACAAAACTCAGACAAACGTATGTAGGATATATTTCGCTAGAGCATAGAGCGTTGACCTCGGCGTCATCAGTCGCTATATTGAATTATCAGGTATCCTACTTCCCCTTCTATAAAACACTTGTATGATACCTGATAATTCAATAAAGCGAATGATGATGCCGAGCTCAACGCTCTAGCGAAATATATCCTACATCCTACGTTTGACTGAGTTTTCATCTTGTGTTCCTCATATCTCTACCATATATATATCCTTTAGACTAAGATTAAATAACCACAAATCAACTATAAATCTCAAATCCCCGCATAGTACAATAGCACTTCATTTTAACACCCAATCACACAACCGTATACACCTCAAATGCATTTTAATAGAACACGCATTTCCAACAACGCAATCTAGAAAACAATCAGAAACTAAATGGATTCTAAAATTACAAACACACGTGAAGGGATTGAACGAAGACATCGGTATTCTCCGTTATTATAAATATTACACACACGCCGCCGCTGTCGATAACAACAGAGACAAAAAAGCCGTTAAACAGGAATGGCATTCATTTGATAAAGGGTACTAACGAATCTGAAAATTTATGACAAAAATAATAATAATAAAATAAGTGAATCCAATACTCCATAATATCGAGTTCATTCATTTATATATTTCTAATGCTTCGTAATAACGCCCAACTTTAAAAAAAATATATATATATATATATATATATATATATATATACTCGAATAAACATGCAGGCTATCTGTTTTAATGACATCAAACACCTGGTATCTTTATATAAATGCGAGAAATATGTCCGTGGCTATTTACCATCATTCTTGAGGCACATGAAAAAAATTCCCATGTTAGAAGAATTTATATATATATATATATATATATATATATATATATATATATGGAGCAAATCTTCCAAGGCTTATACTGAAGAAAATACGTGCAATACGGTGATTACCTAAGCTCTTGCTTGCGGGCATGCTGCAACAAAAATATTTCTAGGAGGATACGGAGTAACATCTAAATACAATGTTTAAAATTGTTTAGCTTGTCCTACAATCACCTTCCTCGGAAAGTGGTTTTAGGCATCAATCATTGACCATGTTCCCATTCTTTTTATGCAAGGGGACCGGTGTTTGAAAAGGCGTCACCCTGAAGCCAAGCTCTTCAATATATAGTCAGCCTGGAATATAACTTCTTGCATCAATCTATTTACAGAACCGTTCATATTTATTTGAACAAACAGCCAACTTGCTTTTGATCACTGTGTTGTGGATGGTAAAAACAGATTATATAGAACTTAATTTTTAGATGACATTTTATATATATATTTACCAACCCCTCCACACAACTAGGATATGACACAAGGTCAATTTCTTATATATATAATATATACATATAATATATATATATATATATATATATATATATATGACACATTTTAAAGAGAAATGTATAGCGGCCGAACAAGTGATTATAATTGTACGACGACTGCAACACGTCAAATTTAGCTTAAACAATATATATTTACCAATAAAGAGCAGGATATGACACAAGGTTTATTTTTAAGAGAGATTAAAACAGTTTTGATTCAGAGTTTACCTTCTAGGACACCGGTTGCCATTCATGGTTAAAGATGCCAGTCTGCCCTACTATTTACCCATAACTGGGGAAGGATAAATTGATGCATAGTTTTCCCCAAGCATATCAGCGTTATGTGAATGCAACAGTCTCGTTTAGGATTTGAAATCGAGTCACTCTTGCTCATTAGACCACGATCACCAGCTATCGGTTAGAATAAACACCGGATGCCGCTAGTTCATCTAAGTTAAGCAGCGATGAGCTTGTTCGATACTTAATGGGGCAACAGTTTAAGCCACAGCAGGTACTGTAAACTACCTGAGTCCTATATTTATAAAAAGATGTGATATGCTATTAAATCTCCCGGGAGAGGATTGATATGCCGTAAAACAAAACAAACATCGTCTAATATATATATTTACCCCCTCCGCACGAGGAGGATGTGACACAAGGTCAATTTCTTAAGCGGAGTTTAACAGGTTTAAATTCAGAGATTTCCCTCTCCTAGACCGGTTGCCTAACCAAAGTTAGAGCCCAGTCTGCCCTACTATTTATCCATAGCTGGAGGGAGAGTAGGATGCATACCTTTCCCAAGGGTATTAGCTTTATGTGAAATGCAATTACCTCGTTCATGATTTGAACTCGGGGCGACGAGTCCATTTGCCATGACTTTAACCATTACACTACTCGCTTCCATACTTTTTTGTTTCTATGAATATAGGGATTTGTTTATTATTTGGAATTTTCTTTATAGGATGACAAATACTGGAAATTCGATGGCATGAAGCCCGTCCCAGGTTATCCCCGTCGGATTCGCGAAGGTTTCAAGGGGTTGCCGGATAAGATTGACGCAGCTTTTGTTTGGAGTGGCAATGGAAAGACCTACTTTATCAAAGGTAAGTAATTCCAGTATGGTTTATGTTCTTGGGTTGTACTATTGTTTTTTGCATGTTCTGTATCTCAGGCAAAGCTGATTGTTAACCTCTGTTGTAGAAAACAAAGGGAAAAAAAGCCCAAACAGAAAATATCTTTTGGGTGCAGTGATGCGCCAACGTCCTGATCCGAGGAGGGGGGAGATCTCGGCTCGGCACCCACTCAAGTAGCAAATAAATTATTTTTTCACATTTTTCTAAGCTTCACCTACCTGCCCACTTTCAAATTCTACGCATTCATACTTTAGGAGTATAGTGATAGATATGCATATACGTTTTCAGCAACCACCTGCCTAAAATACATACATACATATATACACACATACATACATATATACACACATACATACATACATATATACACACACATATTCTCACACATATACAAGCACATACGTGTCCTACATCCAATTTTACCCACATTCTTAACTTTTATATGAATCTCATAGTACCTCCCCGCATATTTACACACAGAAACATACACCCATATATACACACACACATGCACACAAGCATACACCCACATTCCTCACCCATATTCTTATATCATTGTACCTACCTACACATTCACTCACATAAACATGCATGCATATACGCACTCATACACACACACTTATACACACATATACATATACACACACACACATCACAGCAAATTAAAGAAAACATATTTTACATCTTATCTGTAATTAAAGCGAGAAACTGGCCCAGCAGACCACAGGGTGAAGTTCAAAGAATGCGAAACGCTAAATAAATGTATGTATCTTGACCAAGAACTGAGAAAGCTGAGGGACATGATGGTCAAGATGACAGCAATTATAGTTGGTGTCCATGGAATGGTAACTAACCACTTGGGAAAAAGAGACTCGCTGAAATTTAAATTGGAGGGAGAATCAAGACTATCCAAACTATGGCAGCTGTTGAGGTCCGATATGACTCGCTGCCACCCAGACGTCTGTAAAAAACACATCTGCTAAAACTCAGCGCAAAAAAAAGTTCACACACACAACTGTATAATATATATATATATATATATAATATATATATATATATATATATATGTTGTGTGTGTGTGTGTGTGTTGTGTGTGTTATATATATATATATATATATATATATATATATATATATATATATATATATATATAAATATAAGAGAGTTTCATAATTTGCTTGAAGCATTGTGTATGTATTGGTTAGGAGGTTGATTTAGAAGGCTATCACAATGCAGTTTGGAATAAATAAAAAATAATAATACGGTAACAATGGTGTTGTGTGTTGACCTGTATTTTTTATTATTTCTTGAATTTTCGAGGTAATACCTCTTTATCAAAAGATAAATTGAATTAGATATAAATAAGTAAATAAACAAATAAATATGATAATATTAATAATAATAATAATATTAATAATATTAAATGATTAAATTGATGTAAAATCCAACAGGAAACGTCACAAAACACAAATACACTTTTTCATTCGCACATACCCACGTACAAAATCCCGCGCTAGGATACAGTCTTAACGTCACAACCAACACGCATTTTCAATGTCACGCGCATTACAACATACGCACACGTACAAAAAAAAAAAAAAATAAACGCATTCACGCTCACACGGGAATACAGTTATTTAAAAATATAACGTCATTTTCAACAAAAAAAATTCATTTAGGAAGAAATGCCATAGCTGTACTGCTTCAGTTCAATTCTTTTGATAAAGAGGTATTACCTCGAAAAATTCAAGAAATAATAAAAAATACAGGTCAACACACAACACCATTTTACCGTATTATTATTTTTTATTTATTCCAAACTGCATTGTGATAGCCTTCTAAATCAACCTCCTAACCAATATATATATATATATATATAATATATATATATATATATATATATATAAAGAAAATTTGAAAAAAAACGTTTTCCGAAAATGGATGAATTTAATAATCGATGTTTAAAACATTTCGGTTACATTGAACCTTCATCAGGATGTCTCTTGGGGTGAAGAAAATGATGGATGTTTTTATATGTGACAGGAGATGAAAATCTTTTTAGTTATGTAACTGTATTTGATCAACGTTTTATTTTTGAAAGGCAAGTCGCGATTATTTTCAAAAATAAAACGCTGATCAAATACAGTTACATAACTAAAAAGATGTTCATCTCCTGTCACATATAAAAACATCCATCATTTTCTTCACCCCAAGAGACATCCTGATGAAGGTTCAATGTAACCGAAATGTTTTAAACATCGATTATTAAATTCATCCCATTTTCGGAACACTTGTTTTTGCAAATTTTCTTTATATTGTCGGATTTAATTTCCATATTTAATCCCATATATATATATATAAAATTTCATAGAGGAATTATATATAATTGATAATTGAATCATATTACCACGACCAGACAACTCGGCAAACACTATTCGCGACATCCAGAGCACTGGACAGCTGTTTCAAACTCCTTTGGTCTCATCAGCAGTGCATACCACAATCTCCACCACTAGAGATTGAACCAGCGGACCACAGCGTGAAGAGCGGGAACTCAACACACTGGGCCACCAGCCCATGACACAAACGGAGAATACCAAATCATCTAGTCAATGGTAACATTAATTCAAACTGCGCAGCCACCTAACCTGTATTATGGGCAAAGGGTGTATATTAAATTTGATAGAGGAATTATATATAATTGATAATTGAATAATTGATAATATGATTCAATCAAAAGAAACAGCTGTCCAGTGCTCCGGATGTCGCAAATGGTGTTTTCCGAGTTGTCCGGTCGTGGTAATATGATTCAATTATCATATATATATATATATATATATATATATATATATATATATATATAAGATTTTTGTATGTTTGTTTTTTTAAAGCATTGTTGGATAAAGTATATCAGATTATTTACATTTTTGCTTGAAGGCAATTACAATGCGTATATCGCATAAAATTCGATAATTATAGAAGATAATAATGACAAGTGAATTTCGGTAAAGAATTATTCGGTGTGTAGAACATCGTACAGACTGTTTCAACTTAATTAAGTCTCATTAGCGATGTATACTAACGATTTCCCTCCGACAGAAATAGGAACCCGGACTTCAGCAGGATAGTCAGAAACCACACTGCCTCGGACACGATACAGCACGGGAAATATAGTCGATGAAAATATAGTCGAAGGATTTTAACCCATTCAGTTTTAAAACACACACACACACACACACACACACACACACACACACATATATATATATATATATATATATATATATATTATATATATATATATATATATATGTGTGTGTGTGTGTGTGTGATAATATATTAGCTATATTTTTAAATAAACAGCGCTCAATATCGCTGATACAGCATGTATATCTAAGTTAAGGTAGTGAGGATACGAAATCAACGACACTTGTTTAACGACCATTTCTAGCTGTTTCTATTCTCAAACTCTTACATTCTATATATATATATATTTACCAACCCCTCCGCACGAGCAGGATGCGACACAAGGTCAATTTCTTAAGCAGAGTTCAGCAGGTTTGAATTCAGAGTTTTCCTTCTCCTAGACCGGTTGTCTAACCATGGTTAAAGAGCCCAGTCTGCCCTACTATTTACCCATAGCTGGAGGGAGAGTAGGATTCATACCTTTCCCAAGGATATTAGCGCTAAATGAAATGCAATTACGACGTCCAGGATTTGAACTCGGGGCGAAGAGTCCATTTCCCATGACTTTAACCATTACACCACGCACTTCCTTCTGTATATAAGGTGTCACAAGAACTCGCTCCTACACTTGTGTTGAGGATCGCATAGGCAAGACACTGTCAGTAAGCAAGCAGCATAGACTTCAAACCCATGCTAGTTTCACTTTTTTTGCATAATACATTTGATAACTGAAGGAACTGTCCTTGTTGCGAAATATTCATGAGGAATTTTCCATGTTAATTTCTTTTTCTTATCTTTGTTAATCGAATGTACTTGTAACTTTTTTGCTAAACTTAATTCTGTTATTTTTTCCCCTTTGATCTTTTCAGGAGACCATTATTGGAGGTGGGCAAAATATGGTATTGATTTTGGCTACCCAAAACAGCTGAACGTCTGGGTTAACCTGCCTCCCCGTGTTACCGCAGCGTTTAAATGGCAGAATGGTAAAACTTATTTCTTCAGCGGGGATACATACTATAGATTTAACGATAAAAATTTCCGGGTAAGTTTAAACTTTTATCTCTTGATCTTGTTCTTGTTAAAAAGGTACCAGCTTTTCTTTTTTTTTTTTTTTTAGTTCCCTTTTTCTTCTTTTTTGTTATAAGGTATATTTTCCCTTGTTTTTGGCAAAAGGTATATTTCCCCCCTTGTTCTTGGTAAAAGGTACATTTTCCCCTTTTTCTTGGTAAAAGGTACATTTTTCACCTTGTTCTTTATAAAAGGTACATTTTTCCCTTTGTTCTTGGTAAAAGGTATATTTTCACCCTTGTTTTTGGTAAAATGTACATTTTCCCTCTTGTTTTTGGCAAAAGGTATATTTCCCCTTTGTTCTTGGTAAAGGTACATTTTCCCCTTGTTCTTGGTAAAATGTACATTTTACCCCTTGTTTTTGGCAAAGGTATATTTTCCCCCTTGTTCTTGGTAAAAGGTACATTTTCCCCTTTTTCTTGGTAAAAGGTACATTTTTCCCCTTGTTCTTTATAAAAGGTACATTTTCCCCCTTGTTTTTGGTAAAATGTACATTTTCCCCCTTGTTTTTGGCAAAAGGTATATTTTCCCACTTGTTCTTGGTAAAAGGTATATTTTCCCCTTTTTCTTGGTAAAAGGTACATTTTTCCCCTTGTTCTTTATAAAAGGTACATTTTTCCCTTTGTTCTTGGTAAAAGGTATATTTTCCCACTTGTTCTTGGTAAAAGGTACATTTCCCCTCTTGTTTTTGGTAAAATGTATATTTTCCCCCTTCTTTTTGGCAAAAGGTATATTTTCCCCCTTGTTCTTGGTAAAAGGTAAATTTTTCCCTTTGTTCTTGGTAAAAGGTACATTTTTCCCTTTGTTCTTGGTAAAAGGTACATTTTCCCCCTTGTTTTTGGTAAAAGTTACATTTTCCCCTTGTTCTTGGTAAAAGGTACATGTTCTCCCTTGTTCTTGGTAAAAGGTACATTTTCCCTTTGTTCTTGATAAAAGATATAAAAAGAACAAGTCCTTGTATCCCAATTACGCATTTGTCATACAAGACTAATTCACTCCTATATGCTCAAACAAGAATAACAACCACAATGTGAAACATGTCAAACACCTTTGACAGTTAAATACTTATTCATGGAATGCAGGTATTTTGCTCACATCAGAAACCGTTATTTTAAAGCAAACAATATGAAGGATCTGTTTGAAAATGTCAACATGGAGGATATTCTCTCCTTTTTTAGGGAAATACAATTATACCATAAAATATAGACATGAAACAAATCAATACCATACAACATAATCCCCAATAATGCTAACACATTGTTAAAACCAATTACTAAAAAGTATAAATATAAATACACGATATGTATAACTTCCTAACCGTTAGGCATGACATAACCCCAGACGGGATGATATGCCGTTAAAATCAATAAACAAACAAACAAAATTGTTCTGGTAACAGGTACATTTTCCCCTTGTTCTTGATAAAAGGTATATTTTTGTTATTTTTTCATGTACATTTTGATCATTTTTTTTTTTTGGTTCTAATCAAAAGGTATTTTTTTGTTTTTGTTAAAGGCTACATTTTTTGTTTGTTCTTGTAAAAAGTACAACCTTTTTATACAAATCATGAGAAGGTTGAAGCGACAGTTGAGAAAGGGATCAATGTAGGACTCTCAGATTCAAGAACTTGCTGAGAGTTGTAACATTTATGACTGTATTCTTCTTTCTAAAGCTGGATGAATCAATCACGTGATGTCTCATGAGAAATGCGAATAGAATATATTTCCTTTGATGTGAGTTGATACCAGTAAAGTGTGCAAATATTTGTCTAGCTTGAAAAGACACATAGCGTTCTACAAAAAAGTATCAAAGTGCCATCCATAGTCATCAGTACGGACTGCGGCTGGACAAGAATGTCATCTGAGAGCACAATAAAAGAGAAAGCTTTAGTCCATACGAGGCTGGAGAATCAAGAGGCAGTATTCATCTATGAATATGGAGCGATCATTCTTGTGCATAAGTAGGAGGATTTATATACCACTACTGCTGTCCTCTCAGGAATATATATATATATATATATATATATAATATATATATGAAATTTAACATTTTGGAAAAACAAATGATGTTACATAATTGCTGACAGAAAGTGTGTGTGTGTGTGTGTGTGTGTGTGTGTGTGTGTGTGTGTGTGTGTGAGTTGAAAAGAGAAATAAAGGAAATAAAGTATTGAATTGATAAAATTAGGATTATTTTGATTAATTTAACTTACACGTGTTTCGGTCAGGAGTTTATCCATGTGTACATGAAGGTCGATGTTTCTTTGTGTGCTGAACATTTCTACATTTTTATTATTATTATTATTTCATTTCATTTTGTTATTTAAAAATAATAATAGATAGAATAATGTACACATGGATAAACTCCTGACCGAAACACGTGAAACTTAAATTAATTAAAATAATCCTATTTTATCCATTCAATACTTTCCTTCCTTTATTTCTCTTTTCAACTTACCGTCGGATTCACTTCCATTTTCAACTTACACACACACACATATACACACACACACAAACACATACACACACACACACACACACACATATATATATATATATATATATGTGTGTGTGTGTGTGTGTGTGTGTGTGTGTGTGTGTGGAATGAGGATTGGAATAAATCCGACAAAATATGGTGGAGATGTGAGGAAGAAAAGAACAAAACTCAGACAAAAGTGTGTAGAAAAGATATTTCGCAAGAGATTTGAGCCACCCACCTCCGCCCTTAACCTGTTTCCTTTACAATATATCTGCTCACTATCACTATCTCTCTCCCCTTCTGATTTCCTTCTTTCACCCTCCCCTCACTAAGGCTTACCCACCCACTTGACCTCCTCTCCTATCCACGTCCTCTCACCACACTACCCCTTCTATAAAACACTTGTATGATAACCTGATAATTCATTAAAACGACTGATGATGCCGAGCTCAAAGCTCTAGCGAAATATATCCTACACACTTTTGTCTTAGTTTTGTTCTTTGTTCCTCACATCTCCACCATACACGCACGCCACACACACACACACACATATATATATATATATTATATATATATATATATATATATATATATATAAGTTAAAACTAATGAGTCAGATATACCAACTAAAAGTTTCGCTTAGTGCTCTTCAGGGCAAATATCTGACTAAAGAGACTTTTAGTAAATATAGCTGACTCATTAGGTTTATCTTTATTATTTGCTCTACTTAGGTATTGAGCACTCTTTACTTTTTAGCTTTAGTAAAACCTGCCGATTATTATATGTATATATATTTTTCATATATATATACATATAATTTTTTTTTCTTTTGACCAAGTATTATAGTATCAACCGATTATTTTTGGTTGGTACGACTATCTTGGTCTTTTCTTCTTTTTTTTCAATTTTTTTTTCCAGGTGCTGTTTGGTAGTATATTTTTACAATCAAACTATTTGCCGGGTTTTTTCTTACCCCGAGGGTTTTATCTTACTTTCTTTGTTCAGTTATACTTTCTTTTTTCTTTCCTTCAACGCTTTTTCTTTCTTTCTGTCATTCAGTGCTTTTCTTTTTTTTTTTGTTGCTTTTTTTATGGGGCCGTGTTAGTTCAGTCGGTAGAGCGTTCGGCTAGAAACCACACGGTTCCTAGTTCGATACCGGTCCCCGCCAACTCAGCGTATGAGTAGCACAGGGATCTGTGCGGTAAAGTAAGGAGCTGATGGTAGGTGTAGCGCTCCACCTCAGATGCCAAAAACAATCTCCTTGGTCTAGCGATATTGAAAAGGGGATAGACTCCCTCGCTGATTGGCTGATACCGACTTTAGGCCGCCCCGTCGACTTCTTTTTATTCAGCAATTTTTATTCATTTATTTTTTGACCGCTTTTTCTTTCTTTCTTTCTATCTATCTATCTTACTTTCTTTGTTCAATTTATACTTTCTTTTTCTTTCTTTCAGCGCTTTTTTCTTTCTTTCTTTTCTTTCTTTCTTTTTTTTTCTTTCTTTCTTTCTTTCTTTCCTTCTTTCTTTCCTTCTTTCTTTCTTTCCTTCTTTCTTTCTTTCTTTCTTTCTTTCTTTCCTTCTTTCTTTCTTCCTTTACTCGATTATTGTATCTTTCTGGTTAGCAAAGTTTCGGATAAATGTCTACTTTATATACATAATTAACACAAAATAAGTGCCCAGTTCAACATTCTATTTTCATTGTTAATTAGCCAATCTGATAAAACCTTTAAAGACTTAAAAGCCATTTTCAGAAAGGTAACCTACTTCAAACATACTACAGAGTGCAATTAATGACACCAGAGAATTCACTGAACATCTATTGCATAAATGGTATAATCTGTCTGTCTGTGTATGAAAAGTTGGAGCCTACATCAGAGATCTGATCATGATGCAACTTTCTAAACGCGTTGAGATAGAACACAGAAATAGGACTGGCTAATTGTATTTCAATAAAAGAACAATGACGGTGATCTTTTTACAATAGACGAGGAAAAGAAAGACGTTTAAGAGAGAGAGAGAGAGAGAGAGAGAGAGAGAGAGAGAGAGAGAGAGAGAGAGAGAAGGGGAGCATGAAATCAAGTAACTACGAGAGAAATTATTTATAAAAATTAAAATATTTTTAGTGGAATAACATATACGAGCAATATTTAAGGAATATTTCATTAAGGCTGTAGGATACGCTGACTGAAATAGGAAACCGACAACAAAAAGAAATAATTTAACTTTTATTATATTTTCTTCTATTTCATGAATGTAAGATATTACATATTGCTTTAGATGTCCTTGATTTATTTGCTTACAGACAGACAGGTAGAAATAAGATTTTATATAGACTAGCAAATATATGCACCCTCCGGGTGCCAGTATTTAAGTTTAAATGTAATAAAATATTAGATTAAATCAGAAAGGCTAATGAAACTGAAGAAGAATTCAGATAAAAAGATTTGAAACGGAGGGGGTATAATCGGAAAATAGAACAACTGAAACTTACTCTTTCATCACTTCCGTTTTTCAATGCTAAATTTTCCTAATTTAATTATTTAGTTAAAATAGGAAGTAAAGAATAAAATTACAGTTATTTCTTCTTGTTAATGAATTTCTTTTAGGATTTATTGAAGAGATTTTTACTCATATTCATTAAGATAAAACCAAACAATTAGAAATCAATAATACCAAGCACATATTTATTAAAATCAGTTTTTTTAATATCACTATGCAAATTAGCTTTATGTTTACATTGAAAATTGGTATTTTGTTGTATATATAAATACAATTGAATGTTATTGGTAGTTAGGTGAGGCCAACAGTATTAATAATGTCAAACAGTTTTATTATTAATTGAGGTTTAAATAGAAATAGAATCCTGGAGAATGTGACGTAAATAACTAAGGGAATTGTGACTTGAGTAGTAATATAGTTTCGGTTACAGACAGAAAAACACACAATCTCCATCATAATAAGATTATGTGTATATCATTAATATAAAAACCGTCTGACCAAGTTTGTTTTTAGGAAAAATAACCGGAATTAAAAATTAAACTTTCTCAACCTATTAAACACAGACAAAATAAAGAAATAACCTAAATTTTATAATATATGTTGTTTTTTTCTGCTTGATGAATGTAGGATATTACATATTGCTTTAGATGTTCTTGAGTTATTTGATTACAGACAGACAGGTAGAAAAAAAGATTATATATAGATTATGTTTATATAATTAATATAAACATTGTCTGAGCAAATTTTGTTTTTTTGAAAAAATAACCGCAATTAAAAATCAAACTTTCTCCGCCTATTAAACACAGACGAAGTAAAGAAATAACCTAACTTTTAATATATATTTTTCTTCTTGAAAAATGTAGGATATTACATATTGCTTTAGATGTTCTTGAATCATTTGGTTACAGACGGACAGGTAGAAAAAAGATTTTATATAGATTATGTGTATATCATTAATACAAAAACCGTCTGACCAAGTTTCTTTTTAGAAAAATAACCGCAATTAAAAATTAAACTTTCTCCGCCTATTAAACACAGAAAAAACGAAGACATAACCTAACTTTTATCATATTTTTTCTACTTGATGAATGTAGGATATTGCTTTAGATGTTCTTGAATTATTTGGTTACAGACAGACAGGTAGAAAAAAGATTCTATGTAGCTTATGTTTATAGCATTAATATAAAAACCGTCTGACCAAGTTCGTTTTTAGAAAAAATAACCGGAATTAAAAATCAAACTTTAGTAAAGTAAAGAATTAACCTAACTTTTAATATATGTTTCTTCTTGAAAAATATAGGATATTACATATTGCTTTAGATGTCCTTGCATTATTTGATTACAGACAGGTAGAAAACAGATTCTATATAGAATATGTTTTATATTAGGGATACCCAATGTTGTCGTCTGCTAGGTTTTTAAAAACAAATTAAAATTAATTAAATCTATTATTTAAGGTCAAACTTTTGTCTAAAATGATAAGTAGTAACATAATGACCATCAATAAAAAAAGAAAAATATCATTACATATGCAGTTTATTTTTAATAGATTTAAAACGATTTGTTTTGGTCAATTTCGACGCGATCCACCATTTTGTCTATTTTTCAATGGTTTTAGTCGCTTGTTTACAATTTTACTGTAACATTCGCGATTGCAAAAACATTTACCAAAAATCAGGTAATTATCCGATTTTAATGAGATTTTCAATATTGATTTATTAATTAATGTATTTTATAATGCATTAGTTATTTTATTTCAAAACTTTAATCTAGTATGTTTTGCTATGAAAAATTAATATATAAAATTCATTTAAAATATGAAAAGCCTGATGTTAAGTTTAAAATGTTATATTTTTAGATTCTGAAAATAAATATCTATTTAATGCAAACCTTATTTTATTACAACAAAGTATACTTTTTGAAGAAAAACTCTATTGAAAATGTACCTCCCCTTGTTAAGCAGAAAAAATATCGATGTATATTTTTTTCTTTCATAAGATAATAGCCAATTAGATAATTATCGAAATGAGTAAAAAAGAAATCTCCAAAAATGAATTCTCTATTATTTTTTTACATTTTATTTTTCGATTTTTGGTACTTATTTTCTCATAGAAAAGCCACCGTAAATTTTTTTGTTTGTTTCTATTCATAACTTCGGTCTTTTATCTCTTTATTTATACTGTAATTAGACCAACTTGAAAAAATGTTATGCCCCCAACATAAGGCGGGTCAAAATTAAGTGACCTGAAAAACATGAGAAAGTTTTGAAATAAAATAAATAATGCATTATAAAGATCATTCATTGATAATTAAACACTGAAAATTTCATTAAAATCCGATACATCCCTGATTTTTGGTAAATTATTTTCTGTAGACCCCCCCCTACAGAAAATAATTTACCAAAAGTCATTTTGTCTAAAACGCATTTTAGGCCCATTTTGGGTATAGCTAGTTTATATCATTAATATAAAAACAGTCTGACCAAGTTTGTTTTTAGAAAAAAATAACAGGAATTAGAAATTAAACTTTCTCAGCCTATTAAACATAGACAAAAAAAAAAAAAAAGAAAAAAAAAAGAAGACATAACCTAACTTTTATTATACATGGTTTTTTTTTCCTCTACTTGATGAATGTAAGATATTACCTATCGAAGATGCATTTAATGTCATTCGTCTAATATATCGTTCAATTACTTTTCTCATAAAATTTCCAAATTCTCATTTGACATTAGGAGATTATTATTTCTATCCGTCATGTTCAGGAAAACAATATCTTAGAGGAAGAATCCACCTCTCGCGGAGAAACATGGCGTTTTCTTTAAAATATGGCATCGTGTCCATGAAGTTAGGCAAAGAAGCCGCATAAATTGTAACTAGCTTTCTGACTATCTTCACTGGAATTGGCGAAATTTCGGAGATAAGAATATATAGACTATGGTAAATGAAACCTTGCTCTTTCGATAGCCACAAACGTATGATTTTTATTTCACGTTCTTTTCATTTTTGGCTCAATTTGGACTTAGAGACGTAGAGTACTCTTTTAGGAGAAAAAGCTCGTAACTGAACTTTCCCTCACACTTTCTCTCTTCCTCTGTCTCTGTCTGTCTCACTCTCTCTATATATATATCTGATTTTTTTTAAATTTTGTTTACTTCTAAACTCTACCGTATGGAAAAAAACCCAGATAATTCAGTTTTTCAAAATAAAAAAAATTAAAACTGATACTTGGAGAAAAACAAAAAAAAATTTAATGAATATACCGGCACTCACATTTATAACAGCATTAAAAAAAACAACTCATAGAGGGATTTTTTTTTTTCACGGAACAGATGGACTCGCTACTTCTATACACTCCTCTGCCCGGATTATAGTAGCATGTTGAGCCCTCAAAAAAATTTTAATTTTAATAATTTTTTTATAATGCTCCCTTTCAAAAAGAAAATCTCCCTAAAAACACATTTTCAAACAAGAAATTTTCTTCTGGCGATGACCTAAGGTCGAAACTAGTTGAGAATAAATAACATATTAGAAATATTCCTGTTTCTCTTATCACTTTTTGTTCATACAATATATATATATATATATATATATATATATATATATATATATATATATATATGATTTAATATACCGAACTTATTGGTAAATCCTCGCGGTGAGAAAAAAACCAGCAAATAGTTTGATTGTAAAAATATAAGGGGAGAAAAAATTTTTGGAAAAAGGAAAGACCAAGATAATCGCACCAACAAAATATAATATATTGGTACAATATTTTGGCCAAAAAAAAAACAATTTATATGCGTATATATATATAAGATATATATTCATATAAAACCGCCAAGAGACTAAAGCTAATAAGCAAAAAGTGCTCAATACCTAAGTAGAGCAAATAATAGTAGGTTCGTCAGACTCATTAGATTTACCTTATATATATATATATATATATATATATATATATATATATATATATATATATATATATATATATATATATATATCTTTTTTTTTTTCCCGTCTGTGTTGCTCGTAAGATGACCAATTTATCGATTTGGTCGAAACAGATTTCTGTCAGCAATTACATAACATCATTTGTTTTTTCAAAAATGTTAAATTTCATATATGTATATATATATATTTTTTTTTTTTTACACTAAATGTTATTCTGTTTTCGTTCTTCTGTCAAATTCATTTATATTTATATTTCTATGGATGCTTTTTTTTTCTTTAATTCCAGGTTGACGATGATTACCCGCGCAAAGTCAGCTATTGGTGGTTGGGCTGTGCTGATGAAACACACAACCAACAGGTTCACGATGTACACCAAGTGATCACAACTCGACCACGTGAGACTGACAAGCCACGAACGGTGCGCGTCAACCCGACTGAAGAAAAGGACAAAGGCTGGAACATTGTGAGAAAAGACACCGACAATGGCGGCTTACGAACGCAAGCCACTTCTTTAATGGTTGTCGGTAGCCTACTCATGGCTCTACTAAAACACCAATGACACAAATTGTCGCTTCATTAGATTATCTTTTGTATTGCTCTCTTATAGAGGGCAGGTTTTTAAATTATATATAATTATAATAATACTAAATATGATATTACTATCAATAATTATTATAATGATATCTGCTCATGATAAATTAAATATACATTGATTTTAATTATTAAAGTTTTCATTGATAGTAGTGTTAAGCGTTAAATAATAATGGTAATAACATCACTATTTACAATGATTAGACGCCATTGAAGATGATAAACATATATTTCAACCACTCTAATAATTATGTTAAAATTACTGTACCCGTGCCATAAAAAATGACAGCATCTATATAAATCTAATTCCTTACAGTTATTTTAACATGCAAGATTTACGTACATTTTCAAATGTATAGGTGAAATCATATGTAATATAATTTTAAAAAATTATGGGGCATCCAGTGAGAATCGAACCCATTATTATAACAATGGTCAGTTAAACTAAATTTGTTAACCACTACTCTCAAAGCGATTTAACCTGGATTTACCCTTGTAAATTGTG
>CM042162.1:38240848-38243348 GCA_023376005.1 Doryteuthis pealeii | reverse complement strand
AAAAAGAATGAAGAAAAAACAAGGAATTAAACATAGCAAACGAAATAGAACAAAAAGAAACAATTAGATGTAGTAAAAATTAGAAAAAAAAACAAGAAACAAACAAAAACAACTAAACAAATAAGCATAGAAAAAAAATAGAACAATAAAGAAGGGAGCTATTAAACATAGCAAATCAAATAGAACGACAAGGAAACAAGCAATTAAAGTAACAAAATAAATAGAAAAAAAGCAATTAAACTTGGAAGAAAAGGACTAGCAATAGCTACAGAAAGAAGAAAAGAAACCATTAATTAAACTTAACAAAAAAAGAACAAAAAAAAACATAAATTAATCATAATAAAAAGAACACTAAAAAGAAACAAGTTATTAAACATAACAAAAGAGAGAAAACCCCATTAATTAAAATTAAAAGAAAAGAACAAAAGAAAAACTAAAATTAATCATAATAAAAAGAACAAAAAAACTAGCAATTAAACATACCAAAAGAAAGAGAGAAAAAAATATTAATTTCACTTAACAGAAAATAACAAAAAAGAACCCATTAATTAATCATAATGAAAAAGAATACAAAAACGAAACAAGCAATTAAACATAGCAAAAGAAAGAGAGAAAATCCCATTAATTAAACTTAACATAAAAGAACAAAAAAGAACCCATTAATTATTCATAATAAAAAGAACACAAAAAAAAGAAACATGGAATTAAACATACCAAAAGAAAGAGAGGAAAACCCATTAATTAAACTTAACAGAAAAGAACAAGAAAGAACCCATTAATTATTCATAATAAAAAAGAACACTAAAAAGAAATAAGTTATTAAACATAACAAAAGAAAGAGAGAAAACCCCATTAATTAAACTTAACAGAAAAGAACAAAAGAAAAACCCATTAATTAATCATAATGAAAAAAGAACACAAAAAGAAACAAACAATTAAACATAGTAAAAGAAAAAAAATTATTTAAAAAAATCAATTAAACATAGAAAAAAATAGAAGACAAACAAGCAATAAAACATAGCAAAGAAAATAGAAAAGAATTAAACAAATAATCAAACATAGTAAAATAAATAGAACAAAAAAAAGAAAGAATTAAAAACAGAAAGAAATAAACCAACATTTACACATAGCAAAAGAAAAAGAACAAAAAAAATATCTATTGCACGAAGGAACGAGAAACTTACAACGCGCCACTATTAATTTTAAACAGCAACTTGTTATAATTTGAATGAACAAAAATGACACACTCAGTAAACAACTATATCAATCAGAACATATCGCCTACTATATTTCTGCTGTCTCTGTCTTTCTATCGGTCTATATGCCTCTATGACTGTGCGGGGATACAAGTAACAACATGGCCCTGTACTGAAACAAACAGTTTCTAGGGGATATTTCTACGATGAATCAGGTGGCGATAGTTTATATATTACCCCTGGATTAATTTGTGATCATTATTGGACCAAATTATCGGCCGAGCTATGAGAAAATAGGAAAACAATATAGGCTAAAGTATATATATATATATATATATATATATATATATATATATATATATATATATATATATAAGGCGAGTGGATGTAAAGCAGAATCCAAAAATTTCAGTGAAGTAAAAGTCAAAAATTTTAATTGATATTTCGACAAGGGGGTAGACGATTACAATTTTAGGGTTTTCAATGTCAGATATGATATTAAAACCATAAATTCCCTACTCCTATTTTCGAGTTCCCTACCCTTGGCTGAAGTTATTTTGCCTCGTAGGGGAATGGCGTCGATTTTGGTGATCATTTAAAGAGAAAGTGAAAGACATTAATTAAATGTTTCCCTACCAAATACGACGATGCAATAATTATTATTAATCATTAATTATTGCATTAATGATATTAACAATAATAATAATAATAATAATTTATAATAAGAATAATAATAAGAATATGACAACATAATAATAATAATAATAATAATAATAATAACATTAATATTTCAACATAATGATATTGATAATAATAACAATAATAATATGACAATGTAATGATGATGATAAATATAATGCTAATATTAATAAGACAACGTAATAATAATAAAAAATATAACAACGTAATGATATTTATAATAATAATAATAATAATAATAATAATAATAATAATAATCACAACTTAATGATATTAACAATAACAACAACAACAACAAATAATAATAATGATAATAATAATGATAATAATAACGTTAATATGTCAACCTAATGATATTGATAATAATAGCAATAATAATATGACAACCTAATGATGATATAAATATAATCCTAATAGTAATATGACAACGTAATAACAACAACAACAACAATAATAATAATAATAATAATAATATGAAGACGTAATGATATTAATAATACGATAATATTTATTGATAAATTGAAGACAATGTGTGAAGCAACTATCTATTAAAATATTCTTAAAAATGGTGATAAAAAATAAGAACTAACGAAAGAAGAAAATCT
>CM042162.1:38220848-38233348 GCA_023376005.1 Doryteuthis pealeii | reverse complement strand
CAAACAAGCCAAAAGACAAACATGCCTTAATTCACATTAAAAAGGCCATCTCCATAATATATATTATATATATATATATATATATATTATTATTATATTATATATATATATATATAATACGTATAATTATTTTACTAAATTTATTTTATTAATATATTAGCTTTTTCTGTAATATTTATCAACTAAATTTATTTGAATTCCGTATAATAATTTAAATAATTTAAAGATATTCTTCTTTTATGTTTGGTTGGTTTGTGTATTCGTCCTTACGTTATTGGACCAGACGTATGGTGCATATATTTATAGATGATAGGGTAGGTATTTGATATTATGTGTTATAGCCTAAATATTATTATTAATAAGTTTATAGTATTTAGTTAGTTGAAAAGAGATACGGTGGGTAGTGTTGGGTGAGTGTATATTTACAGTTCTCGTTACTTTAGTGTTGTATTGCAAGATGATTGTGTTGAATATTATAGTGTGTGATGAGGTGCTATTGTAGTTGGTAGTGTGTTTGGTGTTTGATGTTAACATTTGCGGTGACAGTTGACTTGGTTTCGGACCTAATGCGATAATGGTTTGTCCTTCGAGTCAATGAGCGTATCATAGATGGGAAAACGAAGATATAGCTTTACCCGATTCACATGAAAGGAATTTGTCTCCACAATGTGAACTTGTATACAGCTGAGTACAACGCTGAATTTTTTGAAAAAGAATGTTCAGACTCAGCGTCTCGCTTTATGATGAACAGTCTTTACTACGGTTATCTTTCTCTTACCCATGCTATGTAGCTCTTTTGATGAATGAACAACGTAATATTCGATTTGGTGTTGATAACAGAGTATCTGTCTAGTCTAATTACAAAAGAATACGTCATTTGTTCTCTTCTATATGTTATATTTCATATATTAGAGATAGCTATGACTAAAGGTTATAATCATAGTATTTATTCACAGTGTATAAACTAATACTTATCTCTTACTATAGTCAAACGAGCTATCTTATAGAATTTACCAGATATGGTTATGTGAGAGACGTCTTAAAAAATCTCTACTTGATCTCAGTAACGAACGCAGTTCAAGTGTGCTCAGTGTCTAGTCATATAATACATCGACTGGTGAACATTCCTTTCAAGTTTGTTCTATCTATAAATTCCACAAGTTAATCCAGCACGTTACATCATACGGCCCTTCTTTATGTGCTTGTTCGTAAGTCGCAGTACCTAGGTTGTTATTTCTTCAAACATGAGTAAATTGTTCGCCGTCTCGATAACCGAGATTTCAGAAGGGAATACATTCCTCCGGTATCGCTTTAATTATTTTTTCTCGCTAAGTAACTTCCCTGTGAATGTATTAACACTTTGCGCGAATTAGACCTAATATATTCATATGAGTTGAGTGAAAATCCCGAAGAGTTTACGAGCGGGCTCACTCGGGCGTGCATCAATACACTGCACGTGGGATTATTAGGGGAGCAAGACAGTTAGATCAATCAATCAAATTAAATGCAAGATAAATATGAATAATAGAATAAGAAAGAATATAATAATAGAAGAAGAAAAAATGTGTAATCATAGATATATAGGGAAGCAAGGGTGAGAGAACGATCCAATACGGGCGTACAAACGTTTGCGGCAAATAGAAAAACACAAGGTTACGTAGTATCAGATACCGACTGCCAATTGCCATAGGTCGTCTAGACTGATATAGATGAGCAGAGAAATCATGTGGACGGTAAGGCATAGGGCTGATCGAGTTAGGTTGTGTCTGCGCCCACTTTTATAAGTCATAACAAATCTCCTTGGTCTAGCGCTAGTGAAAAGCGAATAGACTCCTTGACTCTATGATAATCGTACATCATAGCAAGATTAGGCCGATCCAAGTACTTTAACTTTATATAATAAAATATAAATATATAATATCTATAATATATATAATATATATAATTATAGATAATATAGGTATATATATAAGTAGATAGGATAATATATGACTATGTATGAACACTACGATAAAAGTCTGAAATAGGAATAGCAGCAGAAAAGGTTAAAGAACTCGACGACTTGAAATATATGGACACGTCGCCACTTAGATTAACATATTTGAATTCTGATTTATTGTATTAAATAACAATATTATATTTATAATTGTAATCATAATGCAAAATTAATTTTAGACTGCAGAAGCTAAGACTATGTAAAAAATTATCACATCCAGATTAGTAAAAATTATATATCATATATATATATAAATTAAAATTATATAATATATATAATTATAATATTATAGATGGAATATATGTGGTACTATAATAAATTAAAAAGTATATATAATTATGAGTCAGTAATCCAAATTGTATAATATATAAATTTGCAATTTTGCTGTGGATTACGTCAACTTGGTCATAATGTAGAGTGGGGAGCCTGAAAGGAAGATCCATTTTTGATTTGTAAACCATTGCGCTCAGCACCCCCTTTAAATATATTCCATGCTAGATCAATTATATGTTAGTATTCTTAATATAGAGATGAGGAACTAACGATAAAGACAAACATGGAATAATTAATATTAGTGTTAGTTAATGTTAATTTGAATTGTTCGCTAAATAGTCAGTCAAGTGCAAATAGTATGCGAAAGAGCCTATGGGTTTTAGAAAGTTATTACACAGATCATTGGTAACACCAGAAGTGGTTGAACTAGCCACACCGCAAGTAAGCAGAGGGCAACGCTCAACTTTAGTGCTAAGTTATAAAAGGAAAGGATGACAATCAAGGGTTCATCTAGAAAATTATTTCTTCAATGTGAAAACTATATATAAGAATAGAAGTCCTTAAAAATATAGGCTATCTGAAGTATTAAAATCATTTTAGTACATTTGATATATATCTATATACACTCTTTGTATATAGCTCATATGACTTTCTCTATGCGGTAGTGAGTGATGCTAAGAGTGTCGTGATGTCTTATAGGGCTGTGATAGTGGGTAAAATATATGGTAGTAGATATTGTGATAGATATAATGAGAGAAGAAGAGCCTTGCACAGGTATAAGAAGAGAGGGGTGACATTTTGGCGGTGTTGGAGGGTCAGTTGGGCTGACTATACAGTACGCCTGTGTGTGCAAGGACTCCTTGGAGTGCTATTTATGTATTGAATGTGCATTGTGGCGCTCTCTGACGTTTAAATGTAGAATTATTAACAAGGTGGCTTGTGCTCATATCCTAAGCTATTCAGCTTAATGCAGATGATAACTAAGGAGTTGACTAAAATTTATACCATGAAAGAATTTAAAATTATTCTAAGTACTTTTTTTATATTATAGGCTAGGCTAATATGTTAGAAAGAAGTATACAGTTATTCTGATGGTGATAATGGAAGTAAAAGAGTTTAAACTGAAGAGCACATGACAGAACGCATATGAGTCTACGCAGAAGAAGTCTTAAAAAAGAAAGGGAGAAAAAGAATGAAGAAAGATAA
This sequence comes from Doryteuthis pealeii, assembly GCA_023376005.1. Lineage (NCBI taxonomy): Eukaryota > Metazoa > Mollusca > Cephalopoda > Myopsida > Loliginidae > Doryteuthis > Doryteuthis pealeii. The sequence continues at coordinate 38,229,873 of CM042162.1, read as the reverse complement.
GACAGAAAGAAGAGAAGGTAAATTATCGAAATATTCAGGTGAATTCTCTGGATTAGGGTCTCGCACATACTATTTAAGACCCTGGCACTGACATTAAATTACGATAAAATACTGCTATATCGTATTTTTTTTAGAAGTCACCCCGGTATTGATATATATTTGGCTCTCACAAAATGGTTCATCCAAGGTTCAGATAAGAGAAAATTCGGAACGGAATCTCACTCCTTCTTTATAAATCTGTAAATTTGTATAGACGTTCACAGGGTCTAGTGTAAAACATTAGTCTCCTACCAAACGTCATTACAGGATTTCTGAGGAGTATAATCGATCGACAAGCAGAGACAAATATAGTATCACGTATTTCCTTAACCTATTTATATGTACATTATATTATCAATTATATTTGTAAATTTAATTATATTAATAACCTACAAATCTGCACTCACTATATCCATTTCCTTCTGATATATTAAATAATATATTAATATGAGTGCCTATATGTTGTTGATATTGGTTGAATGTATCTTTCATATAATAATATGTTTAGTTAATGTGTTATTCAACAATATATGTGCTTGCTAGTGAGACGCCGCAATGCGTGGGTTGTTATTAGATCGTGGGGTGCTACATAATATATACCCACCCCTAATAGTCCCGGTTATTAACACGCAACTCCCGTATATCAGTGTATGTAATACATAAACTCAATCCTTATAATCCAGATCAGCTTTAGCAACCAAATTATGAGTATGACGCAAACCAGTAGGGTAGACCCTGAATCGTAGACATTTGCAGCATCATTATGTCGCAAGTATCTTGCTTAACTTCTTTTGGATCGAGGACTCCCAATAGATGCAGCTCTTGTTACAAACGAATATTACTGAATTTAATTTCTGAAAATATAGATTTGTTAGAAACGAACAAAGTATTTCGTCCTCATTTGTAAATATTTTCTCTTCATCTCTAAATCTCCCTCTGGAAGGAAATGTAAAAGCTTTATTTATTGTTCATTGGATGTTGTGTGTGTCAGTTTCATGTTGTTGTGTGTTGTAGAATCGTTTTGTTAGAGCTTTAGCCTTCGCATAAACGGAATTCTCAAAGGAGGGTAAATGATGGATTATGAAATAGAGAGTATGTGTATGTGGATGTAGTGTTAGTATGTGTGATATATATATTACAATTTATAATATAAATATGGCATTAGTTAATTATGCATTTTCATACTTTGTTGAGTTTTATAATACAAGTTTAATGGGAAATTCGTTTAGGTTTAATAATAAGATTATACAAATAATTTTAACTCATAAATTTCTAATTAATTTGGAAAGATAATATATCAAATTCTTAACATTATTGATAATATTGGAAAGAGGATCGGACTTTTATTTATATTCAGGTATTTTATATGGTTATAATATCATAAGATAGGGTTATTAATTAATAACTTATTCATATTTATATTATAAATAAAGGAGAGGGTTGTTGCTATACTCCACATATTGACAGGATATTATGACAAAGATTTCCATAAATAGTATAATTTACCGTACATTTTATGGAGTGGTAGTGAACGTTTATCGAGGATTTTTATGATTGATCTTTTTTTCTTTATTACTTAATCTATATTATATTTTGGGATATGGGAGATAGTTATATAGAGTATAGGACGAGAGGAAAATATATTTGCGGATTTTGCGTGGGAAATAACATGTGATTCTGATGCTCCTCGTTTGTCCGGCCTGTTATCATGGCTTCCCAGAACAATGCTTCAATTTGGGATATAGAAAAAATTAAAAAATAAGATAATAAAAATATAGATCCATTCGTAAGCCACCCAGAGAAAACGTCGCTCAGTCAATTAGTGGTTAATAATATGAGTCATTTGTATTAAAATTTGTATATTCTATTATATACTTTTGTTTTCTATATATTTTTCACATTTATCTTTTCTATTGATCAGCAAGTATTTGGATCATACTCGACATTCGGATTTCCTTGTTATCATCATGAGTTCAAGAATTCTGTATATAAATTCTATGTATAGAATAAAGATTTATTAGACTGCAACATATTATTTTTTTGGCCAAATATTAGACCGTAAATAATAAATTACTAGTTTATTACATACGTAAATTTATTATAGCATCACATTCCTTTTATTTTTTTTTTTTCTTATTTTTTTCTTTTATTCCTCAAATATATAATGTTAACAAATTGACTGAATAAAATATATAGAAACCATATTAAAAACGTAAAAGAAAAAAAAATAAAAAGTATTGCATAGTAGGCGGTACAGTCATGGACTTTAATTTCTTCAATATTTCCTGTTGTTGGTTTTATTTTCTTATTTTTTATGTTTATTGTAATTTTTCGTGCACTTTTTTAGGTCACGCACTTGAGTTGTCCAGACTAAATGTTGCTATTTAAAATTGTATATTGTAACTCATAATCATATATCTTTAAACTTATGACATGAAGTAAAATATAATAATAATGGAGAAGTCATACAATTCGATGCATTAATGTCTGACAGGATATAGAAGAATGTTGATAATGTAGAAATATTACAATAAAGGGAACTGCATAACTTAATGAGTAAGTTAGGATAGTTATTAAGTCTATATTTGATAGATACTTATACATGTAAAATATGCAACCTTACATATACTCATAAATCTCCATTATAACTGAAGTAATTTATAATGAATGATTGTGTTGTATGGTGTGTGGTCGGTTGTGTGTTTGTGTGTGGATAGTTTGTCCCTAGTTGGTGGGTATACAATGTACAATTAAAGAGTATATTATTGTTGCGTATTGTGGTAGTAGTTGAATTCTCGCCTTCTTGCATCTTTACGCAGAGTTATCTGATGTTAATCTTTTTATTAGTTGGTATGTATTATGTGATTGGGAAAGGTGATGGATATATTTATACTTTTTATCTTAGCCTTTTATTATTCATTCTCGTGTGTTTTGTGAGTGCGTGTCTGCTCGTGCCAGAGTTGTTATTCCTCTCTGTGTAGGTCGTTTAATTAGCCTTAAGGTTTGCTGTTAATACCGTTTATTTGTGCTTTTGCAAGAGTTTGTGTAAAACTAAGTTTCCGTATATAATTTTATCTTGTTTGTAATAAATAAGGTCCCCAATAATTCGGTTAATGTTTGTCCTTTGTTGGTTTTTGTTGTAATAAATAATTATTAAACAATGTGTTGATCTGTGCGGGTTTCGGCTCATATATTATTTAATATAGATGTCACCTCAACCCACCATTATATATATAATTATTTATATATATATTTAAACTAATAAAAATATCATTTACATTATTATACGTGTTATGTTTGTATATATATATTCATGTGCTCAATTATGATTATACACATAATAGCTGTGATTGTAATTTAAATAGTAGTAATGGTTTTCGTGTATTCGCTGTGTGTGTATATGTTAAGCTAGTTTACATTTCACCATCGTGTGAATAAGCTCGGCATCTCATCGGAGGCCGTAAATATCGCAGACTGGTCTCACTCTTGTTTCTTCACACTCCACGCGTAGTCACCTAGGTAGAATCATGCTTCTAACGTTGAGGTGATATCTCTAACTTGTTTCCTCTTCGTTCGCCTCCTACCCGCTCTCTTTCCTCCTGGCTCGGGAAGTCGCGTGTCAGGTGTCAACCGCGACGATCATGTGCTGTGCCAGATGAATGTAACTGATTACTCCACGGCTAAGCTGTGTAACTTTTCGTATTGTTAAGTTCCCCACCAATGGTGAGAATATTGATGTGTGTGATGTGTGTAGCGAAATTCAGAGTCGATAAGTTTGAGGTCTGGTACTCTTACATGTATGCATTCAATGGTCGTAATGTCCTATCTTCACGATATTCTTATTAGATAATCTATCATTTGGATTTCTAGTTGATTATTTGGTTCAAGTTTTTCCGTCATTGCTAAGGTAAGATAAATCTTCCTTGCCGAAAATGAATTTTTGTATTATTCTTTCTCTTGTCACCTGCAAAATATCTCCATTTTCAATGTATTATTTTCTATTTCTTGTATCTTTCGTTTTCATAATTTTCTGCAATGGAAATTTTCCTTGTTCTTGTTTCACCATCTCATATCTTCGTCATGGCTGACAAGTTAGTGTACGTCGTCTACAGTAAAATAACAATTATTTGCATAAACATGAGTTATTGCTGTTGCTACTGTGGCTATTTTTTCTCCTCATGCTTACCCTCCTACAGCTTCTACCCATCGTAGGCTCTTCTTCTTCTTCTTCTTCTTCTTATTATTCTTATTATTATTATTATTATTATTATTATTATTATTATCATTATCTAAGAATCACAAGGCTCGTGGTTCGATACCGGCCATCGCCAACTCAGCGAATGAGTAGCACATGTATCTGTGCGGTAAAGTGAGGAGCTGAAGGTAGGTGTGGCGCTCCACCTCAGATGCTAAAATAATCTCCTTGGTCTAGCGCTAGTGAAAAGGGGATAAACTCCCTCGGCTGCCCCGATGACTTTAATCATCATCATCATGATCATCATCATCATCTCTCTCTCTGTCTATATCTTCATTTTTCATCTACTCCAGCTCAAATTCCTTTTCTTCTTCTTCTTCTTCTTCTTCTCTTCTTCTTCTTCTTCTTCTTCTTGTATATTTCATGTTGTTTTTCTTTTTTTTTGTAGTGTATTCCTCTTTTACCTTCGTTTTTCCCCTCGACTTTCCACTTCTCTTCTTCTTCTTCTTCTTCTTCTTCTTCTTCTTCTTCTTCTTCTTCTTCTTCTTCTTGTGTTTTTTCACACCTTCCGTAGCCGGTGGTTCACTGGGGGCTGAGTGACAGCAAAGTCTCCTCAGGTCTCCGTGACTCTTCTGAGTATTCTAGCCGATCTTAACAGTGATGTAATTTGGATGGTCTTGTTTATTCCTCCATTTTCCAATTCCCGCTAATTCTTTTCAAGAACTTTGGGGACCGTTCCAAGGACACCAATTACAATTGGCACGACCGTCATCTTAAGTTCCACAGTTTTCTCAGTTCACTGGCAATTTCATTATTATTATTATTATTATTATTATTATTATTATTATTATTATTATTATTTTCCCACCTGCCGTAGCTGGTGGTCCATTGGAGGATGAGTCTCCTCAGGTCTCCAGGACACTTCTATATATTCTAGCCGATACTACCAGTGCTGTAATCTGGATGGTCTCTATTTTTCCTCTTATTTATAATTCACCCAACATCTTTTCCAGTTTTTGGGCACCGATTACAATTGGTACGACCTTCATGTTCCAAAATGTCCTCAGTTCTCTGCCAAGGTCTAAGTATTTGTCGACCTTTTCGCTTGCTTTCATTTTAAATCGGTGGTCTTTACCATATTCATAGATGTCAGGTATATATTAATCCTCGAAACCACCACTTCTAAATAAACTGATTTATCAACAAACTTCATTAATCAACAATATATTTTCATTTATATATATTAAAAAAAAATTTCCAATCATAATCCTTTTTTTTTCATTTTTGGCGTGTACATATTATATAAACTTATATAAATGTAAAGGCTCGTAGCTTCACCTGTGATGAACAGATAAATATTCAGTTATACAAGAGTCAAAGAGAGGAGGAGGGGATCAATTACATTTTTATTCATCATATAAAATAATTGCGAATCATTAAATCATGTTTATTATTCACGGCTGATGCTAACGATTGACTGTAAATGATTTAGGTGAATATTCGTTCTTTTTCAAAGTAGCAGAAGTACCATAGTTTATTGTTGCATTAACATCATGCCTCTCTATATAAGGTGTGTCTGCATGGATATTTGTACATATTTTCATTTTAATGCCTCTATCAAAGATTTTGTAAATAATAATAACGAATTATATAATTGCATATAAGTACTTTAAAAACATGTATTTATATATGTAGGTATGATCAAACTACAAGGGAAATGTACATACATATTAATGTACACCGAAGGAATGTAAGAATAAATTATATATATATATATATATATATATATATATATATATATGTAACGAACTTTATTCACATATGCTAACAACAGGTACGTACATAAATCATAAGCTGCTTATGAATTATGTAACAGCACCATGAACATTACTTAAGAATATGTTGTTTTTTTTTCTAAAGGTTTATTTCAGCAACCCAGCCCAAGATTTGACCGCGCAGTGATTTGCGAAAACTGAGAGACATCTTCTCTAGTCGGCTGCTGGGTTGCATCTGAAAACTAATTCTCACACATCAGTAATGGCGAGCTCAACCGAAGGGTCAGGCGGAATATCACCGTTGCCACTCATCGGTCACGGTGAATTCCCACTTTTTTCTGACTCTAACGAACTTTATTCAAATACTCTAACTACAGATACGTACATAAATCATAAGCTACTTATGAATTATGTAACATACATTACAATAATTTAGTATCCATTTTCTCCTATTTTACCTTTATTTGTCTAATGGTCTGATGCTTACTACATCACTCGTTATTAAAAATATTATTCACGAAGAACTTAGGCAGAAAAAATTTGCGTATATACTTTTTTCATATACGGAGTATTATAGATATTTATGGATAAAAATATACATACTTAATCTGCACTGAATGAATACCTTGGTTCAGATAGGAATTTATTTTCAGCATTGCATTGCCTCCTCAGATAGAACCGGGTATGAGGGGTTTAAATTAGAAAAAAATGTGACTGAGGTGGCAAAGAAAGCCCGAAATAAATTTATATCTGAGATAAGGTATCCATTTATTCATATATATATATATATACTAAGCTTAGCTTAGATGCGGCACAAAGCCAGAATGAGGTGCCTACTGAGTATAGAATATATATATATATATATATAATATATATATTATATATATATATATATATTAGCACACTCAGTAGAGCGTCCGACAAGGAACCCCAAGGTTCACAGTAAGATAGCGGCCCTCACCAAACCAGCCTAGGAGTAACACAGGTATATGTTCTGTAAAATGAGGAGCTGATGGTAGGTGTGGCGCTCTATCTCATTTGCCAAATGAATCTCCTTAGTCTAGCCCTACTAAAAGGTGATAGATACCCTCGCTGTCTGGCTGATACCGACTTTAGGCCACCCTAACACACACACACGCACACCCACAAACATATATATATATATACATATATATATATATATATATATATATATATATATATATATATATATATATATATATCACAAAAAAACACACACACAAAAACATATGTATATATATATATATGCATGTATTAGTCAATTTGTATATAAACATATGCACTCTTTTCTATCAAAAAGCACATAAATAATTTAATATATATTTGAAAATAATTAATATTTCAAACCAGCAATTGCAAACTGACCTGTCTATCTATTGTAAAATATAAAGAAGATTATCCTTCGATATGCATACTTAACAAATTTTGAATACTCACCTGGCGTAATCTAGCCAGGTGAATGAGAATTGATATCACCTTAGTTCCAATGGACCTTCCCTCCAGGCTTCAACTATGGCCCGGCCTAAACCCGGTAAGGCCTAATTTATTTTCACGGTGCCCGATGCCCACCTGAAGGTGCGTGCAGAACTAAGCAAATTTAGTTCGCGACAGGCTCGCTTCTTAAGGTGTACACCCGACCTAACGTCACATCTTCGTGTCGTGGGGGACAAATGAATATCTGCATTTGAATAGTTTATGTTGCATCGTTAGGATGTCGGGTTTTTTCTTATAATATACCTATATCTGCTTTTAATGCTCTTGGTGTACATATAGGCGCGTTTCTTATAAAATATTATATCTTGTAGTTTCAGTATGTTTATATAAGCGCATTTAACCTACAGTCGATCTATGAATCCAAAACAATCAAACTTTTGGGTGATTATTTGGTGCTAATTTTATTGATAACAATTTTGTGTCTTATTTGTCCAAATTTATGAGATGAGGCTTGATAATTTGTATTATTTAGATTTTTCCGACTGTTGTCATCATCTTTACTGTTATATACACTACGTTTCGGTTTTTGTGCCATCCGGCCTTCTTCAGGTGTTTCTTGTCGAATTTGAGAACCTTCTTTGATAAAACTCGGGAGCATTCATGTCGGAATTGAGACGCTTCAGAAAACCTCAAACCGAACCGTTTATTTAATTCATTGGAATCGATGGTTCTTATTCCCTTAACTACGAGCCTATGTTTCGGTTTATGTGCCCTACGGACTTCAGGTGTTTCTTGTCGAATTTGAGAACCCTCTTTGATAAAACTCGGGAGCCTTCATGTCGGAATTGAGACGCTTCACAAAACCTCAAACCGAACCGTTTATTTAATTCATTGGAATAGATGGTTTGTATTCCCTTAACTATGACCGGTAAACTATATTATGTATTATATATTGTTTTCGTATGTAGACAGGATTGAACCTGCAATCTCCAGATGATTAAATAAAAGTTTTGGTTCGAAGTTCTGTGACTCCCCCGATTTTGGCATGATGGTTAAATCAATCAATTGGGCAAGATTGTTCTCATTCATAATCGAGTAAAAGTCTTTTATTAAATAAGGGGATCGATTCGTAGTTCTGCGAAGGTTCCAGGATCCGACTATAAGTTTCCTGAGTTCGACAAAAAATACCCCAAAAAAAAGAACAAGAGGGCACATCGGCCGAAACGTTGTACATATAACAATACACATGAGGACCAGTCCGGAAAATCTAAGTAATACAAATATTGTGTCTATATGTAAATATATTTCTTTTTTATGTATTCATAAAGAAGTGGTTCTATGTATGTTAATTTGTATTTGTGCGTCTACGAATATCTGTTGCTCATTTTGTTTGCGCACAGATTTGAAAGACTTTGCAAAATGATTAATAGGCTATTATGACATAACTATTTTCTCTCTTTAATTTGTATTCGTTCAACATTATTTTCATTTCCTACGTCCCTTTCTACATATTCCTAAAGAAGAAAAAAATACACACTCCTATTTACATAAAAAAAAAGTT
>CM042162.1:38193348-38218348 GCA_023376005.1 Doryteuthis pealeii | reverse complement strand
TCATTAATTCTTTTTGTGATGAGGACATTAAGAAAATCATTAGAAAAATAAAAAATAAAAATTAAAAAATTAAAATTTAAAAATTATAAATAATCTGGATATTGTGGTGTTGAACGGGATTTGTTTGAGAATATATATATATATATATATATATATGAAATAGAATACATGTCCAATATATAAAGAGTAGTGGTTAGATTTGTTATTCTTTTTACATGAAAAAATCCTTCTGTATAGTTTAAACTCTTTTTATATCTGTTATCAAAGGCATATTTAATACATTATTTTGTAAGAGGTTAAATCGAACTTTAAATCATCTATTGTATGTCACCCCGCCGAAAGAAAAACAAATTCAAAAAATCAGGGAATAAACGGAATTTTATGACATTTTCAGTGTTTACATATTAATGAATAAAAGATATAATGCACTTTTACAATTTTCAGCTCAGTTAAAATTGAACCACATATCTTTGAAGCGTAACACAGATTCTTAAAGATACTTAAAGATACGTGGTTCAAAGTTAACTGACCTAAAATAAAATGCAACATTTTTTTAGAAATTTTTTTGAAATAACCGGTGCATTATATCTGTTATTCATTAATATATCAGCACTGAAAATTTCTTTAAATTCGGTTAATTTCCTGATTTTTGGGTATTTTCTTTCTTTCGGCGAGGGGACATACGATGGTAGAATTTTAAGTCCGTTAAGTTCGAATTAACCCTGTAAGATTTTATTACGATGTGTTATTGGTTAAGTTTTGGAATAAAATACGACAGTATGCTAAAAATCTTTTTAAAACAATGAACAATTAATCTGAAATATTTCACTATAGGTACGCTATTCCTCTAGCGAAACATCTCCATCTGATTTTCAACATTTTTTCATTTTTCTCGGTCACAGTTATGTACGTATGTGTACAGATTTGCCTATGGCATATTTTTTTGTAAATAATACTGTTTTCAAATCTAGTCTAAACAGACCAACATTTTTCATAAATACTGATATTTTTATGCTACCAGCTATATTGTTTTGCTGTAATATATTGTACGCTTTATTTAAACACAATATTGTATTCCTATAACGAACGGTCAACGTTCGCCTTTTTTTGTTATTCGGCCGATAATATCAGTGAGATTTTATGTTATGTGTTCGGTTTGTGCTGTTAAAACAACATCATTTATTTATTATAGTCTTGAAATGTTTTTTTGCGTAAAAGAATATGTTCTTCTGAAAACCGAGACTGTAATCCAAGTGTTATTTAGATCCAAAAAAAAACATTTACTTCTTAGGAGATATTTTGATATTCATAATTATTCCGGGTTTTCCTTCTGTCAAAATACGGGAAATATATTCCAAAGAGGCTTCTTAATTTATTGAAAAGAAACTTTCAGAATTAGGTTCTCGATATACCGTAAGTTTATTTCATCAGTTTGAAATAATCATAACCGCATTCCAGTTGACAGTTATCCAACATGTAAAAACAATATATATATATATATATATATATATATATATATATATATATATATATGTTATGGATTCTCTCGTCGATTTCGATGCATGAGTGTTCATACAATGAACAACCCACACAGTGATTTATTTATAGTGGTGAAGGCTTTGTTGGACCATACGCACTTTTTGGCACAGTCGATAGGAAAGAATTGGTACACGAATGCCACAAACCCAACCAACGACTGACCTCAGGAATTTTGAATTCAGAGTTTTCCCTCTCTTAGACTGGTTACCTACCCAAGAGTCCAGTCTGACCTACTATTTTAGCCATATATATATATATATATATATATATATATATATATATATATATCTTTGGTGGAGTGCCAAGTCTCTTGTTACAAGGGTGATTTTAGGCTGGTCCTATTCTCTAACAGTAGTATGTTGTAGAGTTCAGGTTCCGTGTGAGAGCTCAATATTTAATTTTTATAAACAGAGCAAATTTATTTGTGAATAAAATACCCACGAGTGGAATTGGTCAATAATCACGATACCCCTGGTATTGAAGGCCTTTTTATTCACACACACACACACACACACACACACACACACACACATATATATATATATATATATATATATATATATATATATAAACTACTATATCAAACTAATTAAAAAACACATCATCTAAGTATTATAGCTGATTTAATTTTAGCTTCATCGGTAGACCATCCGCCTATGAACCAACAAGTTTCTGGGTTCGATACCGGCCCTCGCTAACCCAGCTCATGTGTAAGACAACTTGGAACTGTGCAGTAATTAAGGGAGCTGATGGGAGGTGTGATGTTCCACCTCAAACGTAAAACAATCTCCCTAGTCCAGTGCTTGTAAAAAGAGGATAGACTTCCTCACTGTGTGGCTGATACTGACGATAGGCCCCTCCACTAACTTTAACAATGATTCTGTCGTCTCTTTTATGTAGATTCTTCATCTGATTTTCAGTTCTCCCAGTGTCTTTACAGGCCTTTGGGGACCGTTCCAATATAACCAAATACAATTGGGCTATTTCCTAGTTGAGTAACATCATATTACAGGGTGACCCAGAAAAACAGAACCCAAATTATTTATTTTCCCATTAAACTAACTTTAAACCCCAACCCTAACCCTAAACCATAACCCTAATCCTAAACTCCCCTAGCTGAGTAACATAATATTACAGGGTGACCCAGAAAAAACTGAAGCGACAAATTTTGTATCAAAACTGTTAATTCCAATTGATTTTTTTTTAAAGTTTAAGACAAACATAGGGTTAGGGTTTAGGGTTAGGGTTAGTGTTAGTGTTGGAGTTTAGGGTTAGTTTAATGGAAAAATGAATAAATAATTTGGGTTCTGTTTTTTCTGGGTCACTCATGCTACTTAACTAGGAAATAACCTACATCATTGGCATCACCGTGATGTTCATGTTCCATGATTTGTTTCAGTTCTTTTTCTAGATCCAGATATTTGTCTATGTTTTCGATCTCTTTTACTCTTCGACTATGATCTGCTGGAACAGCAAAATCCACAAGGTGACAAGTTGTTCTAGGTCACTTTTTCATCTAACCAAGTTCTGGCGATCAGTTTATCCCAAAGGCCTAGATAATTTTATGTGATTAATTTTCTAGTATAAAGTCTGGTTTATTCACATATATATATATATATATATATATATATATATATATGAGCATGGCCATGTTTTGTATCTTGCACAGTTCCCAGTGGATCACCTATTCCACCCAGTCATTTTTGCTATTGTATTTCTTTTGTACCAAATTGCTGCATTGAAGACTGTTTTATATTGATGTTTCAGCCAAGACTTTACGGGGGAAATTATATTAAAACCTAAAGTTAACACTTATCTAGTTTTATAAAATAGATTGCAGAGTTAGCGCTCTCCATAAAGGTTCAAATCCTGGACAAACCTGTTAAAGATATAAATACAACTATTCTCCCCTCAGCTATAGTAAATAGTAGAGCAGACTGGTCTTTTTAATTTTTTGCCAACTTTATGCCAATATCATTGGCTCTCCCAAGAAAAGTACAAAAACTGATGGTTTGAAGGACATAGATTACAATAATAATAGGACATTAGTTGAATAGAATAAGTTTTGAGGTGAAGAAATAGTGAACTTTGAAATATTCCATCATACAGGCAAAAAATTCCAAGAAAAAAAATACAAGAAAATTTACCAGGTACTTTTCCCAAGTGATTTTTTTTTCCTTTTTTTTTTTCATCATTTAGTGTTTTTGAGAACATGTGCACTTTTAAAACTTCTATTGTTTTCATCTTAAAATTCAACCTTTTTATCTCCTGGTATGTATATTTAGATGTTGTTTTTTTTAAAACACTGTGAAGGCTACAGTACTAACTATTGAGACTGATGGCTAAAGTTGCAAATCGGTCGGAAAATTAAAAAATATTACAGGGTGACCCAGAAAAACAAGAACCCAAATTATTTATTTATTTTCCCATTAAACTAACTGTTGTGATGTTAATCCAACAGTAAAAAAGAAGTCAAGTCGAGGTAGGGTAAAATAAGACAAGTGTATTTACAATAATGGTACAGGAACGGCTAGCTTGCCGTAAACGGTAACAGTACAACCTTTTCACTCGGTGTCTCACTATTTATAGTGAGAACCGGTGTATATTCTCCACTGTAGGAACGGCCGGTACAACACTAACCCTAATCCCCAACCCTAACCATAACCCTAAACCTAACCCCCCCTAGTTAAAATTAACAGTTTTATTACAAAATGTATGGGTTCTGTTTTTTCTGGGTCAACCTTTATACAGGATGACCCAGAAAAAAAAGAACCCAAATTATTTTTTTATTTTCCCATTAAACTAACCCTAAACCCCAACCCTAATCCCAACCCCTAATTATAACCCCCCACTCTAGTTAAAATTAACAGTTTCATTACAAAATTCATGGGTTCTGTTTTTTCCGGGTCACATTATTTTCCGACCGATTTGCAAGTTTAGCCAGACTGATGCATCTATCAAATGTCATGTTTCATGAACTTTTTTTTGTTATGTTTCCAGTCGGTTGGCTTTTATTGTCCGATCCGTGTGGATGTTAAAATCCCACGGGATGGTGTTATTTCTGTTGCCCGTTCTGGGAGATGTTCATATCTGTTTCTGTTTACGGTTTCTTTGCCAGATTGTTTGCTGAATTTCCAGCGTAGACACTATAACACATCTCAATTACATTCACTGAGAGTAAATACTAGCATTTTTGAGCAAATCTGAAATTGATACAAACATCCACGATCTTTTCTCTCTTCTCGCTAGCTAATAATACAACGTTCGGATTCTTTAACATAGACAGAATATGACAGTGATTTAGATGTTTAATAATATGACATAAAAGATATTGCAAAATACAAGGTAATTCAGATAAATCATAGAACCATATGAATCGTTAAATTATAACAAATATGTTGCAAGGAAAACTAATTCACTTCATATTAACTTGGACTTTATTACAATCTGACACAAACTAATTCAATTAGCCTTCTTGGTGCAAGCCTTTTTATCAGATCGGTCAGGCTGCATTAGTATTTCAAGGAGAAAATTCAATTTTCGAGACACATCTCAAGATGGCAGTAACTGAAGAAACTAATTACATTTTTCGTTAAATAATTTGAAACTTCTATTTCTGACTGTCGGTTTTGTTATACAATTGATAGTAATAAAACCAATTATAGAAATAAATATTTTTTCAAGCCTTATATCTGGAAACAGCACATTGGCTTACAAAATGAGATTTGCGATGCTGCGGAAAAATACCCAAGATGCGTCTCGGGAATATATCAATTTTGTTTTATTTTTCGTAATTCTATTTCCTTGGTTTAAAAATGGCTATAGCAATTTCGCATCATGAATATCTTAACTATTACTTGGGCAACTATACATGTCTTAAATCAACTAGAGTTTATGTGCTTAGAAATGTAGGCACCAAAAACATAAATACACAGAATTCTCGCTTTCAAAAGACAAGTGATTATATAGAACGGGACCCTTAATATAAACATATTATAAGAACCAATTCAGACACATGTACTTACTAATTAGAATCCTTTACTAGGACCGGTTTAGCTCAGTCGGTAGAGCAGCGGTCTATGAAGTACATGGTTCCTAGTTCGATACTAGTGAGGATAAGGGTTCGAAAGCTACTATTACGGTCATGTTACGCTGATCACCGAAGTTAAGCAGCGATGGGCCTGTTCAATTGTTAATTGGGTGATCACTTAAGCAACATCAGGTTCAAATCCTAGATGAAACTGTTTGTATTTCACATAGTGCTAATACCCTTGGGAAAGGTATGAATCCAACTATACTCCCTGCAGCTATGTGTAAATAGTAGGCCAGACTGGGCTATTCAACCTTAGTAAGGCAACCTGTCTAGGAGAAGGAAAACTCTTAATTCAAACCTGTTAAACTCCGCTTAAGAAATAGACCCTATGTCACATCCTGCTCGTGTGGAGGAGTTGGTAAATATATATATTGTAGAGTCAGAGATAGTCTTTTCCAGAGTCGCCATGCAACCCATGATTTCGATGTGTGAAGGTTTTCTTCGCCGGTTTGTTGGTTTGGAAACCACAGCACATTGCTAACATATTTAGTTGTAATTGAACAAACCAGTACACTGTGTGGTTTAAGCCTCTGTGTGTGTGACATATCTTCGCGTGGATATATGTTTAAAAACAATTCCAAAAAATTTAACAAGAACTATATATATTCCCTGAGAAAACTTAATAGAGTAGAAATACAGAAATAATAGATGATAAAAAGAAGCGTACCTATAGCTATATATAGTTATTTACTAAGCTTAGCTTAGATGCGGCGCAATGTCAGAAGTATGGGGCGCCCAATGAGAATTAAACTCACTAACAATGGTCTACGAATACTAGCTTGGTAACCATATAACTACATATAAGGGAACGCATAATACACCTTTTGGGTCGATACACTTTTCGAGGCTGTTGTTTTAAGAATTAAAGTTAAAATACACATGTTGAACAAGTGTTCGCATGCGCTGTACAACACGAGGTTGCTGAGGCGAGAAAACCCCCTGTCACGTAGACAGGAGACGCAACTGATGAGGCTAGAATTTAAAGAAAATGTTTGGCGCTTCAGGATTTCCTAGGCTGCACGAAATGAAACCTAGCGCCTAATGGGAGCAACACGGGAAGCAATCGTGTGAAGTAACAAATATAAATGTAATTCCTACACCAGTGTACATGAAATATAGTTTGAAGTATGTAAATAGAAAAATCTGCTATTTTAAGCGTTGAGGTTTGAGAATCCTGTTCATATTTACATTTTTGTGTAGCTTCTTAAGAAGGTTGTTTTAATTGATTTTAATGGCATGTCAACTTCTAGGGATATTTTATGCCTAGAAGTTGGGGAATTCATCGTATGGTTATATTTACATTTTTTTATATTTATAATTACATTTTTTGTGTAGTTGATTCCTAGATTTGTAAATAAGTTTATCTTGCTCTTCTTTCTGTCTATTCAGTGTTAGTGTACCATTGGATTTGCTAATGTTAATATTGGACCTTAGTGAGTGGAGATGAGACTAAACATTCTATCTCTTGCGACAACCAACCCAAAAACAGAAACACCTATAATAATGCATAGGAAAATACATTTGCTACATAGAGTAGTTAATCTAACACGTCCGATCGAACATCAAAGTGACAACTCTAAATAGACTTTCTCATATGCAAGAAGAGATAAAGAATTATGAAAAGGATAAAATGTTGTTTATTTTATTTTATTTCTACGCTGGCGCAGTGGTTAGTTTATCTTTCTTATTACATGTAGCCTTTTTGATCTCTGATGTATTTCGACCAAAGAAACCGTAGCACTATTTACTTACTTTTATTATTGGGTTATCAATGAGACTAGAAATAGTGTGAGGATATGTCTATTGAAGCCGCCTGTCGGCATGTTTCCGATTTTATAAGTCCATTTTGTTAGCGGCATTCAGCGATGCCTTTATTAGGATGTTACCAATACATAGTATTGAGAAACCGTACCTTACTTTGAACTATGGTCGACATGAAATATACAAGTATTATTGTACGAGCATTCAACATTGGTGTAATCTCGCAAACCATTATTTTTTGTAGTATAACAAGTAATCATGATATGTCACGTACTTTTGGCTTTGTTCCAGGCTAAAGTAAGTTGGATGCCTTGATTCATAGCTGAAGCCGTTATATATTTCCCACCAGTGTATATGAGTATTCTTTGTTCCAGAGTTATATCAAGGTTTAAAAGTGTTAATATCTTAGGCAGGCAGGTTCTCGTTATTTGAATGATTGGTGTGATGACTTATTTGTTTTTTTTTTTTTTTTTTTTTTATATATTTTTCTAGTTTTCTTGTTTTTGGCTTCTGCTGTAGAAATCAAAGCTTATTTGTTTTTCTCATGTGTATTGTAGTATACATCTCTTATAATGTGTCACGAGCGTCGTTTTCCATGATTTGTATGAGAGCAAATGTGAGTATGTGTGGGGAGAACTAACGAAAGAAAAAATATAAAAAGAAAGAAAGAAAGAAAGAAATAATGAAGGAAAGAAAATAATGAAAGAAAAGAAAGACAAGAAAGAAAGAAAATACAGATAGAAAGAAATAAGAAAATAAAGAATGAAAGAAAGAAAAGAATAAAAGAAAAGAATGAAAGAGAAGAAAGAAAGAAAAGAAGAAGAAAGAAAACAGAAAAAAGTAAGAAAGAAAGAGAGAAAGAAAATGAAGGAAATGCAGAAAATAAATAAAAGAAAAAAAGACAAATGAGAAAAGAATGAAAAGAAAGAAAGAAAAAAAATAAAATGAAAAAAAAAGTAAATAAAAGAAAGATATAATTAAAAGAAGGAAAAGAAAGAAAGAAAGAAAGAAAGAGAAGTAAAGAAATAATGGAAAAAGATAGACAAGAAAGACAATAGAAAAGTGAGGAAGAAAATAAAAATAGACAGAAAGAAAAGAAAGAGTGAAAGAAAGAAAGAAAAAAAGAAAGAAATGAGGGAATGAAAAAAGAAAGAAAACAAAAGAAAGAACAGGTGAGGAGGAAGAGTAAAGGAAGAACGAACGAAAAAAAGATACACAGATAAAAAGAAAATGAATATATAAAAGAAGAAAAATGATGGCAAAGAAGAAAGTAAAGAATGATCGGAAGAAAAGACAGGAATTTAAAAAAAAAGAAAAATAGAAATAAAGAAAGATAAAAAGTAAAAATAGAAAGAAAAGAAGAAAGAAAGATAAAAACGAAAGAATAATAGAAAGACAAGAAAGAAAGAAAAAAGTTTGAAAGAAAGAATATAAATAAAATCAAAGTATAGAAAGAAAGAAAGAAAGAGTAAAAGAAAGAAAGAACGAAAGAAAGAAAGAAAATAAAAAATAGAAAGAAAGAAAGGAATTTCCCAACGGTACAGAAGATTTTTTTCTCCATTTTTGCTGTTTTTACTTTAACCTCCGTCGATATCAAAATCAGCCGACCAACCACGTGAAGTTTTTAAATGGCTGTCGGTGTTGTAAACAAAAACTTGTAGAGGGATATTAGTTGAAGAAATGTTGTTTCCTCGCAAGAAAACAAATTTAAGAACAATTACGTACAAATAACAACAACAACAACATATTTTATTGCCTGAACAAACAAAACAGAAAGAACTCAAAAGGAGTAAATGGATGTGTGTATGTCAAAATATTCTTATCGTACGTGTATGTGATGTTCCAAAGATGATATGAAAGTTTGTGAGAAACTTCTATAATTGAGAAGTTTTCTTTTTGTTGTGTGTTATGTGGAATTAAATGCGCCAGCGTGTAAACAAGAAAGTTTAGACATTGTCTGCTGTGTTCTGTTAGATGGTGTTTTATTTAATTCGACAAGAGGTTAGCTGGTGACGAAAACGTCCCCGTCCAAGCAGGATGATACAGGTCCTGTTTAGAGGCATCCTACAAGTAAAAGAGAAAGAGATCTTTTTGGACTTTTTTCTCATATAGATATTTACCAACCCCTCCGCACGAACAGGATATGACACAAGGTCATTTTCATAAGCGGAGTTTTCCTTCTCCTAGATTGGTTAACTAGCCATGGTTAAAGAGCCCAGTCCGCCCTGCTATTTACCCATAGCTGGAGGGAGAATTGGATACAAACCTTTCCCAAGGATATTAGCGTTATGTGAAATGCAAACAGCTTCGTCCAGGAATTGAACTCGGGTCGACGAGTCCATTTCCTACGACTCTAACCACGGTCTAAATATTTTTTCTTTTAAATTTTAATTTGTATCCAATCTGTTTCAATCTTGATTCGACTTTAAATCTGCTTTAATAGAAAATGGATAAAATATTGAAATAAATTCACATTGTTTAATTACTAGAATAAAATACTGATTACAGTTATTTTCAGCTCCTGTAAAGGTACATCCGCCCCTGTTCGATATTGGTAAATACGTTTAAACGTAATTGTTCAGTGTCGATTGTCAAATCCAATTAAAGGTCAGTCTCTGAGCACTGAGATTTTTTTGTTCTCTTCTTTTTATTATATTCGCTTTCATTAATCCTTAACCCATCTATTAATGTTTCAAAATCACAAAAATATATTGCTCGAAAAAAACATGCATCAGACTGTCTTTAACAAAAGAAGAAAGATAAAAAAAAAACTAAAAAAACAAACAAACAAACAAGCAGTTAAGTGCGAATACTTGACCTTTGAATCAGCATCGTACTCACCTACGATGGCTGAAAGGTCAAAGATAGCAGATAAGAGATTTAGCAATTATATTTTTAGATTATAATGTTATTTTACTAAAAAATAAAAAAGAGTCAAGGAGTTTTGTTAAGAAACATTTAGAAAATATTAAATATTATTTAAGAGATTTACCAATTTAAACAATGTAGTTTTTATTCCATTGTTTAAAACTAGTTCATCATCATCATTATCATCATCATCATCATAACGCTATTAACACGGATTTCCCAGTTCTTCCCCTTGCCAAATGACCCAGTCGCTCATTGCTCTGGTACGTCCTTCACATGGGATCTAGAAACCGCGCAGAACTGATTAGTGTTAGTATTATCCCCATCTTCATTGTCCTCATCTTCATTGTTATCTGTAATCCACTTGATTTGCTTTTCTTCTTGTTAATTAACACAAGATTTGGTCTTCTGGCTGGGATGAGATCATCTGTTTCTATCGTAACGTGCCACAGAATTTTATGCGTTACGTTATTAATATCGAATTGGAATAGTTACTTAAAATCATATATTCTGTACAAATTATAAGTAATTGAGTGAAAAGCATGGAATCCTATAATTTGCGAGAATCATTTGTATTAATAAGTGTTACTTGACACGATTATTTCTTTCAATGGATAATAGGAATTATATACGAATTTAAAGCCAATAAAACTTATATATTGAAAGAAAATCTTAATTCCAATTACACTCACATGTAATTATGAACATTTGTTTTGTAAATTAGGGATTTCCAGAAAAAACAGAACCCACGAATTTTTTAATAAAACTGTTAATTTTAACTAGTGTGGGTTAGGGTTAGGGTTAGGGTTGGGGTTAGGGTTGGGTTTGAGTTTGGGGTTGGGGTTGTTTTTTTTTCTGGGTGAACCTGTACAGGGTGACCCAGAAAAAACAGAACTCAGATTATTTATTTATTTTCCCATAAAACTAACCCTAACCCAAAATCCCAACACTACCCCTAAACCCCAACCTATCCCTAAACCTAACCTTAACCCTAAACCTAAAATTAACAGTTTTATTACAAAATATGTGGGCTCTGTTTTTTCTAATTTACTAAATAAAAGTTTATAATTACCCACTCATATATAGTAACTATATTTCTACTTAGTAATTTATGCATGTGGTATATTTAATACCGAACCTTTGATAGTTGTATATTATTTATAAACAATATTTCCACTTTATAAATACTATACGTCTATAAAAATACGGCATTATATATACCACATAGGGTTGGAATGCCCCTAAACAAACAAAGCAAAACAGGACGAACTCTCCCCCAATGATTAATTGAGACCCACTATATTTAGAATAGTTTTATTATATATTTCTTATCATTTATCTGAATTTTTGACATGAGACTTGAAGTGTAGTATTTTGATTTTTCGCACTTATCTTTATTGTGGTATATATAAAAATACAACAGTCAAACTATTCAAAATGATTTCCCAAGCCAGGTCATTGCTATGCTTGGAGAGACAGGGAACACTTGAAGAAGTCCGGAGGATAAAGCGGTCGAAACGTTATACATACCACAATAAAGATGAGGACAACAGTCTGAAAAAATTAAAATAATATATATCTTTTAGTTGGTTTAGATTCTGAAGATTATTCAAAGTTCAAATTTCTTCGGAGCTTTGTTGTCTCGTATTTTGATAGAATTGCATGAAATTATTCTTGCGTCTGTGAACTTTCGATTTAAATCAGTTTTTATAAATTATCGAATAGACAGAAAGTTATTGCAATGTTGCTGTACTCATTGTTGCTCTGCAAGTTTATATATCAGTTTAAAAAATCAAAAATGGCGGCTCGATTAGAGTCGCCATGTTTGATTCTTCATTGATTAACTCAGTTGACTGAGATGTAGACGGTTCGTTATAAATTTGCTGAATCAAATATTATTTAGTAAAATAAAATAAACGAGGGAAATACAAATAATACAAATGTAAATAAGTTCCTTTTGTAATTTTGTAATATTAATCTCTAGATATAGTTGTTTTAGATAGTCTTCTGTCATATAATAGCTGCATTTAAATATAAATTTCATAAACTATATTTTTAAAATATTAAGGGCCTCAGGTACTATTTATTATACTTAACCAAGTTTTGGGACAAAATTCACTTTGTCCGGTGCAAACAATTAACTGTTATGTTCATTTTTATCAGTTACACTGCGGCATTATAGGGCTATTTTAAATTATGTCTTGGAAGTAGGAATATGGTTCTAACGGCATGTCAACCCGTCTAGGGTCATATTACGTGTCACATCCGATCCATGGTGGATATACTGGGTAAATAAACACACTTACATACACATACACATACACACTTGCTCAATTACCCATTCACATATACATACATGCATGCTAGCATGCAGCCTGGGTCCTTTAGCTTTGGTTTGAAAACCATCTAGGAGAAGGAATAATGCGAATTCACACCATTGTTGCTCCGCTTAAAGATAATACGTATCACATCCTGCCCGTGGCGGAGAGATTAGAAATACATATATTCAACACACACAACACACCACACACACACACACACACACACACCTTAAACACATGTATACCTCACAAATAGACGCAATAACATACACACATATACACTTACACACTCAAACATATATAATATATATATATATATATATATATATATATATATATATATATATAATTGTATACATATTTACATACATACTTATATACATATTATGTACATATTTATATACGGAGAAAGGTAGAGAAACACGGGATGTTATAGAAAATGGATGTTTATTGTATGTTTTCTACAACATCCCATGTTTGTCTACCTTTTCCACACACTGCTTGATTAATTTCCTCATATTTCTCCAATATTATATACATATTTAATAATAATAATAATAATAATAATAATAATAATAATAATAATAATGGTTGTCAACTCGTGTTCGAGTAAGGCCATTTCCTGTTTTTTTTTTTTTGTTTTTTTTTATCATCATAGGTGCCAGTAGCATCTAACACTCTATCCTTGTGTTTTCTCAGAAGACTCACCAGGCCAGCCCTGGAGAGTACATATTTATATACATAATTACATACATATTTATATACATATTTATTTAATTGGACACACTAAATCCCCAACAGGAATCGTTTAAACATTACTAAAATACTGTATATTATTGTGATTGGGAGATAGATTGATTAATTGATTCTAATGACATATGCCCGAGATTATTTTATGCCAGGAGGCTAGGGATATACTTTTGACAAATTCATTAAAAATATGATAATTATTTGGAGAGTTAAAATCCCTAATTTTATTACTTACATTAAAATTATCTCGGTGACACCGTTTTCCACTTCGCCCTGTAGAAAGAGACCTGACACAAGCGATTCTTTACTTGTATGTGTGCATATAACATCCGAGGAAGGGTAAAGCTGATATTCTCCTGACATTCCACCAGGCCGTATTAATATGATGTCTTTTTTATGTTAAAATGTGGGGAGCAACGTATAAACCGAAGCTCGGGTAGTGGCTGCTGCAAAAAACCGTGTGATCCATTCAGCATTCTCTTTGAGATACGCTTAAGCCCCCGGACAATAGATCCGGCCTTTACATCTTTTAAGTGAGGGCCAGATGTTGCTCGGGGAACGCCCCTGTCCCGGGGACCACGCGATTTTTAAAATTTTACTCAGTTAAGAAGGGCGGAGTATGCGCCACATGAAGAGCAGTGAGAACATCAAAAACAAAATGGAGTTTACTGTACGAAGAATTATCTGAATCACCTTTAACTTATTATAATAAAATTCGGACCATATGACCTTTAGGCACCCCTTTTTGATCTCGATTAAGAAAGGACATGCTTTATCCGTTTTTTTGTTAACAGACGATTTTTAGAGTTTTTATAATTATAAAACTAAACCCTAACACTAACCCCTAACCCTAACTCTAACCCCTAACAAATAACCGGATATTGACGGTGTATTGAAAAACATGTCCTTCTGAATCGAGATCAAAAAGAGGTGCCTAAAGGTCATATGGTCCTAAAATTCCATGAAATGGCATGAGATTATTTTTCAAAATAAGGACTTTCTAAAAATAGATATATGAATAAATAAATTCTATGTCATGGCTGACTTCAATGCTCGTGTTGAATGTGACACACTGACTCAGAGAAGAGTAATTGATAAACATGGCGTAGGAAAGGTAAACTCTAATGGTCTGTAACAGCTGTCTCTTTGTTGTGAATTCAGTCTTGTGATTACCAACACGATTTTCCAGCAATTGAATAGTTTCAAAACCACCTGATGACATTCTAGATCAGGCCATGATCATATCATTGGTTACAATAATTCCGCCACTCATTGACGGATACCGCCACTCCGCCTAATTTGTTTAATGGTATACAACCTTCGTGAGCTATTTAATGCGAAATCGGTCCTCGTAGAAAAGTAGTGGTTATATTTAACCCATAGCTAGGTGGATGAGGGGATTCGCGGTCGTGATTGTCGTGATATAAGCTGACTCGATCACTAGCTATCGGGCAATGTTGGTCATAGCCCAAGATTGTTTGCGCTTGCACTGGTATGCATGTAAGGAAACCTGTGCGAAATAACAGAGGTAAACCACAGGAAACATGGAGTTGACTTTGCGAATGGTTAATAATTTCTTTTTAAATTTGATATGTGTAGGCGGTCCGTTTACTTTACAAGTTGATAAATAGACAGAAAATACGCAAGAAAAAAAAAGCAATAAGATATTTACAAGTTCATAGGTGAAAAACAAATATGATGAATAAGCAAAAATGTTATCAAAACACATCAATTTACGGTAGCATCAAAATGATAAAATATTTGAAAAAATACAACAGGAATGGATTAAAACTATGCGTTATTTTCTTGTTCATTTCTACAGCAATTTTGTCCGTTCGCCATTTCATTAGTTTTATTCGCATCGGTTTACAAGTTCTGTCACTTAGAATTATTGATTGGTGTAACAAATTGCCGAAAGAAAGTAGAGATACAAAAAAAGCAATATTGAACTAGGAAAATGAATTAAATGTTTCTGTGTATGTTTTTAATGTAAAATAGTTTATACACGAAATTGTATACGCTTGGCTCGACATGTTACTGCTCTCTAAAGCAACATTTCTCCACGGTATATTAGCTAACCAATATTCAGAGTATTTTAAAAAATTGGATATCATTTGAGATGTACAGGGTGTTTCAGGAAAAAAATATACAATTTCGTGATTGAATAACCTGAGCAATTTTCGTTCAAACGATTAAAAATTTTAACGGCATGTCAACGTATCTAGGGTTATTTTATGTTTATACTTCACAATCCGTATTTCTCTGTTTAATGTTTAAATGTCTTTTCGTTTTTTCAGAGAATGGCATTTCTGTACCTGAAAAGAAATATTTATGTATATACACTTATAATTTGAGATTATTTAAACGAGAATTGCTCAAGTTATTTGATTCAAAATTATATCAATTTTTCCTGAAATTTGATACGACACAAACGCATAATCATGTACGAGCTTTACTGTTTTATCTTACTCAAATATCCACGGTACATTAGCTAGGCAACATGCAAGGTGTTTCAAAACAATTGATATCATTTAAGTTGTAAAAAGTGTTTTTAGAAAAAATAATGATTATTGGTCCTTACCAACTCAAATTGGTATGTGTGGCGCTTTACCTCAGAGGCAAAAGTAATCTCCCAGGTCAAGCGTCAGAAGATAGACTTGAACAGTGCTCGATTACGATTTTAACAGAATGTGTAGAAATAATTCAAAATTCTATGTTTAATATTTGAATGTTTTTTTCTTCTTTCTATAATTAAAAAGGAACATTTCTACATTTGTTTTTAGAATTTGTGATCATCTGAACGAGAATTGGTCAAGTTATTAATTTACTAATTAATTTCTTTTTTTTTAAATTTCTTAAACACTCTCTATATAATATATTCATGTATGATCTTTACTATCTTATCTATCTTAAATGTCAATCTAAATACAAAGTTCTGTTTCCTCGACAGCACTTCCATGCTTTTTGAAAAATTTCAAACTTTTGTATTATTTATACTAGCAAATGTATGCACCTCCGGGGGCAAGTATTTAAGTTTTAATGTAATAAAATAGTATATCAAATTGGAAAGGCTAATGAAACTAAATAAAAATACATATAAAAAGTTTTGAAACAGAGGAGGGTATAATAAAAAAAATAGAACTTACTCTTACATCACTCGCGACTTACATTACTAAATTTTCCTAATTTGACTATTTGATTAAGATAAAGAACAAAATGACAGTTATTTCTTCTTGTAAATTGATTTCTTTTAAGATTTATCCCCGAGATTTTTTCTCATATTCATTAAGATAAAACCAAACAATTAGCATTCAATAATACCAAGCAGATTTTTATTGAAATCAAAATTTCAATCAATACGTAATCTCCCTTATAATAAGATATATATATATATATATATATATATATATATATATATATATATATATATATATATATATCATCATTATCATGTCACACTTGTGGCACGGGTATCGACAACAATCTTACGCCAACGCTCCCTATCATTCATTGCACCTGGAAGATCCTCTGCGGAGCAGCCAGCATCTTCACATAGCTGGTCAATGTAGGTCCCTGCTGGGTGCCCCACACTTGCATTACCATGTGTTGGCTTCCACAGGAGAACGTCGCTTATGAGTTCACCCTTACTTCTCCAGCAGTGTCCTGCATGCCTTGTCCGTCTCACTCGGATAGTTTGTGAGATGAGGGGGGTGGGCAGGTGACCGTATAGCTGTTTCCTTGTGGGGTGCTGTTTCCATGACTTGTTCACACTGCTCGCAGCATCCTCAAGACGCTATATATATATATATATATATATATATATATATATATATATATATATATATATATATATATATAGGTTTCTCCTTACTAAAATTTTATTTGGATTATATATATATATATATATATTATATATATATATATATATATATGAGTGTGGGGTGTAGGGGTGAAAAAGCAACGAAAGCTGAGTTTTAATAACTGTTATTTATTCTTATGCCAGGCGACGTCGATAAACTTTTTTTTTACGCTACGTTATTTGAGCAATTTATAATAGGAATACCTTGCATAAAATAAAAACTCTGAAAAAGTTTTAGCGCTATCTTTGCAAAGAGTAATTTTCAAGATATTTACTTTCTTCTGTGCAATTAGTTTTAGTACGTCAGCTTATAAAGAGACGACGAGTAATTTCTCATTGTGGTAGTCGATTTGTCATTCAAATCTGTTGAGTAGGAAAGTTGGCTGAAATGTGATTTCGAAAAGAAAGAAAAAATAGGTTGAAATATGGAACAAGAGACACATTAAGCAAGGCAAGACGTCGCATAGTTGAAATCAACCTTTAGATCAACATTAAAAATAGAATCATGTCAGTAGGCAGACACAACACAGATTAGCGTCAAGTAAGATACACACATTGACTAATCCAATATGTAGCTATAAGAATAAACCATTATAAAGTAGAAGAGCGTGGTGTAATGGTTAAAGTCATTGGAAATGGACTCGTCGCCCCGAGTTCAAATCCTGGACATGGTAATTGCAATTCACTTAGCGCTAATTCGCTTAGGAAAGGTATGAATTCTACTCTCCTTCCAGCTATTGGTAAATAGTAGGGTAGACTGGGCTCTTTAACCTTGGTTAGGCAACCGATCTAGGAGAAGGAAAACTCTGAATTCAAACCTGTTAAAATCCGCTTAAAAAATTGACCTTGTGTCACATTCTGCTCTTGCGGAGGTGTTGGTAAATATATATTAGAATAAACCATTGCCTATATATCACCTGCAATTGGTTTTTTTTGTTGTTATTTTTAAGCAATACGTAATTAAAAACAATCTTAATCCCCAAACCCCTAAACCCAATTTGCAAAAAAGTTCATTCATACACTGTTGTTAAACTGTCATAGATCACCACCAAATAAGTTTCCGTTTTAATTTTGACGATGATTTGCAAGTTTAACCCCTAATCCAATGTTATTAATCCGAAAGTTAAAGAATAGCGCGACTGGAGTTCGAACTCGCTTACTACAATGTCGCAATCCAACACGTCAGCTACTACGCTATATGCACACCTCCGCCCTCTCTACTTACTTTACTATGTTACTTGTCCGCGTAAGCTTCATAGAGATTGGTGCATTTGCCCTATCAGTGCACAAGCGCAAATATATCCTGCTCGAAGGACTCGGTATCAAATCAACTATACTTTAGTCAACTGATTTAGGACATGACAGAAAACACTTTCCGATATCCCATCTTCCGTGGATATTTGTGCACAAGAGCAAATATAGTTATTTACTAAGCTTAGCTAAGATGTGGCACAAGGCCAGAAGTATGGCGCGCCCAATGAAAATCGAACTCATTAACAATGGTCTGCAAATATAACTTGCTAACCATTACACCACGTGAGGTGCCCTCACAAGAGAAAATATACCCTCCTCTAAGAACGTGGTGTTAAGTCGACTGTTCGTGAGGTAATTGCCATGGAACACAATCGGATAATGATTTTCAATATCCAAATTTCTTGACAATTTCATAGGCTGCCGACGTTCGGAGATAAAATCCCAAACGATACCACAAAGTTTGCATCGCCTATAAATTTGAATCAAATCATCAACGGGTGCAACACGTTTCGGTTATGATAACTCGACCAGAAATTTTGTTTCGGTATGAAACACTAGGCATACT
The DNA here is from genome assembly GCA_023376005.1 of Doryteuthis pealeii. Taxonomy (NCBI): domain Eukaryota; kingdom Metazoa; phylum Mollusca; class Cephalopoda; order Myopsida; family Loliginidae; genus Doryteuthis; species Doryteuthis pealeii. The sequence continues at coordinate 38,199,338 of CM042162.1, read as the reverse complement.
AGCAAGTATATCTGGAGAAATTTGAAAGCAGTAGTCAATTAAATCATATATGACAAACCGGAAAGGAGGCTCGTGGAGCATGGTTACCCTCATAGGAAATGGACATTACAAGACGAGTTCAAATCCTGGTCGAGGCCGTCTGCATTGCACATAGCGCTAATACCCTTGGGAAAGGTATGAATCCAATTATTCTCCTTCCAGCTATGGGTAAATAGTAGGGCAGACTGGGCTGTTTAACCTTGGTTAGGCAACCAGAGAAGGAAAACTCTGAATTGAAATCTGTTCAACTCCGCTTAAGAAATTGACAATGTGTCGCATCCTGCTCGTGCGGAGGGGTTAGGTAAATATATATATATATATATATATATATATATGTATATATATATTGACAAGATTTGACACTAGATGAATTCTCTAATTCAAAACGGGATGAGTATTAGTTTTCAACAGATTTATAGGAAAAGAATTTTTAATTTTGTAATTAATATTGTAAATTTTCTATTTTTTGTTTTTCTTATATATAAAGTAAAAAAAAGTATGACCGGTTGTAAGGTTTGAATTTTTATTTTTTGGAAAATGTGAAAAATTTAAAATTTCATCAGAAGTATATAACGCAAAATGTCATGTGCAGGGGATTTTATGGTTCCTGACTACGATTGTCGCTAAATAAGGGGATATATTTAAAAAAGCCTTGTCTTTGGGGTATGGTTTTATGGGTAAGAATAACGCAAGATTCCATAATTCTACGTAGTGTTCTATCGTGTATGTGGGTTAATATTTTAGCACCTTTAAAGTCAAAGGAATGGTTATGATCAAAATGTGTTTAGTTAGGGCGTTGTTTAGAAAATCACGTTTAATGTGGTATTTGTGTTCCGATAGACGTTTAGATAAGGATCTGGAAGTCTCGCCTACATATTTTGTGTTACTATTTAAACAATCAATCGTGTAGACTCCAGCTTTGGAATATATATATATATATATATATATATATATATATATATATTTAAATAAATAACAAAAGACTTATAGATCTTGCATTATAGACTATTTCAGGGAGCTTAGACAAAATGTCTAATTCTCCCGACTCATCAGATGCGAATCTGATGAGTCGGAGAGAATTAGACATTTTTGTCTAAGCTCCCTGAAATAGTCTATAATGCAAGATCTATAAGTCTTTTGTTATTTATTTAAATATAAATTTGCTCTGTGACTCTAACAATAAGAGCACACATTGAGCTCTCAAACTGCGACAAGTTGTTTTAAAAAAAAACCTATGTCGTAAGGAAGATTTCTTCTCTGGACTTTTGGATTATATATATATATATATATATATATATATATATATGACAACCCGGGATGTAATCTTGTGTGTTACAGACGAAATACAAATTACTTAAAACGTGCTGGATATGCTCACCGACACTAAAACGTTATAATTGTTTTCTTTTCCATAATCATTTTCTTTTGCTATTATAATTTATTGTGATGAACCGAACGCCTCGTGGGTGAGAGGAAACACACAAATACAAGGTTGTCTCAAATATGGGATGTTATCTTTATTCTATGCGTTCATTAATTGGACTGTGGAAATAGGTGGAAACGAATGATGGGCGCTTTGTAGATTCCCGAGTCTTTTTTTATTTTGAAAAATAATCCTTTTTTTTCCCTTTTTTTATATTTGGATATTTTTTGTATCTCTTTTAGTCCACGCTATAAGTTCTCTCTTTTCTTTTTCTTTTTTTCTTGTTATTATTATATTTAAAAAAACTTTTTCTTCCCTTCTACCCTTTTACCCTTTTCCTTCCGCCGGAAAAAATGTTTATGGAATAATACCAACTTCCGAATATGATTGGTAAATCTTTCTCATGTGGATTCATATTCTATCGTAACAGTGTTTGTAACCTTTTAATAATATCTTTAATTAACAAGAAGTGTTTTTAAGATAACCGAGTGTGAGCCAAGCCTGACCTTTTAACAGGTGCAGACAGGAATTGAGCGAGACGTTCGTAACTCTTAAAACATTAATTTAAAATAAAGCAAAAAAGAAATATCCTGACTTTAATCGAAAATAATCCTCTTCTGAACGCCATTTATTAATCAAATTTATTCACTTTTCTTTTCTTGGTCTCTTTGCGATGATTGTAATCAACAGAAACAATTTTCGATTTTACTGCTACCTACACCTATCCGCCATTATGATATAGAGTATTATATCCGCTTCCGGTACATCTCAGTCGGCAGAGCATCTATCTAGGAACCACCAGGTTCCAGGTTCGTTACAGGCCCTTACCAACTCAGCGCATGAGTAGCACAGCTTTTGTGTGGTAAATTTGGGAGCTGATGGTATGTGTGGCGCTTCACCTCAGAGGCAAAAGCAATCTCCCAGGTCAAGCATCAGGGGATAGACTCCCTTGCTGTCCGGCTAATGTTAATTGGCCAGACCGCGAACTGCACTTTTATTCGCTTGGTCCCTTGAGTGATTGATTTAAACGGCACAACAACATATTGTTTGCTTTGAAAAAAAATGAGACCTGAATATCTGTAGTCTAATGTTTAACAGAATTTTTTTACAATTTAAAAAAAAACAAACATTTATCTTGTATAGGTATAAATTAATCCCTTTGTCTTGCTTTGAAGTAATATCTTTGATATCAAATAATGTTTGGCATTTACATGATCTTTATGAATCTCTATCACAAAAAAAAGGTAATATTGTGAATATATGACAATAGAAATTTATCTAATTGACTGCATTTATAATCCACTGTTGTAATATCATCTACTATGCATTGCTTAGATTTGGTGCAAGGCTACAAATTTGGGGGAACCTAGTGAGAATTGAACTCACTAGTAATTGATCTATGAGACCAACTTGATAGATATTTCACCATGATATAGTGCCCTTACTATCAGCATAGTGTCTGGTTTAGCTCAGTTGGTAGAGCATCTGCCTTGGAACCACAAGGTTCTGGGTTCGATACCGGCACTCGGTGCAGGAGTAGTACAACTTAGATCTGTGTGGTAAAGTGAGGAGCTGATAGTAGGTGTGGCACACCACCTCAGTGGCAAAAATCAATCACCCTGGTCTACCACTAGTTAAAAGGGAGTAAACTACCTCATTACCTGGCTGATACCAACAATAGGTCAACTCTGACAAATTTACTTGATTTAAATTATATACAAAATTTTGATCAAGTAAAATTTGGCGGTTGACATGCTATGCACTGTCGTTGTTCATCACGTGTGAGTTTTAGAAAAGGAATAAGTCTTGTCTGCTCAATCCTCAATCGGAATAGGGACTTGTTTGTCGCTAGATTTTCATAAATCTGGTTTTATTTCTTTGTTTAATGGCATATTCATGGGTCATTTAATCCCAAAGACATTCTTGTTGAAGACCACAAGGGCTACTATATAACCCATAGTTCTGGGAAATGAGAGGCATCATCAAGGGTACTAAGTCCGAAAGTAAACAAAATAGTGTAAAATTAGACCTTGTAAACGTAATAGTCTAAAAATTCACCTTGTATCTAATTTTGTAGTAAGAGGCGCGTTGTGCAATGTTTATCGTCATAAGAAATGGGCGGCGAGATGAGTTCAAATCCTAGACGCATTTCACATAGCACTAACAACCTTGGGAAAGGTACGAATCCGACTGTTCTCCCCCACAGGTTAGGGCAGACTGTGCTTTTTACCTGGGTATGGCAACTGGCCTAGGAGAAGGAAAACTATAAACCATAGTGTTTCTCTTCTCATTAGTCAAAACTACTTTGAGTGAACCTCCTCTTTCAAACTAATAAAAAAAGTTCGTACTCGTTTACTTGGATGTCGCAATCCAGCACGTCAGCCACAACGTGACGATGCTCTCCTAATAGGATGAAAGATAAAACTGTGTTGGTAATCCTTAACTATTTCCTCGTTAATTCCTACTATAAAATAAATTGAACCCTCATTTTATGTCCGTGTTTTTGGCAATAAATGTTTTATTTTTTCTGGCACCCCGTTATTTTTACAATACTAAAATATATTTTCTTTATTTATTTTAATATTCACTTCATGTTTATATTCTCAAAAGTTTTTATTTTGTGAGATGGTTAGTTTTTAAGTGGGAGCTCGTTTTACAATTTAGCCATAAATTGGATCCTTCTTTTATGACCGTAATTTTGTTTTTTCCTGGACGATGATTAAAATCTGACTTTTTTTAGAGTATCAAAGCCCCCCCCCCCCAAAAAAAAAGAAAAGAAGAGAAAAGAAATAACTACAAATGATTTTTTTTTGGTACTAGTTTTTATAATATACTTAACATTAAGCTGGTTGGGTCATCTGTCGTCTATCTGGTTATCTGGGCTGGTTGTGTCTTTTTGATCTGAAACTACTTGAAACGTGGGGAAATGGTCTACGGACGGCAAACTTCATTTCCGTTTCTACCGTTCCGTCACCCTGCCAAAACTGGCTCGCTAACTATATGTTCTCACGTTCGGCTCGGACCAATTAGAGAATAACTAAAAGGTTAGTAAAAGGTTAAGTCCTGTCATTTATTTATACGTTTTTTCCCCATGATTTAGAATTACCGTTGTTTTTATTTGGGATCATCAATATGTTTTTATCGGCGAGCCACAACTATCTTATGGGTTATAGACTTGCCACGTACTTGCGACCACTTAGATCCCTAATTGTTCTTGTTGTTGGCATCCGTCCGTCTACTAAAGACGATGGCGTAGTGTCCATTTAAAAAAATCTGCAACTGCGTAAGTGGCTGAACAGACCAATTTTTGAATGCCAATCTCTGGTGCAGTGACTGCAAACAAACAGTGATGCTTCCTTTTGGCTCTCTTTTCTGTGGCGGCTTCTTACCTCTCTTTTTCAATCCTTTTCGTTCCTTGTTTGACGAGGAGTCGCCAGGTCGCACGATCTTCGGCACAAGCCTCCCATGGGTTGGTGTTGATGTAGTTTCCACTACAAAATTATATATATATAATATATATATATATATATATATATATATATATATATATATGTGTGTGTGTGTGTGTGTGTGTGTGTGAAGAGAAATGGAAATGAATCCGACGGTATATAGTATTGTGAAAAATTTGAAAAATAGTTTTCTGTCTCTCCTTCCTTTTGGCTCTCTTTTCTATGGCGGCTACTTTCCCTCTTTTTCAATCCTTTTCGTTCCTTGTTTGAAGAGGGGTCGCCAGGTCACACGATCTTCTGTACAAGCCTCTCATGTGTTGGTCTTAATGCTGCACGTCTTCATGTTTCTCTTGCAGACACCTTTAAAGCGCAGGCATGGCCTCCCTACTGGTCGGCTACCTTCTGCTAATTCGCCATATCACTAATAGTGTCCAATGATTTCGATAAATCTCGTTAATTGCCGTTTTATAAACTAGGGTGCCAAGGAAAGTGTTTTTTTTTTTTTTTTATTGCAATCGGTCAAGATTTTTGATTGCATTAACTCTTCTATCTGACTTTTTTCTTAAAATAGCATATTCACTTTAGCACTCGTTTACAATGTTAAGATAAGACTAACAATAAGATATATATCCTAATAATGAAACCAGCGTTTGCTTGTTTGTAATATGGTTCGACCCCTGGAGCGGAAACTGATTTCCTAAGGGCTATTCGACTTGATGATAAACACGGAATGTCTGACGCTGAACTCTCAGGTCAAGAGAGGTCGTCAAAAGTCAATTTAGGGTCGGCACTACTATTTTGGTCAAAGAGAAAGAGATAATTAGGTTACTAGGATGGGGAACAAGCAGTATCGCCCTCGGAAAGGATAGTGATGTGGTGGTGTGGTGCTGGGGGGGGGGTTAGTATTAACCTCTGAAGACAGTGGCAATCGCACGGCTGGATAACGAAGATGTTTCGGGAGTGGGAGATTACCAGACGTAACTTAGCTCCTATATTGCCTGGAATGAAAATTTAAAAAAGATAAGATCATTGATTTGCCATTTTCTCCACCCCACACTCCCTCTACCTCACGTGCTCAT
>CM042162.1:38183348-38188348 GCA_023376005.1 Doryteuthis pealeii | reverse complement strand
CTATTCTCATCTGCCCCAGTGGACCATTAATCCACCCTTACTCAAGCTAAGCCTATCCCTATCTATTTACACATCAATATGTCCTTCTTCCTATCGCAGGTCTCAAATGTTATCATACCCTTGTTATATTATTATATATACCTCAGTCTATCTATCTATCTATCTATCTATCATCATTCTGTTCATTTTAGCTATCAATCTCTTTTTCTTTCTTTTTATTTGTCTCTCTATCTATCCTATGCCTATCAGATTTTACTACAGTCTTATTGTATCCTCATGCATGTCTACTTTAGTTCACCTATCTCTCTATCTCTCTATCTCTCTCTCTTTCTCTCTTCTCTCTCTCTCTCTCTCTCTCTCTCTATATATATTATATATATATATATATTATATATATATATATATATTATCTTTTTATCTCAATTTAAACTTTGTCTCATTTCATTCTCATATGACTGCTTCCAATTATCTATCTATCTATTCGTATATCTCTCGATCTCAACATGTCCATATCTATCGGCGTGTTCTCGGTCTCGTTATATTCTTAGATATGTATGCATCTCTCACTCTCTCTCTCCCCCCCTCTCTCTCTCTCTCTCTCTCTCTCTCTCTCTATATATATATATATATATATATATATATATATATATATATATATATATATATATGCCAGTTTACACACATTTTTTGGCCTATATTCTAAATATAGTAGTATATTAGATTTAACGTATTACTAATTTCAATGAGACATAAAATAAATTAGTAATTGTTCATGATAAGTAAATTACTAATGAAGTTAGTTTGGCTGAAGGTCACTATTGTGGGACAGTGATGTACAAACTCAATGCTACTTATTTATGGTAGTGTAAATACGGATTTATTTTTTTTTTAAATATTGGCTTAAGAATGATCAAATTATGTTCTTCGCCTGTTAATATTTTTGCAGTGATTGTTTAGATTTTAAGGCAGTTTATCTCTTGTTGGATTATTTTATGCGGAAGATATTGTTTTATTCATTCTTAATATATATTATTTTTTCTTGAAATCTCATTTTAAAGACATTTTTTAAATTCATTTTTCTATTTAACGCATAGATAGGACATTAGCAGTTACTACCACTCTGCGTCACAGTGTATCTGGGAGTAATGGCGATATAGCAGTAACTTCACACTCCTCAGAGCTCCAAAATAGGAACTTCACCACTAATTATTTGCTGCTCTTTTTCACATGTTATGCTTACTTTACTGGTTATTTTACAGTTAACAGTTTTACATAAACGTTTGTGCAGAATTCATTAATTACATAATTGGTTGAAACAAAACAACTGCAAAGTGGACTAGGGTATATAAGGAGGGGGTCCATGATAGTCAATCAAATTTTTGTAGGGATTTACGGAACCCCTGATGATGAATAAAACTGGTTGACAAGCCATTAAAATCAATCAATCAACAAACGATCTTTACTATTGATATTTTTACTATTGATGCTTTCATATTCAAAAACTGCTCCCATTCTCTTACATCTATTGGGAGAGTTACCATAGCGTAGTGGCTAACATGCAGGACTGATTGTAGTAATCCCATTTGAACTCTAGTCGTGCTATTATGTTAATTTCCAAACTAATACCCCAGGGAAAGGTATGACCCCGCCTCAAATATCCCAGCTATGGGTTAAATAGTATCACCACTGTTCTTCTTGAAGGATGACTTTAGCATTAAATAACCCATGAAGGTTGATGTCATTAAAAAATAAACATAATTGAGTATGAATTATTAGTATTAGATAGAAATAAGTAGTCATTGGGGTGGCCTATAGTTGGTATCAGCTAGACAGATAAGACCAATAGCCACGGCCTTCTAACACATATATAATAGAAAGTGTTGGGTTTGCCATAAGGGCAATAGGGTTAGAATAATCATATAGGAGCTAGGGCTTGACGTGACAAGCCGACTGAAGGGGCCTCTGACCCCTCTTCTAGCCTAAGTAAGGGCAAAAGTGGAGAGTTGCTCAGACACCAGGATTCCGTACTTAAGCAACATGGACCCCCACCCACGGCCAACAAGTAGCCCTATTGGGGGATTTTGTCCCTCCCAAGAGGTCCAGTCGGTGTATTCTGGTGCCCCAGCCGACAGGGCGAGCTAATACTATTACTTTGTTTATGAAAAATAATTATTTGGCATTGAACAAGCCGAAGAGGGTTGATATGCCTTTTTAAAAAAGATTTTTTTTCCTTAATCCAAACGACAGAAATCAAAACGTTTTCTCTACCTTATTCTGCTAAGATTTCATTCTCTTTTGAATGATTTTTCTATTGAGGTTAATTCTCTAGTGAAACGTGTCTATGCTGTCTTCCTTTTTGTCATAATGACATGTTATAGTTCTAATAAAGTAATTAATCTCACCTGCCTCCTCACTAATATTTACACTATGCTTAAAAAAACGATAATTCTGTTAAAAATTGCATATTTTTTACCAGTAGAATTACACAAATTGTCGTGTCACTAAAGATTGGCCATTGATGACATTCGTAAGAAAAATTAATACAAGTGTAGGATAACTAGAAAAGTAATGACGTAAGGACTAACAATTTAAGCCCAGAAAATTCCCTTAAAAACGAATTAAGATTAATTAAATTGAATATTTAAGTTCATTTTTTTTGTTTTAATCGAAAAAGTAGTAACACAAAAATAAATGTAATGTGTAATTACATAATAATACATATGTAATTTTAAAAAAAAATTTTAACATTTTTTTTACATTTTAAACACCAACATTTATAAATTAACCATCCAAGAATAAATTTCTGCCACTTCCCTCATTTTATTTTTCATAATCAGTTACATCTTTGTCCAAATGATTTACATCACCAATCTACCGTAAATATCGCCATTTTCTAAGTGGTTGGAAAGAGGAAAAGACTGAAATGGAACGGATGAAACACATGCTCAACATAAAATATTGTCCGGTATCTCTTTGTCTGAATTGATAATACTAGCAAAATAAAAAAACACCTTCCGGGCGATGTAAAAATACATTTTTGAAAGATATTGCTTGAGGAGGTGGAAGTTAAAAATTAAATGTCGGAGAGTTTGAACCATAAATCATGAAATCAAATTTATTAAAGGAGTAAAAAAAATAAAACAATTTGAAACTAAGTTCTATTAACTTTGAATATCTATTAAAATAAAACAAACTATAAATAAATATATGATACTGGGGATGTATCTATTAAAACTTCTTTTAAAAAACAATGAGGACTGTCTAATGTTGCATGCTCAAATTTTGAGTGTGTTTATTCTATGTTATGACGATTTATGACGGGTATAGTGACGTAAGCACTGACGTAGTTTTTGTTGAAGACAAAAACCGGAAGCGAATCTCCATTATTAATAGATGTTTAACATAATCGTTTAACCCGGCCTTCAGGTCTGGGGTCCGGTGTGCTTCGGCCACTGGACTGTTAATGTATATTAACAGTGTTGATCACAGGGTGCTATCCCCCAGTCATTACCTATCCTTTTGATTTAAAGGGGTAGGGCCGGGCTGGGCTTATTGCCCTGTGCCTAAGCCACCCCTTTGAGAGAAAATGCCGACGGGGTCAACGCATTTTTTTGTACCTACCACTCGTGAGTCTTGGTCGTGGGTCGGCCCACATAAAAATGTCCTTGTATCACACCTTCATAAGTAGGATGAGAGTCAAATACCATAACATAATCGTTTCCTTTGTCAAATGTTAATGTAAATATGAATTCTGGGTTGAAAAGTAAATGTCGATGGCATTCGTTGGTGACCCCGGGGCACTGCTAATTCCTGTTTCTTCAATACCTACAGTATCAAAGTGAAATTATTGAAGAGATTTTGTTCAATGCAAAGAAAAACAAGATGACTGATTTTGGAAGAACTTCTATAAATATTAAAGAAAGCAGGAAATTATGTGCCTAGCAGAAATATGTGAAATATATATTCATTACCTGGACTAGCAAATATATGCACCCTCCGGGTGCAAGTATTTAGGTTTTAATATAATAAAAAACATTTTAAATCAGAAAGGCTAATGAAACTAAATAAGAATGCAGATAAAAAGATTTATGATTGAAAAATAGAACAACTTTGAAACTATCTCTTCCATCATTTTCCATTACTCCCATCTTTCATTGGTAAATTTTCCTAATTGAACTATTTAGTTAAAATAGGAAGTAAAGAATAAAATGATAGTTATTTCTTCTTGTTAATGGATTTCTTTTAAGATTTATCCCCGAGATATTTGCTTATATTCAATAAGATAAAAAAAGATAATTAGAAATCAATAATACTAAACATATATTTATTAAAATAAAATTTCTAAGATCAATATGCAAATTAGCCTTCCATTCACACTGTAAACTGCTATTTTTTGTATATATAAATACAATTGCATGTTATTAGTATGTAGATATAGTCAACAGTATTAATGATGTAAAACAATTTTATCAATAATTGAGGTTTAAACAAAAATAAAAGCATAGATAATGTGAGATAAATAACAAAGGGAATTGTGACTTGTATAATAATATAGTTTGGGTTACAGACAGACAAACACACAATCTCCATTATAATAAGATAAGCAGAACATATGTTCGATTATATATATATATATATATATATATATATATATATATATATATATATTAGACGTGTGTTATTGAATAACACGGAGTACTTGTCTTCATTATTTGGATCTGTGTCTTTTCCAATCGTTTGGTGATCTTTCTGGTGTTAGGATCCAATTGAAATAGGATATTTCCCATATTGTCAGCCCGAGCGCTTTCGACTGCTTCTTCAGTCGTCATCATGGGGTATAAGAGTTGGTTTTAGGTCTTTTATCTATGTTGTTTTTTGAATTTGAAGAGTCCTGTTATTTTTAGAGGGCTGCAAGTTGTGTTTTAGTTAAACTAACTGTGTCGATAACACATGCATAAAAATAAATAGGCTGCCAAAATACACATTTAAACTATATATAT
>CM042162.1:38163348-38178348 GCA_023376005.1 Doryteuthis pealeii | reverse complement strand
GACATATGACAACGGTGTTAAGTGTACAAGTATATATAAGTATAATAAGTATGTATAAGTATATATGAATGCCCTATATCCATATCCAGGACATTAGATACATTCATTTATTTATCAACATCTACACATATAATTCATCATGCATACACGCACACAAAGATGCAACCCCCCCCACACACACACATATATATATATAAATATATATATATATATATATATATATATATATATATATATATATATATATATATATATATGAACATATGTCTGGATAATTCGTTGAGGATATATATGCATATTTAATATATATGCATATTTAATATATATGCATATGAGCATATGATATATATATATATATATATATATATATATATATATATATATATATATATATATATATATATATATATATATGAATCCCGGTAAACGTCGTTGTTCATATGCCCGTGTTTATGTGATATATATATATATATATATATATATATATATATATATATATATATATATATATACTGATATTAATCAGACTTTTACGTCCAGCGTTCAATACATTGTCTGGGCGCATATTAACGATACATTCTTTATTGGTCTCTCTTTCTACAGCTTGCAATAAATTAGCTAACGGAATATATATATATATATATTTATTTGTGTGTATATATATATATATACATATATATACATGTGTGTATATATTTGTGTACGTTTCTGTATATATATATATATATATATATATATATATATATATATATATATATATATATATATATAGGGAGAGAGGTTTATAAAGGGTATTTTCAAAAAGAAACTTTAAGATATATACGTGAAAAATATACCAAAGTAATTCTTTTTCTTTTTTTTTTTTAATTCTTTTACTTGACCCACACATGCGCGCGGAGGTTTTGTTTATTTTTTTCTTTGTTGTTTTCTGAACCATTTCAATATAATTTACTTGTGCCGATTCTTTGTTGTGAAAAACTGAAAGGAATTCGTTTCGTTTCTTTTTCTTTTTCTTTTTTTCCTTTTTCTGTAAAATATATTGCCTTTGCCTGCATGTCCTACCTGGCAGCTAATTGCTTCAACGAAGGTCGAAACCTAACAATAAAACAACAAAAAAATAAATTCATAAAAAAGATGATAATTATAGTAATGAAGAAACAATGGATATGTGTTGATTACTCCGATCACATATCAGAAAGACCTTCTAGCTCATTGCAATTATACGAAAAATATGAGTTTTTCTTTTCTTTTTGTTTGTTTGTTTGTTCTTATTCGTTTCTTTTAACGTGGGGTACATCAAGAAAATTAAATAGTGAACAGACTATAGATGTACAATTTTACAAAATATTTACAATAATGTTAAATTAATAAACATCCTCGAGTTCATTGGAACAGAATTTAAAGAAAGAAAAAAAAATGTCTGGACCAATATTCCCCTGCAAAAAAAAAAAAAAAAAAAAAAAATGAAAGAATGAAAAAAAAAAAAATTGAAAATAAATAAATAAAAAAGATATATTGAAAATGTTTAAATGAAAAAAAAAATGATACTAATAATTAATGAAATCTGAGTATAAAAAATACATTTTTTAAATTGTAAAATTTTAAAATATATATGCAGGGATGGGATGATAAGAAATTAAAATAATGTTTTTAAAGATGCTATTTGTTTTCTTTTTATTTTATCAACAACAACAAAAAAATGATTTTGGGTCGTTTTTCCTTGACATATATTCTGGAGTGATTTTTTCTTTGATTAAATATTAAAAAAAAAAATTGAAACAGTTGAATTAATTAATATATAAAAACCATCAAAAAGAGAAGAATTAATATCAATGTTCTTATGTTGCCACTATTCGAAAAGGTCTATTCTCTTTTCTAGGTAAATAGAGCTGTTGTAGGCAGTTCCGATAGGTAGTTTCAAAGAAGAAAAATGAATATTCATAGAAACCGTCTTTCTTACCAGTAAATAGCTTCGGAAATTCATGTTAGATTCTTTTGTATATAGTTATTTACTGAGCTGAGCTTAGATATGAAACAAGGCCAGAATTATGGGGCACCCAGTGAGAATCGAACTCATTAACAATGGTCTGCAAATCTAGCTTGCTAACCATTACACCACGTGAGGTGTCCTGATGCTTTTGTATATAGTTATTTACTAAGCTTAGCTCAGATGCGGCACAAAGCCAGAAGAGTGGGGTACCCAGTGAGAATCGAACTCACAAACAATGGTCTGCTAATCTAGTTTGCTAACCATTACACCACATGAGGTGCCCCGATTCTTTTGTATATCAAGTGTGCTCTAATTCCCCATCTGGATTTATAGACTAAGCGAGATCATGTAGTTTATTCCTTAGTCAATCACTGGCCATACAGCATGGCTGATACACTATTCAAGCATTGATTCTCTCACATTATACTTGCGACCATTGACGAAGCAACTTAGGATTCTTTACCCGAGAGGATTACCAAAGGATTTCTGCTGGACAAACGCTCTTGCTTGAATGCCAAAGGATGGCCCATAAAAACTTAACAACTCATGCTTGTTGAATAAAATGATTCCTAATTTAACAATATTTCTGCGAAGATTTATTTATGTAACTAAATCTAAGGCAACACAACCTTAATAAATAACCCATACAGTAGATTATTCCTCGGAAATAAAGAAAACTAATTTTAAAAATAAAGAAAAATAAATCAACCTGAGATAACTGGTCAATACCATGGAATTTCCACGAATATTTTTCCTATTCGTCAAAAGTTTTGAGTAGGTGTTTGATAATTTGTATCACTTATATTTTTCGGACAGTTGTCCTCATCTTGTTATATATCAGGAGTTTCTTGTCAAAATCGGGAACTCATGAGCCTTAAAGTACGAATCGGTAGCCTTCAGTGAACTTCGAGCCAAACCCTTTATCCATTGGGATAGATTGTTCACTGAGTAAATGTCTGATGTCACATCGGCCGAAACGATGTGCATATAAACAATAATGATGAAGACAACAGTAGATTTTGTTTCTGTCTTAGATATATTTCGATGTCAAAATCAGGCGTTGAACTTTTGAGTAGAGACTTGATAATTTGTATTATTTAGATTTTACGAATTGTTTTAGTCATCTTTATTGTTATATACTATCGAAAAAAAAACGGTGATCTTCCCAAAAAGAGACTGGGAAAAAAGGAAGTATTGGTAACTACCTTGATATGCGAAATTATTATCCTTATTCCGCGACGTCATGTTCCACTGGTGTTTTGTGTCAGTAATTAGTTGAAAAGGGGAAAACAATTGAGGGCCAGGTTTTAGCTCAGTCGGTAGAGCATTCGGCTAGAAACCACAAGGTACCTAGTTCGAAACCTGCCCTCGCCAGCTCAGCGTATGAGTAGCACAGGGATCTGTACGGTAAAGTAATGAGCTGATGGTAGGTGTGGCGCTCCACCTCAGACGCAAAAACTCTCTCCTTTGTTTTGCGCTAGTGAAAAGGAGATAGACTCGCTGACTGGCTGATACCGACTTTAGGCCACCCAGACGACTTTACTTACTATATATATATATATATATATATATATATATATATATATATATTCTTAAGCGGTCATGTGGAAGTTTTTTTACATGACTACTTACTATAAATGCTAGTAGAAAATAGCAACAAGTTTTTTTATAGTAATATGCAAAAACCCAAGTTAAGTACTTCCTTCTTTCTCAATTTCTCTACAGCACAAAATAAACAAGGTTTTGGACAATCTACGTTCCCGTTATCTTCAGGCGCTTAATCCATTAGGGCTGATTGTTATCTGAAGAAGGGCATATCGACCGAAACGATGTGTACATAACAATATATATGAGGCACGTGGTGTAATGGTTAGAGTCGTAGGAAATGGATTCGTCGACCCGAGTTCAAATCATGGACGAAGATGTTGGCATTTCACATGGCGCTAATACCTTTGGGAAAGGTATGAATCCAATTCTCCCTCCAGCTATGAGTAAATAGCAGGACAGACTGGGTTATTTAACCATGGCCAGGTAACCAGTCTAGGAGAAGGAAAACACCGATTTCAAACTGTTAAACTCCGCTTCAGAAATTGACCTTGTGTCGCATCCTGTGCATGCAGAGGGATTGGTATATATATATATATATATATATAATATATATATATATATATATATGATACCTTCTGTGGATGACTATATATATATATAGTCATCCACAGAAGGTATCAGTGTGGTTAGACATTTGTAAGCTACCTAGAGCCGGATAGAAACCCGATCGATTCAGCATCAGTCGGACAGCTTAACCGCTCGTCTATCGTCATCTAAAGAATGGGAAGGGGATATTAACAGTTTTAATATACATACCTGTCTCTATGTAACGGCCACGATAGAATGCTCCAACCCTTTTATAGGAGAGCGTTGCGTTTACGCTTTAGTTGGCGGTCGTCAGCGAAATCCCATCCATATATATATATATATATATATATATATATATATATATATATATATATAAGTTAAAAGAAAGGAAATGAATCCGAAAATATGAGTAAGAAAAGGTGGAATGAAAACATCACACAATGCTGTTAAAGAAGAAAACAATTTATAATATAATCATAGCTGATACTGATCAATATTTCGATTTTACAAAAATCATCATCAGAGCTCATTCACTCCCGTAGACTTTCCTCTCTGACCCAAACAACTACGGGATTGATTGAGCTTTGATGATGATTTTTGTAAAATCGAAATATTGATCAGTATCAGCTATGATTATATTATAAATTGTTTTCTTCTTTAACAGCATTGTGTGATGTTTTCATTCCACCTTTTCTTACACACACACACACACACACACACACACACATACACACACACACACACACACACACACACACACACACATATATATATATATATATATATATATATATATATATGAGGGTAACCGTCCGAAAAATCTAAATTATCCTCTTTTTTTTCTCTCTAATTTAGATTTCCTACGATGTCGAAATCAGAGTAGCACTCTTCTGTATTTAAAGGTGTTTTTTTTTTTTTTTTTCTTTTTCTTTTTGTTTTTTAACACTGGTATGTGTAAGAAAAGGCCACTTCGAGATAGTGTCACATTCGAACATTGACTCCAGAATATGTAAAATTAACTACGTAACCGTAGTTTTTTTTGTTTTTTTATTATTTTTTTTTTTTCATCTTTACTTTTCTTCTTCGTTTTTCCATCATCCCTGGTATCTATCTATTTTTCTCTACCTTATCTCACGAACTTCTTTTTTTAAAACCTCTCCAGCCTGCGATTTCTTTGTTTACGCTCTCATTACCTTTAAATTCTGATCTATATTTGTCATTCATTCATTCTTCTTACTCTCGTTTAAAACATTCTTCTCATTCTATTTCGCTCATTATTTGTCTATATATTTTTTTCCAATTTACCATGAATGAAATAAAGTAACGGTGTCAATATGAATTCTGTCTGCGACTATTAATGCCTACACAATATTCAAAGCTTTTATTTATTTTTTGTATTATTATTATTATGAGTTTTTCACACCTGCCGTAGCCGTTGGTTTACTGGAGGCTGAGTGACAGCAAGTCTCCTCAGGTCTCCAGGACTCTCCTGAATATTCTAGCCGATCCCAACAATGCTGTAGTCTGGATGGTCTCGATTCTTCCACTGATTTCCGATTCACTCAAATTATTTTTCAGAGCTTTGGGGACCGTTCCAAGGGCACCAATTACAATTGGTACGACATTATTATTATTATTATTATTATTATTATTATTATTATTATTATTTACGAAAAGGTTGATGGGTTCGAGAGGCTGCATTCTGAGTTGCAAACACAGAAGTCTCGGCCAACTGATTCCATTTAAAATGTGTAAACATAATAAATACATGGATTAATTAATTAAATAAATAAATGGGTATTTGAAATAAATAAAGAAGGAATGAAAGAGCTAAGGAATAAATAAAAGAAAGAAATTTAGAAAGAATGAAAGAATGATTGAATGCAAGAATGAAAGGAAGAAAAAAAGAAAAAAGAATTAATAAAAGTAAAAATGAATGTAAGAAAGAATGAAAGAAAGGAAGAAAGGAAGAACGAACAAACGAACGAACGAACGAAAGAAAGAAAGAAAGAAAGAAATAAAGAAAGAAAAGGAATGAATGAATAAAATAAAGCATTAATGAAAGAAGTCAAACGTAGATAAATATATATCTCACCTTGATTGTATAAAAAAAAAGTATTATTATTATGCAATATTATTGTTGTAGATGGGTTCGAGATAATCTAATCTGGAATTTTCGTAATACAGAGTATTTGGGAAAATAAACAATATAATCCCACTAAATAATGAATAAGTGAAAGAAAGAAAGAAAGGAAGAAAGAAAGAAATAATTGATTAATGTAACAGAGAATGAATGAATCAAAGAAAAAAATTACAAAATAAAGACAAAATTAATGGGAAAAAAAAAAAGGAGAAAGAAAGTAAGTAACCGCTGAAAGTAAAGAATGAATGAATCAAATAAAGCAAGAAGGAATAAAGAATTAACGAATGAAATGAAAAAAAAAAACGAAGGAAGAAATGAAATCACTGAAAATAAATAAGTAAAGAATGAATGAACGCATGAAATAAAGGAAGAAAGAAAGTTTAAAATAAAGCGCTAAAAGTATGAAAATAAAGAAAGAAAAAAAAAAGAAAGAAGAAAAGAAAGAAAGAAAAAAAGGAAAGAATGAATGAATGAATGTTTGAAATAAATAAAGAATGAAAGATGAAAAAGAAAGCGCTGAAAGTATGAAAATAAGGAATGAATGAATCAAAGAAAAACAGAAAGAAAGAAGGAAAGAAAAGAAAGAAAGAATGAACTAAAGAATGAATGAATAAAGAATGAACGAGCTAGATAATGAATCATAGAAAGAAAGAAAGAAAGAAAGAAAGAAAGAAAGAAGTGAAAAGTGAAAAGTGAAAAACAGAAAAGAAACCGTTGAAAGGATTAAAATAAATGATCAAGGATTCAAAGAAAGAAAGAAAGAAAGATTGAAATAAAAATGGACGAATTAAAGAAGAAAGAAAGAAAGAAAGAAAGAAAGAATGGGAAAATATGTGGCGGAAAAAAGGCCGCTACAATTCTACGGGCTTTGAGAAAGTCTGAGTTTCAGCATTGTTATAATTAGCAGAAAACAGCTTATTTCACTTTTCATTGTAACAGGTTTCTGAGAATCGAATATCTCACCCCCAACCTAATCTGTAACAAAAACTATGTCACTAGTTATGTCACAATTGCCAAAAATCATCAATACATAGAATAAAGAACAATTATTTCTCTGAATGTTTGAGATGAGGCTTGAAGATTAGTATATCTAGACTCATATTTTTAAATTTAAAAAAAAATATTTAAGAATAATAGATAGGGAAGAACATTGGAAGAGAAGACGCCTCAAAGAATCAGCACATATGATAGGCTGTACTGGACTGTTAAGTAGACCTAGCATAGAAATGAATACAATATGGGAACCCATAATTAAGAAGGCTGAGATCAGATTGAGAAAAAAACACAATATGAGTCTAGGTAAAAAATCATACATAAGTAAATAGGTAAATAATCTAGCCAAATCAAGACATTAGGTTTATAAGTTCCCAAAATTCACGCTCAATTGTCCAATTTGACACATGGCCTAGTGGATAAGGTAGTTAGGTTAAAATATTTCTAAGTGACAGTTAGATACCGTGTTCAATCCTGAGTAGAGGCAGTTAGAAAAATAATTAACACAACTCATACCTCAGCTATGGTTTGCGAAATGAGAACAGGATACCCCCGTGGAATAAATAAAGGGTTTAGTTCAAAGTTCCGTGATGGCTCCCGATTACGACAAGAAAGTTCCCTAGTTCTAAAATAAGGATCCCGAGAAATACCTGCAGAAGGCCGGAGGGCATATCTGCCGAAACGTTGTCCAAATAACAAGGAAGATGGGGACAATAGTCCAAATAACGCAGATAATACTAAAGAACAATTAATATTAATAACATAAATAAACACTGTTTCTTATAATTCAACCTTTGAATCTTTTCCATTTTAATAAATAAACTATATATTACTTAAATAAGTAAACTATATAAACTTTGAAATTAATTAAGAAATTGTATTACTTTAAATGGAAAAAATTATTCGCTGAATTTGTAATCAATTTTTAAAAATTATTTTTTATTTTCGCCTTTTTTTCAGTAACAAGTAGTTAACTAAAAGTTTACAAATAAATAAATACTAACAATTTTGTGTAAAATTTATGCGTAAAATATGTTTTAAAATATTACTTTATTAATAATTAATAGATGCAGGCCACATAATATTTATATTAAAAGATACTGACAAGACTTGAAAGATAGACCTATCGAAAATAGGGTAAATTTATATACCCCCCCCTAACAATGACAGGAAATAAGATCATCATCCTGTCACGCAGTTAGCACGGATATTCATGACGATCTCTCGTCATTCATTGTCCCCGGGAGGTCCTCTGCTCAGCATCCAGTATCAGCGCAGAGATGATCAATGTAGGTCCTTGCTGACTGGACCACATTGACATGTCCATGCGGCGATTTCCACAGGAGAACCTCGCTTATGAATTCGTCTTTGCTTCTCCAGTAATGTCTGGCATTTCTTGTTCGTCTCACTCGGATGGTTTGTGAGATAGGAGGAAAGTGGCCATACAACTGCTTCCTTGTCGGGTGTTGTTTCCACAACTTGTTCAAGATCGCACACAGTATTCTTGTGCTGCTCTTATCTAGCTTATTCTCCAGGCGCCTCGTTGACATGCCGTAAAATCAAATCAACGAACCAACGTGTCTCCCAAATCGTAAGTAATTCCTAAACTAAAAACTTCTCATCAAGATGGTGAAGTTCGTAAGTAACTTTGTATACTATTTATAATATTTGAACCTATTATATGTAGGTCTACTCTGAATCGGAGTGGTAGTACCTGTTAGGGTCCCATCTATCGATTAAATAAAACATAGTTTTAAAAAAATACGTTTTTTAAAAAATGAGTTAAAAAATTGAATACCCATCAAGAATGAATAAAATAATATTTCTTCAATATAAAATAACAATGATGTAAAATACAATCAACCAGCCAAGCAGAGAACAATTAATAGTTTGGGTTGTTTTGTTTTACGGCATATCAACCTCAGTGGGTCATTTAATGCCGATAAAGTTTTGAAATAAATTCATTTTTAATGGATACTCAATTTTTTTTAATAAATACATTTTTCTATCTAACCCATAGATGGGACCCTAACAGATACTATCACCGCGGGTCAGAGTTGACCAGGGAGCAATGATGAGGAGGGGCTGCTCCACTTTCCCCAAACTTCCAAAACTGGAACCTCACCAGCAGATAGAGTTTAACGTCATTAAAGACCCCGAGCCACCACCTTCTAGCACCCATATGATGGAAAGGGTTAGGGGTTGTCGTAAGGGCAATAAGGTTGGGGCATTCATGTAAGTTCTAGGGCTTGACGTGACCAGCCGATTGATCGGAGGGAGCCTCTTCGACCGCCCGTCTAGCCCAAGAAAGAACCAAAGTCATAGACTGCTCAGCCACTTGTGTTCCATCCTTTAGCATCACGTGTCACCATCCACGGCCAACAAGTAGTTCCATTGGGTGAGTCTTACCCCTCTGCAGAGGTGCAGTCGGTGCATTCTAACACTCCAGCCCATAGGGCACAGGGAACAGTTAAGTTTAAGAGATAAAAAAAGAATAAATAAAATGATAGAGAGAGGAAGCCAGGGGCGGAGTCAACATAAGTTGGTTGTTTTGTTTTACAACATATCAGGCCTGTTCGGGTCAAGACAACGGGTTGATTCCATTACATAGTGTTGCTTTAATTGTCACCTATGAAATACAGAACAGAATCATTACTTCTTAGTTTTAACCGGCGCTTTAAACATGACTTATCAGTAAGCTATTACAATACCTGAAGAAAAAGAACAGTTACCTTTTTAATGACTATTAATTAATTTTTTTGAAAATAAATTTGCATACCACGGGTTCCTGTAAAAAAAGAATGACATATTGCTGGTTGCATTTTCATATATATATATATATATATGAATTCGACAGAAAGAATTACAAAATATAAATCTATGGTGTAGTCAGTCGACATTAAAAGGTGTGGGTTTTATATATACGCACGCACGCACGCACACACACACACACACACACACACACACACACACACACACACACACACAAACAAACAAACAAACAAACATATATATATATATATATATTATAAAAATGGGTACAAGAGATAACCTACTTGAGTTTCACCATAAGGATCTTCAGGGTTAAATCCACTGAATTAATCGAGGTACTGATTAATTGCAGTCGATCACACGTGTGTGTTCATTGTAATGAGCACACACGTGTGGTCGACTGCAATCAGTCAGTACCTCGATTAATTCAGTGGATTTAACCCTGAAGATCCTTATGGTGAAACTCGAGTAGGTTATCTCTTGTACCCATTTTATAATAAAGTTGCTCTACTTCGTATTGAGCACTTTGTATTTGTTATATCGCTGACTTACCTCTTGAATTTTGCACCTTCCAACCATCGTGCCCCATATTACTGGTAAGTCACTTTTTATCTTTATAAATATATATATATATATATATATATATATATATATATATATATATATATATATATCCCTAAGTGGGTTACCAGGTAAGTTGGTATTAGGATGATTCTAAGCTTGTGCTTTCTTCCAACGGCGGAATGTTAGAGAGTTCAGGTGCAATTAGAGAGCTGCACAGACACATATAATTAGTAATCAAAAAGGCTTAAAATTCGGCTATTTTGCGGTTATAGATCCATTTCTGCCCACAGGTATCTGAATATACCCATGAGTTCCATCAGACTGCTTAGCAAAATTGCTGATTTTTAAGCCTTTCTTTTACTATATATATATATATATATATATATATATATATATATATATATATATATATATATAGAGAGAGAGAGAGAGAGAGAGAGAGAGAGAGAATAGGAAAGGGAAAGAGCGATGGGTTGGGTGGGGGTTGTTGAGTGTAAAATCAGCGAAACTTTGATAGAACAAATATTTTTAGATTCAAAAAAGCGGACGATAAAAAGTTACAAAACAGTGCTCTCAAAGCAAATAGTTTTGAAAACTCTGGCCAATAAGAAATATATAAGTTTGTTGAACAGATTAATATTAGAGACTCCTAGCTAGCTAGTTAGGTAGCTTGCTAGATCGATCGATCGATCGAACGATAGATAGATAGATAGATAGATACTTGTTGCTGGTATCCTTCCGTCTGCTAAAGACGATGGCTTAGTGTCCACAATTTTTTTTTTTACTGCTCAACAGGCCAATTTTTGAATGGCAATCTCTGTTGCAGTGACTGAAAACAAACAATGATGCTTACTGGAGTTGCTGTTGTCTCTCCTTCCTTCTGATTCTATTATCTGTGGCGGCTTCTTTCCTTTCTTTTTACTTCTTTTAGTCCCTTTTTTTGACGATGAGGTGCCAGGCCACTCGATTTTCTGCGCCGGCCTCCCATGTGTTGGTGTTGATGTGCCATGTCTTCGTGTCCTTCTTGTAGACGTCTTTAAAGCCCATGTGTGGTCTCCATACCGGTCGGGTGCCTTCTACTAATTCGCTATACAGTTGATTTTTAAGGAATGCTGCCTTGTACATCCTCCTGACGGGACCAATCCAGTGCAGATAGTTATATATATCAGCACAATTGGAGTTAGAATTATTTCCGAATACCAACGACGTCACACACGCTGCTAATGAAAAAGAAAAGAAAATATTTTCTCTATTATATCCTCATTTTTTCTTTTTCACTTTGAAAAGAATTCGAACACCAGTTTGTTATTTTCTTTTTGATATATATATATATATATATATATATATATATATATAATATATAAGATTTTTGGATGTTTGTTTATTTAGAAACGTTGCTGATAAAGTATATATTAAATTTTTACTTGAAGGCACTTACAACGCATGTATCGCATAAAATTCGATACTTTTTCTTATAGAAAATGAACTTGACAAGTGTAATCCCAGTAAAGGATGGCTCGATGTGTAGAACACCGTACAGACTGTTTCGACTTTATTAAGTCTCATCAGCGGTATATACTAACGATTTCCCTCCGACAGAAATCAAAACCGGGACTTCAGCAGACGCAGTGAAACACTAGTGAAACACTTTTATCGCCTCGGCCACAGTACACAGCTGACCATCCCAGCGAAATTAAGCTTGTCAAGCGATACTACGCGCCTCTACATAATAGTAAGGGGGCGCTATTGAGAGAATAAACAAACAGACCGAATGCCCTTCGGCGAAGTGAATAAGATTTTTGGATGTTTGTTTATTTAGAAACGTTGCTGATAATCAGCAACGTTTCTAAATAAACAAACATCCAATAGCGCCCCCTTACCTATTATGGTAGAGGCGCGTAGTATCGCTTGACAAGCTTAATTTCGCTGGGATGGTCAGCTGTGTACTGTGGCCGAGGCGATAAAAGTGTTTCACTAGTGTTTCACTGCGTCTGCTGAAGTCCCGGTTTTGATTTCTGTCGGAGGGAAATCGTTAGTATATACCGCTGATGAGACTTAATAAAGTCGAAACAGTCTGTACGGTGTTCTACACATCGAGCCATCCTTTACTGGGATTACACTTGTCAAGTTCATTTTCTATAAGAAAAAGTATCGAATTTTATGCGATACATGCGTTGTAAGTGCCTTCAAGTAAAAATTTAATATATATATATATATATATATATATATATATATATAAAAGTAATTGGTAATTTGCTTGAAGCATTGTTAAGTATGTTATAAAATAATAAAATTCGAAGGCAATACAATGCGTAAAAAATAAAGACAAAACGATATTTTATATGTCTAATCTAATTATTTCTGAAAATACACTCTGATGATGAAGCTTTGCTTTGAAATCGATTAGACATATAAAACATTTTTTTGTCTTTATTTTTTACGCATTGTATTGCCTTCGAATTTATTATTTTTATATATATATATATATATATATATATATATATATATATATAGTAGAACAAAAAGTAATAAGAAAATCAGGAATATTTCTTGTATGTTGTTTATTCTCAACTAGTTTCGACCTTAGGTCATCGTCAGGAGAACATTTCTTATTTGAAGAAATTGTTTATAGATTTTTTGAAAGGGAGCATTATAGAAGAACTATAAAAATTAAAATGTTTTTGAGGGTTTGACATGCTATTAAAATCCGTGTAGACGAGTGTGGTAGTAGTAGCATGTCCATTTGTTCCGTGAAGAACCTCTTGAGGTGGGTTATTTTTTAATGCTCTTATATATGTGAGGGAAAGTTCATATATATATATATATATATATATATATATGAGATTTATCCAAAACTTGGTAGTAAGGGATGATTCTATATGTGATTTCAAGATCCACTGTACTAATATTGATGATCCAGTATGTATAAATACAGTGAATCATTAAATCACTAAAGAGAGCTCAATGTAAAATAACCTTTTAGATTATATACAGAGCAATATTATCAATAAAGGAAAGAACTCAATACAGTAATCCATAATAAATTTATTTCGACAAAAATTGGGGCCCATATAAATCTAAGTTGATTTAAACCGGCTCCCCAAATTTTCGCCTCATCAGATGGGTCTCAATTCACTTAGGAGCCGTTTTAATCAACTTAGATTTATATGGCCCCCAATTTTTGTCGAAATAAATTTATTATGGATTACTGTATTGAGTTCTTCCTTTATTGATATATATAATATATATATATATATATATATATATATATATATATATATATATATATATATATGAGGAATGGGGATAGGGATAAATCCGACAGAATGTACTAGAGATATGAGGAATAACAAGGACAAAACTCAGACAAACATATATAGGATATATTTCGCTAGAGCTTTGAGATCGGCATCATCAGTCGTTTTATTGATTATCAAAGGCATCATACAAGTGTTTTATAGAGAGGGATATGCACGGGGTTGGATGGGAGAAGAGGTCAATTGAGTGGGTTCCCCGTCCACTTCACCCTCTATAAAATACGGAATAAAATACGTATATATATATATATATATTATATATATATATATATATATATATATATATATATATATAAAGCCTTTATAAACCACATGAACCTGGTAAACAAGTTTAAATGTTCATTTCGGTAGGGTCTCAGGAACAACAGCTTATGAACGCCTAATACATGCATTGGTCATACAATAACCAACATAGAACAATTACCGTTCATTCCTTGCTCATAAAAGAACCACCCTCTCCTAACATAAGAAACTTTCTAATAATAGAGCCATAAAAACATATAATTACAACACGTAGCAATAACACTGATGAATTCACATGTTGTGAAATACAAAGATTCCTCATTAATAAGATCTAAATCATATATAAACATTTTTAAAAAAGGCCCAAAAAATCTGGAAATAATCAGTATTAACCAAACATAGATAAAAAAAAAAAGAAGTTTTATCGTATAATATTCAAAAAGAAATAATCAAACACTGGTAACTTTGTTCGAGGAAAATAGATAAAAATAATTGGTTTTTATTCAAAATAATTGGTGGGAGTTTTCTTAATATGAAACGGTACTGTCACTATATATATATATATATATATATATATATATATATATATATATATATATATATATATATATATATATATATATATATATATATATATATAGTCATCCACAGACACTGTATTTCGACGTAACA
Source organism: Doryteuthis pealeii (assembly GCA_023376005.1). Taxonomy (NCBI): domain Eukaryota; kingdom Metazoa; phylum Mollusca; class Cephalopoda; order Myopsida; family Loliginidae; genus Doryteuthis; species Doryteuthis pealeii. The sequence goes on along the minus strand of CM042162.1, from coordinate 38,163,518 downwards.
TGTCTTCCGAGTTTCACTCACTCTCACTCTCTCTCTCACTCTCTCACTCACTTACACACACACACACCACCCTCTCTCTCTCTCTATATATATATATAATATATATATATATATATAATTGTGTGTGTGTGTATGTGTGTGTGTGTGTGTGTGTGTGTAAGATAATCTAA
>CM042162.1:38138348-38160848 GCA_023376005.1 Doryteuthis pealeii | reverse complement strand
CATCATTTTGTTTTTATTTTTATACGCATTGTATTGTCTTCAAATTATTAATATATTATAACATACTTAACAATGCTTCAAGCAAATTACCAATTACGTGTGTACGTGTTCTATCAAAGATACTTGATAATCAAAGATAGTTACTTCCCTATTCTTTCTGGTTCTGTAACTAAGTGTCGTGTGAGTCTTAAACAGGTTGTACTTGGGTAAAAATGGATGACTTGGTATATAATATCGGTATGTACAGTACTAAGAGAAACTAAGTACATATGTGTGTGAGTGTGTGTCTTCAGGGGCCCGGTACGTGTGCATGTGTGTGTGTTATGGGCCTGTTGACTGCACAACACTAGTCGAGAAGCTATCAGTTACCAAGTGCCGGCGACATCATATCTTCGGTATCCAAACTTAGATATACAACTGATTTTAGATACTCTTTACTTTTTAATATAGCAAACAAAAACGAAGATACATTTGAACAGATTTGGGTAAAACAAAATAGTGCACATTTTTATTACCTCCATAACCAACAGATTAGGATCCATACCTGATTTTCTGGTAAGCAGAAAATGTCTTGAAAAATTATAATAGGTTTATTTTCGGGTTATGATATTCCCAGCTCGATGTCTTTTCTGAACAGTAAAAGTAAATGAACAAAATCTGATGGATACAAAGTTCGCTAAAGAGAAAATTAGTCTCAAGTTTAATAGATTAGGCGACCTAAAAATAAAAGCTTACCAACACAAAAATAAAGATATACAGAGGTTCTTCGACTAATGGAAAAATCTACGGAATACAGGTCTTGTATGCCAAGGTAAGGTACTGGTGTTTCTGATAAAATAAAGCGGGTATCCTTCCAATCTCCAGTCGTGTCAGTACTACTGTATGGTTGCGACACATAGACTCTAACGATACGACTAGAGAAAAGGCTAGATATAAAATATAAAGATATTGTCTGGAAAGTTACCACTTTAATTTTTAGTTCGGTGGGGAATTAGTTTGCTACAGTACTTTTACGTTAAATAGGACTTACATCAGATGGTGTTCTATTTATTATGCCGATCCACCTAGCTGCCTCAGGACTTTCTTCCTTTTTTTTTAGTACAAATCTATCAGCAAATCTATCTTTGGTCACGAAAAATGGTGATTTTTTGTAATCTTTTTTTTTTTTGTCTGTAAAATGAATTCTAGAGCTTACCTACAACTAAAATTGGTTTATAAAATCATTTTTTCTTAAGGAATCCACAAATGTCTATACGTTTACCAATTTGAAATTAGTAATGATTTCTGATTTGCAAAATTTTAACTCATTTTACATAACTCCGCCTATTTATGGAATTGGAAGCTTACATTTTGGGGATTGTCTAACTTTGACATAGTTCACTAATGGAAAACATTTCAGACAAATTGAATGGTGTGGCTGACAATTTGACTTCTTTTTCTAGATGATTTGACATGGAATTACCCTCATACGATTGTATGGCTGTTCTGTTCGTAATTCTAACCAACACTTAAAGATTGTGTAAAATATTAGTCTTTGATAAAAAAAATAAAAAATCTATACTATTGGAGAGTCTGTAGCATTTCCAACGTAAATTGTTTGGTTAATACTTTCAATAAAATCGAACAAAATGGCCAATGGGTATCCTTTTTTACATAAAAGTAGCATACTAAACTGACCCATAGTCTAAAAAGGAAACAGGTAACTTTTTCCTAAAAAAATATGTTCATAATCAGAAAGTTGTTTTCTTAATCGATGTTATTCCAAAGAGATGCATTTGAAACGATCCATGATAACAAATTTAGAGTTGATGAGAGTTCAACATCTAAATCTACATAGAAATAGCATTGAAATTCTACTTAGAAATGTCCAACATTTGTTAATCTCAAAAGTAAAGAAACAAATAAATCAATACACCAGGCGATGTTGGGTATCCTCTTCCAGTAAATAAATAAAGGTTGACTTACTTGATAGACGAAAAAAATGAGAAAACTATCAGAATAGTTGAACTTATTTTGGTCTTATTTTTACAACTTCTATAACAAGACGATCGCCTCTCTGTCTCTTTGTCTATGATGACCATGTTGGTTTTCAACATGTTTGTTCTGTTTTCTTCTGTTACCATTTCAGCCTCGGTTAAAGTAATATTAGGTTTAAATAAAAAAAATCACCCGGTTCTTTCTCTCCAGTAGGTTCACTGTTTATTGCCATGATGTTAAGAAAGAAAAAAAGTGTGTGTGTGTGGGGGGGTGCGTCAAATATGAGAGACTTTTCTTAAAAGAAGAACGAGAAGATGATATATCACGTCAGTCAGTGTGCCTTGTCGTGTTCATAATAACTTGGGATGATGTAAGTTTTTCTTCATCCCCTCGTTTCTTTTTCTTTGATTTGTTTTCTTTTACGGCTTATGAAACTTCGGTGGGTCATCCAATGTCGGCAAAGTTTTAAAAAATTCCTAGCGATAGTTTGGGAGAACATTTTTTAACTCAATTTTTTTATAAACAAATTTATATTTAACCCATAAATGGGATACTAACAGGTATTATCACTCCGGATCAGAGCAGACTTGGGAGCAATGGTGAAGAAGGGTGTTCCACATTCCCTAGACCACCAGAATTGGAACCTTACCATCAGAGTTTAACGTCATACCCAGGACATGAAGACCCTCAGCCACCGCCTTCTATAATATATATGATATAAAGTGCTGGGCGTTGCTTCTGCCAAAAATTCCAGGTAATTTTGGAACTGGATTAGTTAATTACTTCAATTCACTTCCATAAAGTTCGTCTTGTTAAATAGACCAAGGTAACCAATTTTAAGTTAAACATAAAGAATTAGTATTATTTGGATTATTCGAACTATTACCCTTATCGTTATTGTTATCTGTATAAAGTTTCGGCCGATGTGCCCCCGGCATTCTTCATGTAGTTCTTGTTGGACTCAGGAACTTTCTTGAACTCGGAAACCTTCTTGTCGTAATTGGGAGCCATCGTAGAACTTTGAACCTAACTATTTATTCAATACACGGGGGTATCCTGTTCTCATACCGCTAAGCATAGCTCGGGTACAAGTGTTAAGCTTAATCCTAAATTTAGACATAAAGATTTAGTTCGACCACGGAAGACTACCCCTGAAATCTGTAACAATACTACAGTAGTCTTTCACGATACTGAGTTCCAAGAAACACCTGCTTATTCTGTCACTCGTGCTTTCTTTTATTATGTAGTTTGTCTCGGGGAAATTTGTGTACGGCAAAAATCTAGTCTTGCCAGTTCTCTTGGCTATGAGATCATGTCTCTTAAATTATGTCTGTGAAGTAGACCTGTTCCCTTTTCTGGGTTGTTTTTACTTCTCTTTTAGGTCAGGCAATAAGTGCCGTTCTCTTAAGTAAATCAAAATAGCTGCCGTGCTTGCGGATGTTGACCTCAAGGTCAAATATCCGTTTCAAACTTCTATACTAGAACTTCATTATCAATACTATCAGAGCCATATCGTCATAAGAATGAAATGGAAATGGATTTTATTGACGATTTCGACGCATGAGCGTTCACCCAACGAACAGCACACACAATGGTTTTGCTTATAGTTGTGAAAGCTTGTGTTAGACCATCCGCACTTTTTGGCACAGTCGATAGGAAAGAATTGATGCACAAGGAATGCTACAAACTCAATCAACGACTGACCTCAGGTTTTTCAAATTCAGAGTTTTCCTTCTCCAAACTGGTAACCCACCCAGGTAAAGAGCCGAGTCTGCCCCACTATTTCAACCATAGCTGGAGGGAGAATATATGGATTCATACCTTTCCCAAGTATATTAGAGCTATGAAAAATGCAAACAGCCTTGTCTAGAATTGAACTCGGGTCAACGCGTATATTTCTAACGATTCTAACCATTAGGCCACCCACCATCATGAGAATACATTTTGGAATTTGAAGCAAGCACATGCTTGAAATTGCCGAAGATAGATAGATAGATAGATTGATAGATAGATAGATAGATAGATAGAGAGACAGAGACAAAGACAGATAGAGAAGATAGACATACATACATACAGACAGACAGCAAGATAGATAGATAGATAGACAGAGAGACAGAGAGACAGACAGATAGAGTGATAGATAGATAGATAGATAGAGAGAGAGAGAGAGAGAGAGAAAGATAGAGAGATAGATAGAGATAGAGGGGGGATAAATAGCCGTAGTAAGATAACTCCGCTTAAAATGATCATATCTCTACAGACTTAAAGGGGTAAGAAAACCTTGGCAATAAAAACTTTTTGAATTTAAAAACAAAAGATTCGTCGCGGTCCTTTTCAGACGTTCATTCCACACAGATGTCCAACGGAAGAATCAAGCTATCCTTCTTTGAAATAAGCAACGAAATCGTCGAAACCAAAAATTCTGAAACTCTTTAATGCGCTCATCATCTAAAGAACCGCCTCTGCATTGTTCTATTAAATATATGCCAGATTTGGTAGTTCTATATCCAACTTTTTTATAATTGGGAAGGATTTGGTTGATTTATTGATTGACTTGAAGCGACTAACCGGCGTCACCTGGGAAGAGGAAAAAAACAAATCAAAGAATAAAAACAATATGGTATAATGGTTAGCAAGCTAGACTTACAGATCCGATACTAGAAAAATAGCGAGTTTAACCCTCGCAGGATGACCCATAAAATTCCCCACGTAAAAAAAGACCTTATGTTAATCCGGCCTGAAAAAAAAAGATTGTTATGCTCTTCCATATTAATTTGATTACATTTGAGATTCACGGATATTTTTAAGTAGAATTCTAATGCTATTTTGTCTTGTGAATATCTCCGCGAATATAAATGAAATCTATATATTTTGGCATAAAAAGCTAGAAACAGTAACACTGATTGCGTGTATATATATATATATATATATATATATATATATATATATATATATATAAGTAAAAATTTATATATACTTTATTCAGCAACGTTTCTAAATAAACAAACATCCAAAAATCTTATTCACTTCGCCGAAGGGCATACGGTCTGTTTGTTGTTATTATTCTCTCAATAACGCCCCCTTACCTATTATGGTAGAGGCGTGTAGTATCATTTGACAAGCTTAATTTCGCTAGGATGGTCAGCTGTGTACTGTGGCCGAGGCGATAAAAGTGTTTCACTAGTGTTTCACTGTGTCTGCTGAGGTCCCGGTTTCGATTTCTGTCGGGGGGAGATCGTTAGTATATACCGCTGATGAGACTTAATAAAGTCGAAACAGTCTGTACGGTGTTCTACACATCGAGCCATCCTTTGCTGGGATTACACTTGTCAAAGTTCATTTTCTATAAGAAAAAGTATCGAATTTTATGCGATACATGCGTTGTAAGTGCCTTCAAGTAAAAATTTATATATACTTTATTCAGCAACGTTTCTAAATAAACAAACATCCAAAAATCTTATTCACTTCGCCGAAGGGCATACGGTCTGTTTGTTGTTATTATTCTCTCAATAACGCCCCCTTACCTATTTATGGTAGAGGCGTGTAGTATCATTTGACAAGCTTAATTTCGCTAGGATGGTCAGCTGTGTACTGTGGCCGAGGCGATAAAAGTGTTTCACTAGTGTTTCACTGTGTCTGCTGAGGTCCCGGTTTCGATTTCTGTCGGGGGGAGATCGTTAGTATATACCGCTGATGAGACTTAATAAAGTCGAAACAGTCTGTACGGTGTTCTACACATCGAGCCATCCTTTGCTGGGATTACACTTGTCAAAGTTCCTTTTCTATAAGAAAAAGTATCGAATTTTATGCGATACATGCGTTGTAAGTGCCTTCAAGAAAAAATGTATATATATATATATATATATATATTTACTTATTCATTAAATGTTTTATTCTCGTAATTTCCCCCGGACATACATAAACACAATTGTCCTTTATATATGTATGGATTAGCATATTTTAACGGTCTTTCAACCCATATAGGGTAAGTCTATACCTGAGTTCATTGGTTGTTCATATTCACATGTTTTGTGTTATTTTGGTTCTTTTGCACAGCTCAGTCAGCTCAGTCGGTCGGGTGTCCGACTAGAAACTACAAGTTTCCTGGTTCGATACCCGCCCTCGCCAATTCAGCGTATGAGTAGCACAGGGATCTGTGCCATAATGTAAGGAGCTGATGTTAGGTGTGGCGCTCCATATCAGATGAAAAACAATCTTTTTGGTCTAGCTCTAGTGAAAAGGGGATAGACTCCTTTGCTGTCTGGCTGATACCGACTTTAGGACTCCCCGGCGACATTTTACTTATATCGAATACGAACGATTTTTAAAACAGATTTATTTGACCCATACATGGGACCATAACATATATTACAATTCCGCTTCAGGGTGGAAATAAGAATAATGGTAATAATGGATATCCTACACTTCCCATATCTCTAAAACCATCTGGATCTTAACCATCAGATGCAATTTGAGGTCATACTGAGATACTAATGTTTGTTTTTTTCGGTGGGTCTTACCCCTCTGACGGGGATAGAGTCAGCGAATTCCAAGCACCTTTGTCTAGGCGGATAAGGGGTGTGTAGTTAAACTGGAAAGCACACAGTTCAAGACCATTTTCCTTAATCGAAATACAGATAGATAAAATGCGAATGCAAGTGATATGAATTACAGTGAGAGCACATAACGTGTTTAGAACTTGAATTATGTATAACTAGCTGCAGTGTCCCATAACACCCAGGATGTGTAGGGTTATTCACAATTCCCACAGTTTGTTTAAAAAATGTATGCTCTTAGAGGGGTAAGACTCCCCCAATGGGGCCACCTGTTCACCGTGAGTGGCGACCCGTGATGCTTAAGGATAGAGCCCAGGTGGATGAGCAGTTCATGGCATGCAATACACCACTTTGGCCCTATCTTGGGCTAGACGGGCGGTCGGAGAGGCCCCCTCCGATCAATCGGCTGGTCACATCAAGCCCTAGCAGCTATATGATTTTCCCAATCCTATTGCCCTTATGGCAAGCCCTAACCCCTTTTTGTCATATGGATGCTAGAAGGCGGTGGCAGCGGGTCTACATGTCCTGGGAATGACGTTAAACTCTATCTGATGGTGAGGTTCCAGTTTTGGAGGTTTGGGGAAAGTGGAGCACCCCTTCATCACTATTGCTCCCTGGTCCACACTGACCCGGAGTGGTAGTACCTGTTAGGGTTCCATCTATGGGTTGAATAGAAAAACATGAGTTTATAAACAAATATCCATTAAGAATTGATTTATTTCAAAACTTTATCGGAGAGGCCCCCTCCGATCAAACGGCTGGTCACGTCAAGCCCTAGCACCTATATGATTTTCCCAACCCTATTGCCCTTATGGCAAGCTCCAACACTTTTTTATCATATGGGTGCTAGAAGGCGGTGGCTGCGCGTCTACATGTCCTGGGAATGAACTCTATCTGATGGTGATGTTCCAGTTTTGGAGGTTTGGGGAATGTGAAGCACCCCTTCATCACCATTGCTCCCTGGTCCACTCTGAACCGGAGTGGTAGTACCTGTTAGGGTCCCATCTATGGGTTAAATAGAAAAATGTATTTATAAAAAATTTATTATGCATTAAGAATTGATTTATTTCAAAACTTTATCGGCATTAAATGACCCACTGAGGTTGATATGCCGTAAAACAAAACAAACAAACAAACCTTTTCAATATAAACCTTTTCTAGTCCTACATCCATCCAGAGTTCTTCTTTCAGCCTGGGAATTTTGAGCTTGAAGCTTATCGATCTTATTCGACAAAAAAATTATAAAAATAGGAAAGGGAGTAGGGAGAAGGAGGGTTTAACAGTAGTAGTATCATTTATTACTATTCTCTATTGAAACGTCTTCTTTTTCTTCCATTGTAGACATATTCCAAAGGGTTCAACTATCAAGTTTTATTGAAATCCAATTAGCCAGTACTGTTTCTGAATATTAGCTTAGCATGTGTGTAAAGAATCTTGATCAGATCAGTGATGCAGACCTCAAATGATTATAGACAGATGCACACACAGACAAAGATTGCCAATTATACAGTAGACAAAAACCTATACGCACACAACTCAGAGATATACTCGAATCTACACGCATATGTATTATTGCACCAAAATATGGTGGAAAGAGAAGGTTAAAGTGTCACAAACAAAAGACATCTTTTTTGGAGGTCTTGCTCCCTCTGCAGTGGTTAAGTCATTAGATTCATACTATCATTTTTTTATTCTATTTTTTAAATAGACAGAATTCAAGGGGTACATCATGAGTATTGTCTTCTAAGACCACATAAAGTTATATATGGAGGTGCGTGGGCTAGTGGTTAGAGTCGTAGAAAATGGTCTCGTCGATTCGAGTTCAATTCCTAGACGAAGCTGTTGGCATTTCACATAGCGCTAATACCCTTGGGAAAGGTATGAATCCATATATTCTCCTCCCAGCTATGGGTTAAATAGTAGGAGACTGGGCCCTTCAGCCTTGGGTAGGTAACCAGTCTATGTGAGGGATAACTCTGAACTCAAAATTCCTGATGTCGGTCGTTGATTGGGTTTGTGGCAACCCTTGATGCGCCAATTCTTTCCTATCGACTGTGCCAAAAAGTGTGGATGGTCCAACACAAGCCTTTACCACTATAAACAAATCACTGTGTGGATGTTCATTGTATGAACACTCATACGTCGATCGACGGGAGAGTCCATCATTTCGATTATAGTATATAGTCTTGACTTTGAAGTGTATTCTAAGCCTTAGCTTTGGGAAGGTTATTTTCTGTTATTTAAAGAAAAAGACAGACACATTTTTAACAATTATTAAGGTTGAGGTGGATAGTAGAAATAGAAGTCACCAAACATATATTTTGTTTATATTGATTTAAACTCTGAGAATTTAAAAAAAAATAAGAATTGCAGCTATCTGCAAAAGAACTGTAAAAAGATCCATTTTTTTCTCCTCATTCATTCCCTCATAGATCACCTGTAACAGAAAAAAAAAATCTCAAAGATCTTCTCAATGTTGAACATCTGAACTAAAAAAAAATAAAAGAAAGAAAGGTGCTTTGGATTCTGGTACCAGGGATATGGGTCGGTGTCGAGAGTCATGGAGACAGGGTCGGAAGCAATTGAGCGGTCACTGGAGTCGGTAAAGCCATACCGAATCCAATTGAATTTACACTTTATATGTCCCTAGTTTAGTTATACAGTGCACACTCTTTATAAATAAAGTCGACGGGGAGGCCTAATGTCTGTATGAGCCACACATTGAGTGGGTCTATACACTTTTCACAAGCGCTAGACCAAGAAAATTATTTTAGTGTCTGAGGTGGAGCGCCATTAGATCGTTACTTTACTACCTGATCCCTGTGCTACTCATTCGCCAAGTCGGTGAGGGCCGGTATCGTACCAGGAATCTTGTGCTTCCAAGGCGGACTCTCTTTTGACTGAGGTGAGTCATGATTATATAGATAGATATATAATCTATAAATAGATTGAATAGATTATGAAAATTAGGGTTTTACATTTGTTATGCATACATTATATAAAGAGGATTGGAGCCAAAAATGTCAAAAATAGAGGAGTTGGATTTGGAGTCAGAGTCGAAGGTTGTATTTTCCGACAATACAGTCATGACTTGTACAGAGAAAAGCACCAAATATCGATTATTTATAAGTATTAGTATAATTAGAATTATACCGACTATTGTCGTCATCTTTATTTTTATCTGTACAACGTGTCGGCCTATGTACCCCGGCCTTCTTCAGGTATTTCGCGTCGGACTCAGAAGCCTTCTCAAACTCGGGAACATTCTTTTCGAACTCGGGAACCCTTTTGTCGTAATCGGGAGCCATCACCAAATTTTGAGCCCAACCCTTTATTCAATCCACTGTTGTCATTCCGCTAACTATAGCTGAGTACAGGTGTTAAGCTGTGTTAATTATTATTTTGTTACTGCTGCCCTTGACCAGAATTGAACCTGCGTATGGATTACTCTCACTTAGTCTTAATCCAACGCCAATACACACTACGCTATGTGTCCAATTTGACAATTTAGTGTGAATTTTGGGAATTTATTGACCTAATGTCTTGTTTTTACCTGGAATAATCCTGATAATACTAATTATCAAGCTTCATATTAAAAAATTCTGAGAAATACTCAGAAATATATTTCCTGAAAATGAACTTTTGTCCAGTCAAAAATCTGATAATATAAATACAGGATATATGCATGTAATATTTATGTAGTTACGAACCTCTTAATATAAGATATTAAAATAATATCTATATATTAATATATAGAATATATTATTATTAATACTAACTAATTAATTAATCTAATTAATATTAATTAATTAATTTAATGAATGAATTTAATTAGTTAATTAATTAATTTAATTTAATTTAACTTTTCATAATTCATTAATCTAATTTCATAATTTAATTTCATAACTAATTAATTTAATTTAATTTAACTTTTCATAATTAATTAATTGATTTAATTAAAATGGTTTTAATTAATATTAATTAATTAATTAAATTAATTAATTTGATTAATTAATTAATTAATTTAATGTAATTTACCGTTTCATTTTATTATTATTATTAATATTAATATTAGAATATTAATATATATTATATCTATATATTAATATCTAATATAGATATTTTGATATATAAATACAGGATATATGCATGTAATATGTATGTATTTACAAACCTCTCCATACGAACACGATGTTGGATTATCTATGGATATAAGATGCACGAAAAATCGTCACTTTTATTTATGAACTTTCCCAACACCATAAGGCACTTCCGGTAAAAAGAAACTTACCAATGAGCGTTGACGACAGAAAGAATGTAAGATCGTTTGCAACTGTACTCAAAGCAATTACTGGTTAAACTTTCTTCCAGCAAGACCCATCTTTTAAATTAATACCAGAGGAATACTACAGACTTGGACTTCTACATGTTACACGGAATATTACAAACTAGGATTACCGACTCACTGAATACTTGGACTTATATATTACTGAGGAAACCTAAAGTTTAGGATTACCAACTTACTATAGACTTGGATTTATATATTACAGAGGAAACCTGAAGACTAGGATTAACCAACTTGTTTCTATGAAGAACAGAACAACTGAACCCCTTTAATTACGACAAGGATTTAAACACAGGTTGTGACACAAGGTCTAACAGTTTATCACGTTCGAATTCGGAGTTTTCCTTATCCTAGACAGTTTGCCATACCATCTTTAAAGAGTACAATCTGCCGTACTATAAACCCTTAGCTGAAGGGAGAATAGTTAGATGTGTACCTTTCCTACGTCAATTAGAGCTATGTGAAATGCTATCGGTCTCATTCAGGATTTGAACACGTGTAGCCGTGTTCATTGCCCACCACGTTAAACATTACACAACAGACGTTTCATGGAATAAAATCAATTTTAGAACCATTTTTTTCATTTAAAAAATAGGCCGTCGTTCATTATATTATAATGGATTGACCCTAAGCGGTTTACAGTATGTTCTTAGGGGTAGGAGTGCTTCTGTGAGTGGCTTAAAGTAGGCAAATAGTTAACTCATTTGACCTTGTAGAAATACTACTGGAGGCTACCATAACCAAAAATGAAGGGTCGTTCATTATACGCAATATATGATAAAAACACCTGTTTGTGGTTGGAAATTAATGGTTACTCATTACACGAACCCATTCATTACTAGACTATATAAGCTAATTAATTTGATTAGCATTAAATTAAAAAGAAAATGGTTAATTGGCTATGTGTTGCGTAGCGCCTTCTTCGCTACTCTGAATCGTATACATTGCTGGGATACTGCGGGTGTCGTCTCTAACCATTAGACGATATATGTAGGGGAGCGATTCTGGTAGAAAATATGTACCGAAAATCGGAAAATTAAATGTAAAAGAAAATTGTTTTCGATAATTTTTTTTTACTCAGTTATATTTGTATATAATTAGCTTCTTGAATATCAGTGAAAAAATTATACATCGATATCTTTTATATCTAAAAGGGTGAGAGCCTAGATTTTCAATTGAGTTTTCTCCAAAGATTATTAGATTACAATACTAAAGTAGACTCTTAATTAGATAAAGATTTGTTTTTAGAATCTAAAAATATGAAATTTTAAACATAAAATTAAGCGATTCATATTTTAAATGAATCTTATCTAATTAATAAGCATATAAATTGTTTGTGCTATGGTAGGTACAAATGTTAATATTTATTTTAAAGCATTTCGATTTGTTTCAATTGAATCAGTTTGATTGAAACGATTCAGTAATTTGAAAAAAAAAGAAGAAGAATTCGTTGATTAATAAGTCAACACAGAAAACATTTATAAAAATCAGATTATTCCCAGATTTTTATTAATTGTTTTTCATCAACAACAACATTCCATACAAAGATAGGTCACGTGACATTTTCTCTCGGTCATTTCTTTTTTGTAAACAAATTCCCAAGAATCGTCCTTTTTTTCTGCGTCTTTAGACCAAAAAGAAAAAATGAACATTCGCTGAACGAAGACACAAGACATCTGTTTCTAGTAGGAGATTGAACTTTTTATTTCTTTAATTCCCTCGTGGTGCGTGTGGGCTGTGAGCGTGACAATGGGAACTACTAATGTTGCAGGCTGGCGATCGGGAGGTGGAAGATGGTGGGCGCGCATCACTGCCCGCTGGCAGCGATGGACCGTGAGCATCGGTCCTCCGTTCGCCGTCTCCTCCTGACTGTTAACTACTGACCCTGACTGCTTAACCCTCTGGTTTTTGTATTGACGACCGCCTATGCATCTTTATCTTTGATCTGATAACTATCTCCCGAACTTATTGTTTCCCATCCTTCTTTTGTTCGCTTTACCGGGAAAAAAATCCTTTGTCATTTTTGTCGTCTTTTCTTCGCTTTGTTTAATTTAACGGGAAATTCATATTTCCGTTTGTACAATATCCAACATATGGGGTAGATCAAAAGGAGTAGATTTGTATTTTTATTCTAAATTAATAATTAATTGTTGATTATCTTTAACGGCTTGTCAACCCTTTTAGCGATTATTTTGTGTCTAGCGCTCGAGGAATTGCGTACATAGTACGGTCATATTTATACTGTCTGTGTATTTTCCTAATAGATTTTTGCACATATCTATGCTATCAAGTATTCCAAAATGCATCCATTTGACTCATAGATGTGGACCTTACAGGTACTAACGTACCTTGTCCGACGGGATCCGGGGAGTTATGTCAACGAAGGATCACTCCACACTGTCCTGCGCTCCAGAACTGGAACTTCGACATCAGATGTAGTTTATCGAGGAATCTTTATTTTCTATTTTATCTTAAAATTTGCCAACCTCCCTTGTTTTTAGTTATGTTTCTGTGACTACGGTACACACGAATCCATGTACATACATAGACGTACATAGGCTCACACACACCCATACAGATACGCTCACACCAACATGCATATACATACATATACATGCATATACTCTACGCCTATACGCATACATACTCACAGAAACATTCTCGCAACTACATACGGCTAAACTTGCAAATTGGTCAGAAAATTAGAGTGACCCAGAAAAAGCAGAACCCATAAATTTTATAATAAAACAGTTAATTCTAACTAGGGTGGGTCTAGGGTTAGGGTTATGTAAGGGTTAGGGGTTAGACTTAGGGTTAGTGTTGGGGTTGGGGTTTAGGGTTAGTTTAATGGGACAATAAATACATGATTTGGGTTCTTTTTCCTGGGTTACTATGTATACAGGGGTACCCAGAAAAAAAAAAACCCAGAACCCTCAAATTTGGTAATAAAACTGTTAATTTTAACTAGCGGGGTTTAGGGTTTGGGTTATGGTTTAGGGTTAGGGTTTAGGATTAGTTTAATGGGAAAATAAATAAATAATGTGGGTTCTGTTTTTGGGGTTCACACTCTAACATGTTCTAATTTCCCGACCGATTTGCAAGTTCAGCCTTACACGCACGTGCATTATTGCAGCTAAATATATGCACCAAGGGACACAAACACAAGACATTTCTTTCGGGGTCTTTTTTAAACAACAGATTGTAAGGGGAACATCACGAGAACTGTCTTCCAAGCGCAGGTAAAGTTATATTATATATATATATATATATATATATATATATATATAATATATATATATATATATGGAATATTTCGATGATACCAGCTCGTCTAAATTTTTTTATCTTCTGGGAGTTGGGTTAAAAAAAAGTTTGAGACAATTTGGAGGAAAATAATTTTATTTAATTCTACTTTCGAATTCAACACACAGCCTAATTTTTTGTTGTAAAGCGAAATAAAAGGTTTCTCATAATTTAATCTAAATCTACTATTTTTAAACAGGTTGCCCGTGCTGACAAACAAATGAATCCATTCTGCTCTAGTTATTTCCGAACAATAGTTGCTTTCAATCGATTTACAAGCTCAATTACACACACACACACACACACACACACACACACACGCGCGCGCGCGCACACACACACGCACACACACACACACACATACGCACACACAGACACACACACAAAAACAAACTCACACAATCAAACCCACACAAACATATACAGACACTCACACACACATACACACATACACACACAAATGTTGCGTAGGGCCTTCTTCGCTACACTGAATCGTATACGTTGCTGGTATACTGCGGGTATCGTCATTAACCCTAGACGATATATGTAGGGGTCGCTTAAGGAAGACACAAGACATGCTGTATGTAGTAGGAGATTGAAATTTTTATTTCTTTAATTCCCTCGGGGTGCGTGTGGGTAGTGAGCTTGACAATGAGAACTACTAATGTTGCAGGCTGGGGATCGGGAGGTGGAAGGGTTGGGCGAGCCTCACTGTCCGCTGGCAGAATTGGCCCGTGTCGACGGTCACTCCTTATTCTCTGTTCGCCGTCTCCTGTCTTGGTCTGTCTGTCTCACTACTGACTGCTCGGCTCGACCCTCTGGCTTTTGTATTGACGACCGCCTACGCATCTTTATCTCTTGATCTGATAACTATTTCCAAACTTATTGTTACCCATCCTTCTTTTTTTCGCTTTACCGGGAAAAGGTCCTTTGTCATTTTTGTCGTCTTTTCTTTGCTTTGTTTAATTTAACCGGAAATTCATATTTCCGTTTGTATAATATCCAACACAAACACAAACACACACAAACAAACCCAAACAAACACATACATACACTCACACTCTCACACACAAACACAAAACACACACACACACACATACATATATATATATATGTGTGTGTGTGTGTGTGTGTGTGTGTGTGTGTCGCACAAGTTATTAGTTCATACTTATGCAGAGATTGCTGAATACCAATATAGACTTTTTCTAGTACATTCAAGAATCTTTTTAAAGAATGTATAAAATATATCGAATTCAACATGATTTTTGATAATGACTCTGGATACTTCATGTATCTCTGCGACTTCCCCCTTAAGAAAAGATAAAAGTTGGTATATTGGTTTGATCACAACTTAAGAAGATAATGAAGAGCACATACAGTAATTATGTGTTTATACTTACCTTGCATAGGTGGGGATCGGAGTGTAGTATCTGTTCCGGATGCTGTGCTTTGAGACTTACCTTTTATACCCGGCCTCAGCTGGGGGTCCAGTGTGCTTCGGCCTCTAGACCGGCAGAGTACAATTATTAGCGTCGATCCCAGGGGACCATCCCCCAGGCAATACCTGCCCCATTGGAGGTGGGGCTGGGTTTATTGCCCAGCGCCTGAGGTGCCCTTCTTGAGGGGGAATGCCGAGGTGATCGACGTAGTTTTTGTTCTTTCCCACCCATGAGCTTCGGCTTATGGGTGGGCCCACGTTAAAACGAGGCCTTGTGCCCAGTCCATACAATGGGGCTATGAGGCAAATACCCTTACCTGGCGTCCATTGTCCTATTTCGCGTGGTTCCGGGGGACCATTCTACAGGTAGCACCTAACCCCTCGCCTAAGAGGAACAGGGCCGGCTTTATTGTCCTGTACCTGAGGTGTCCCAGAAATGGAATGCTGACGGAACCTTGTAATTTTTGCTCTGGCCGTTGCTTGAGGTTCGGTTTGTGTGTAGTCCCTCACATTAAATATGTCTTGTGTTAACGCATTTATGTATAACTAGCAGCGGCTACTCAGCGTCGCCTGGGTATGAGGGGATTTTTTAAAAGTTAGTCCCACAGATTATTATTGCTGAATCGTGATTTGGATCCTTGTGGGATGCCCCATTGAAATCCTTATGTAAAAAAAAAATAGACCATGCATTGATCCAGCTACACTGAAAAGAAATGTTAAAGTCTACTATCTAAAATATTAAATGAAAAAAAAAATTCCATGCTGTTATCATTTAAACCCGATTGTTTAATTATCATCACGAATATAAATCAAATCTCTATTATTTTGTGTATATATATTTACTTTGTCATTAATTGTTTTATTTTAGAAGTTTCCTCCGGACATACATATACACGCAACTTCCCTTTATATATGTATCGATAGATAGATAGATATTAAATGAAAAAAAGATCGAACCTTATTTTATTAAATTGAATTTTGAATTTGTTTATAATTCTTGGTACACATGCAGAATATCACGCAAGAAATAACATTAGAATCACATTTTGAGAATGTACCGTTACCAAGCGTCTAAAAAACTATGAATACTACTCTTTGTTTACAAAAAAAAAACAACAATGACGTATTATTTTAAGGTTAAATTATAAGGCTGTTTAGTTTTTAAATGTATTCGAAAATTGTTGGAGTTTTTGTGTGTATAATTCGTGTGTCAAATGCCCACTTCTACTTATAGACTCGGCGATAATCATGTGACCAACCTATTGGCCAGTCACTGGCAGTACTCTGCTACTGATATTGTTATTTATATCGGCTGTTCTGGTCATACCTAGCACATATTGCTTTAAACCTTCGTGTATGACGGAACATAGGATTATATCACTGGACCTTTGACACTACGTAGGATTCCATAACTTAGGACTTATTCACTTACCAAAGGATTCTATAACTCAGGACTTTCTTACTTACTTTAAGTCCTTTTCAACTGGCCAGGGATGGCGGTCAGAAACTTAACAGGTTATGGGCCCAGCATGCTTCCACATTGCTTAACAATTTTTGACGATAAATCAAATCTTCATAATCTTTGCTTTAAAACCCAGACCTGGTGATATCTAATGCGTATATCTATTTACTTTCTCGTTAATTGTTTCATTTCCGAAGTTTCCTCCGGACAAAATTAATGCAAATTCCTTTACATATAGATAGATATATAGATAGATATATAAACAACAACACCTCAAACTTCTGGAAAACTCATCGTGTATAATATTCACTGATTCATATGATATAATCTCCAATTCCGTATAATATATACCGAGGTGTTTAAGATTATTATTTATTTTGTCTTTTTATCTTAAAAGAGGACGACATACCCGATGAGTTGAATATGATATCTGTCCCTCGAACAGATGCTGAGATGTTAATATTTCCATCCGGATTAGATGTTCAGACCATCTTACTTATGTCTTCATACCTAAGATGTTACATCGAGAGACAACAACAGAATCACTAATTTGTCCTTGGCAATATATTTTGCATAATTGCCATAGACAATGCATATGGAATTAGTCTAGCTGACCAATGTGTTTCGGTGAACAGTTCATGACTCAGTATAATAATTTGGTGATGACTCCAGCCTAATAGAATTCGGCTTCAGTCATGAGAAAGCATAAGTCTATATTGGCTACTAATATTGGAGGCGCGTGGTGTAATGGTTAGAGTCGTAGGAAATGGACTAGTCGACCAGAGTTCAATTCCTGGACGAAGCTATTTGCATTTCACATGCCGCTAATACCCTTGGAAAAGGTATGAATCCAATTCTCCCATTAGCTATGGGCAAATATCATGGTCTCATTAACCATGGCTAGGTAACCAGTCTAGGAAAAGTAAAAACTTTGAATTCAAACCTGTTAAAACTCCGCTTAAGAATTTTACCTTGTGTCACATCCTACTAGTACAGAGGGGTTGGTAAATATTTATATTGGCTACTTATAAAAGCTGAGATTGTTTAACCTGTATGAATTCCTATTATTTGGTTTGGCCTCTTAGGGGACTATATTTAATGGCATATAAACCTGCCTGGGTTATTTAATACCAGAGCAATCGTTGTAAAAAAACAGTAATGGTATTATATAAAACATAGCCGGATGTGTTTGGGTGTTCATATATCTAACCAAGGGTATTAGTCCAAAAATGAACGTAATACTGCCAGTGGAGTTCGAACTCAGTATGATGTTGCAATACAGCATGTTAACCATTACGCCACTGGAATTACCATTCTTCATCCTTTGTCTATTTTTTTAATAGTAGATACAAACGCATAGACACATACACAGACGTATACATACCACCCATATATATATATATATATATATATATATATATATATATATATATATATATATATATATATATATATTCACAAATAAATTTGCTCTGTTTATAAAAATAAGCATTTAGCTCTCATACGGAACCACAAATTACTGGTAGAGAATAGGACCAGCCTAGAATCACCTTGGACCAAGAAACTTGGTACCCAAACAAAGAATATATATATATATATATATATATATATATATATATATATATATATATATATATATAGAGAGAGAGAGAGAGAAGAGAGAGAGAATGAGAACCTCATTCCAATATATATATAGAGAGAAAGAATGAGAGGTAGATAGGTATATGTATGTATGTATATATGTATAAACTGTTTAACGCAGGAATGAGAACATATTGACAATATATACTCATCATTTATGGTGTATGTATATTTGTGTCCATGCCCTTTTTAGTTCATACATTGCGGAATCTTCTTTTGCAGCGGCTAATTCAGCCAAAGGTCTTCTATGGCCGCTGACCTGTCTCTCGCATTTCCTGTTGAAGATTTTGCCCCACTGCTCGCAAAACTCCACCAATTGAGAAATGTTGGAGATTAAAAGAGAGAGGAAACATGCTAAACATAATTCAATGAAGGGCTGCTACAAGGACATCTCTGCTGTTAACGAAGAAAACCCTGCCGTAGCCCTTTTAAATTTTGTCAGAGAACCCTTTGACGAACAAGAAGGTCTTGGGAAGTCCATTCTGTGGATAGATGAATCAAATATGGAATTGTCACATTCAAAACTGCCAATTTGGACAAAAGCCAACACTGCTTACAAAGCATTCCAACAGTAGAGCATCGTAATGGAAATGTTAACATCGGGGACACTCTACTGCCTCTGATCCTGGCAGACTCCATATCATCCTAGGAAATATGAATGCTCAATTCTATCAAAGGATGCTGGATCAGAATGTTCTACAATCAGTCGGGGAGTTGAAGGTTGACCGAAAATAGGTTTTGTAGCAAAATAATGACCCTAAGGATACACTCAAAACGGATGATATGACCTTTAGGCACCCCTTTTTCGATCTCTTTTCATCAGGTGATGTTTTTTTATTTACACCGTCAAAATCCCGATGTTTGTTAGGGGTTAGGGTTAGGGGTTAGGATTAGGTTTAGGGTTAGGGTTAGGTGTTAGAGTTAGCGTTAGGGTTAGGGTTTAGTGTTAGGGTTAGGTTAGGGTTAGTTTATAATTTGTTTAAACCTAAAAATCATCTGTTAACAAACATACGGATTTTGACGGTGTAAATTTTAAAAAATGTCCTTATGAAACGAGATCGGTAAAGGGGTGCCTAAAGGTCATATGGTCCATCAAAACGACCAAGGAAACAAAGAGGGTTCGTACTCTGAATTTATTTAGTCAAAGTATCAACTGGCATTTGCAAAAAGTCGGAAAACTCCCTAAAAGCTTGCTTAATCGCTTCAATAATTTTGTCAGCAAAATTTTATATCTGTCAAAGTTTCTTCTTTTTTAGTTCAAGGCATCAAGTTTTATTAACTATCGGCTTCGTATATGGAAAACCTTCGCGACCACCAATATTTCCTGACAGACAAATTAGCGGTATAGTCTATATGTATGTATTTACCAACCCCTCCGCGTGAGCAGGATGTGTCTCAAGGTCAATTTCTTAAGCGGAGTTCAACAGGTTTGAATTCAGAGTTTTCCTTCCCCTAGACCGGTTGCTTAACCAAGGTTAAAGAGTCCAGTCTTTCCTACTATTTATCCATAGTTGGAGGGGGACTAGGATTTATACCTTTCCCAAAGGTATTAGCGCTAAGTGAAATGCAATTACCACATCCAGGATTTGAACTCGGGGCGACGAGTCCATTTCCCATGACTTTAACCATTACAACACGCGCTTCCCACTTCTTATACGCGGTATTGTCTATAAGTTTAAAACTCAATGATGATTCCTCTAGATTGGCCGTTAGACTGTGTCATAGTTGCCTGCTTTCAAGGAATAATTCTTACTACTATGTTTTAAATGCATTTTCACAAATAACATTTTAGAAAAAACGATTTAAGCAAGACGATGTCCTTTATATTTGTGTGAGTTTGAGTTTTGTTTAACGGCATATCAACCTCTGTGGGTCATTTAATGCCAAAAAGGTTATTTTGGATTTCAGACTAAGGTAGTGGTTCTATGGAGATAATTGGTTATGTTCTGTTATATTTTGTTGAAAAGGTTGCTTTTTTTAATGAAATTTAAAATGTTTTCAGTGTTTGTATTCTTGAAGATGTCTTTCAGGTTTCTAGCTTGATAGTAATTTGCGCGGATATGTTTAAGTCTGTTACAATTTAGAAGGATGTGCTTGGTTGTAAGTTGTACTTTGCATGTTGGGCACACTGGGGCACCCTCCCCTTTTAACAGGTACGAATGGGTAATGTGGGTGTGCCCAATACGCAATCTGGCGAGTATTACTTCTTCTCTTCTAATACTTCTGTGGCCCGTCGGCCACAATTATCACAGCATATGAAAGTTCAGTCACTACTATCGAGTTACTTGCAAATTCTATTCTAGGGTACGGCACGGCCCTCGACCTTCCTTCCAATCAAAAAACTTGGTATAGTACACGGCCTTTGAGATTGTGATCCTGTCTTAGAATTTTTCATGAAATTTTTTGATTGAAATAATTGCTGCAAAAGGATGTTTTACAAGGGGTTCACATAGTTTATTGTTAGTGACATAAAGCTCTTTTGAAAATAAGTAATAGAAACACATCTTTTGTGTGTGAGTTCTTTATTTCGAAACTCTACTTTACAAATTGGTGTTTGGAATAGTTTTATTTCAAATTCATTCTCAAGAACAATAACCTTGTCTTCGTATGTGTTCACAAACTTTCAAGTAGCAATATATATATATATATATATATATATATATATATATATATATATATATTGAATTTGATAGAGGAATTATATATATAATTGATAATTTTGAATCATATCCGCTATCAGGTCCGCTGGTTCAATCTCTAGTGGCGGAGATTGTGGTATGCACTGCTGATGAGACCAAAGGAGGTCGAAACAGCTGTCCAGGGCTCCGGATGTCGCAAATGGTGTTTGCCGAGTTGTCTGGTCATGGTAATATGATTCAAATTATCAATTATATATAATATATATATATATATATATATATATATATATATTATGTGTGTGTGTATGTGTGTGTGTGTGTGTGGTGTTAAGAGATGGAAGTGAATCCAAGGATATGTAGTATAGTAGGAATTTGAAAAAACACATGTTTAAATAAAATGAGTGGTAAGTTTATTAGCCGATGCTGCAGTGTTTCGATCTGTTAAGTAGATCTTCTTCAGGGCATTTGTTGATATAAAGAAAAGTAATTATGTGATAAAAATTTTATTACTTTTCCTTATATCAACAAATGCCCTGAAGAACATTTACTTAACAGATCAAAACACTGCAGCGTCGGCTAATAAACTTACCACTCATTTTATTTAAACCTGTGTTTTTTTTTCAAATTTCTTACTATATATATTGATATACCATTAAAAA
The DNA here is from genome assembly GCA_023376005.1 of Doryteuthis pealeii. Classification (NCBI taxonomy): domain Eukaryota; kingdom Metazoa; phylum Mollusca; class Cephalopoda; order Myopsida; family Loliginidae; genus Doryteuthis; species Doryteuthis pealeii. Next base: position 38,138,828 of record CM042162.1, on the reverse strand, counting down.
TAGACCCCTAAGAAACCAAACCAAATAATTAGAATTCGCACTGGTTAAATAACCTCTGCTTTTTTAGTTGCTAATATAGCGTTATGCTTTCTCGTGTCGTACGATCGAGAACTCTAGCCGAACTTATGTTTTTAACTCTTTTCGAAACAAATTAATGCCAGGAAGAATCAGATATCTATTCAGCTCCCCACAAAGCCAAAACGTGGCCTAAGGTCGGATTAATTCAAGCGTATCCCACAGGTATTCCAAGCGTACAAAAACAGATTATTTTCCATCGGCATTTATGTTTAACGGTGACTTAGGTCTGACCCCTTTTAGATCATGGGACAGGTGCTGCCGGGGGTGAGGATTCGCTGGAACTAAGCTGATAATGTTTATTTACCCAGGTCCAGAAACCAAAGTTCAATAATTCTGTAGCTTGGTATATTTATTATATTACGATGACTTATCATACGGATAATGTTTGACTTAAGAGAATTA
>CM042162.1:38120848-38133348 GCA_023376005.1 Doryteuthis pealeii | reverse complement strand
AAGGTTCAAAGTTCAGTGATGGCTCCCAATTACGACAAGAAGGTTTCCTATTACGACAGGCAGGTTCCGAAAGAAGGTTCCCGAGTTCGAAAAGAAGGTTCCCGAGTCCGTCAGGATTTACATGAAGAAAGGCGGAGGGCACATCGGCCAAAACGTTGTACCGATAACAATGAAGATGAGGACAATAGTCCGAATAATACAAATAATACTAACTTATATGAGTTGGGATATTTTGTGTCTGATAAGCATGGAGCAATGTAAAGATATGGGACCAAGTTAACTCTAAGCACCCCAGGGGCGACCTGGGTTCAGAAGGACATGTTTTGCTTTGCACCGTCAACATCTGATTGTTTGTTAGGGTTAGGGGTTAGGCTTAGGCTAAGGGTTAGCAGTTAGTTTTATAATTTAAAAAAAAATGTGTCTAAAAATTTGTCTGGTAACAAATGGAATTATAAATAAAATACAAGGAGCGATTTTATGACAATGCAAATAGTCATTTTTATAATTATTTTATTTACTCATATTCTTTTATTCAACCAACAGAGGGACAATGACATCTAAACTTCAAGTGTCAAAGGGCGGCGACCTTTTCACTTTATGTACTCATTTTAAAATGAATTTCAGAGTTCAGTGGCAGAAATTTTTTTTTTTAATTAAAATGCCAAATAAAAACTAAATACCAACTGAAATTCATTTCCATGAAGTTCGTTCCTACCTTCAGTAATTTATTAACAAAAACTTAAACTACAACTCAAGTCTTTTAGTAATTCTCTTGAGCAGTAATCCTAGTTGACATTTAAAAATTCTTGTGGAGAAGTGAAAAGATAAAAGAAAAACAATGTAATTGTCTATGTATTTATCATTTACTAAAATAAATAAATTAATAAAAATAAATCTTATCTTTACAAACAATTAGAACAAAACCTTAAAAAACAGTCATTGAAGACATAACTATTCATTCATTTGTAAGTGGGTTTGTTTGGTTTGGTTTGTTTAGTTTTACGGCATAACAGTGGGTCATTTAATGCCGATAAAGTTTTGAAATAAATCAATTCTTAATGGATAATACAATTTGTTTATAAATACAATTTTTCTATTTAACCCATAGATGGGACCCTAACAGGTACTACCACTCCGGGTCAGAGTGGACCAGGGAGTAATTGTGATGAAGGGGTGCTCCACTTTCCCCAAACCTCCAAAACTGGAACATCACCATCAGATAGAGTTCATTCCCATGACATGTAGACGCGCAGCCACCGGCTTCTATCACCCATATGATAAAAAAAGGGTTGGAGCTTGCCATAAGGACAATAGGGTTGGGAAAATCATATAGGTGTTAGGGCTTGACGTGACCAGCCGATTGATCGGAGGGGGCCTCTCCGACCGCCCGTCTAGCCCAAGATAGGGCCAAAGTCTAGCCCAAGATATGTCATGAACTGCTCATCCACCTGGACTCTATCCATAAGCATCACTGGTCGCCACCCACGGCCAACATGTGGCCCCATTGGGGTAGTCTTACCCCCCTGCAGAGGTGCAGTCGGTGCATTCTAACGCTCCCAGCCGACAGGGCGGAAGTGGGTTATTGTGTGTAAAATCGGAGTACAACAGCTAAACGAAATACGAAATAAGCTTTTTTTAAAATGTTATTCACATTGTCAGTGTATATGGTCCAAAATGAATCAAACTGAATATTGTGTTCTTAATCTTTGTTTATATTCTAATATCATGAGTTGGTTCTCTCTTTCTCAATGGTTTATTTTTAGTGTGACAGTTCTTACACTATTCTGTGAAACTTTCCTTTGGAGTCGCGTGTTGGTGGTGTCATCCTGGTGGTCAGATGGCTGTCTTTGATGTTTGTGTGTTGCCCTATGTCTCTGGATTCTCCGGTCTATTGGAAATAGGTGGGTAGGGAAGGGTGTTTTCTTTTGCTGCGTACGGTTGGGGGCGACTGCTATGTGAGTGGTAGTGGAGATTGGGTGAAATATTCGTAGACGTTTAAGGTACCTATATCTGATTTTAAACCTTTTTTATGTGTCTTTGGCAAAGAGGGAGACATCTCAATATAATCAATCGGCTGTTAACGTCAAGTCAAGTCAAGTCAAGTCATTATATATATATATATATATATATATATATATATATATATATATATATATATATATATAAAAAAACAGTAAATAGTTTGATTGTAAAAATATACTACCAAACATCAACTGGGGAGAAAACAATTTTTTAAAAAAAAAGTAAAAACCAACATAGTCGTACCAACAAAAAGTAATCTATTGGTACAGTATTTGGCCAAAAGAAAAAACAATTTATATGTATATATATGTATATAAGATATATATAGATTCATACAACCACTAGGAAAATAAGCTAATAAGTAAAAAGTGATCAATACCTAAGTAGAGCCAATAATAAAGATAAATCTAATGAGTCAGATGAATCTACTAATAGTTTCGCTTAATGCTCTTCAGGGCTAAGATCTGACAGATCTTAGCACTAAGCGAAACTATTAGTAGATTCGTCTGACTCATCAGATTTATCTTATATATATTATATATATATATATATATATATATATATATATATATATATATATATATATATATATATATATATATATATACCATCACTGGGAGCAGGAGAAAATGTATAAATATAAGCTGAATTTAATGGTTTACCAGTTTCAGTAAAGGAAGTGATCTGAAGAAACTCGGAGTGTCTCAGATACCCACGGGTGGAAATGGACCATAATCACTTAATACACGGTCTTTAAGCCTTATTTCTTTACACACACACGCGCGCCGCGCGCACACACACACACACACACACACACACACACACACACACATATTATATATATATATATATATATATATATATATGTGTGAAAATGGAAAAGTAATTGAATCCGACAACATGAGGAAAAATGAGTAAAGAAAAGAAATGTGATGGATAAAATGAATTTAATCGATATCACATTAATCAATATCACTTACACATGTGTTTCGGTCAGTTAATATATTTTCACACACATAAACTGACCGAAACACATGTGTAAGTGATATGGTCTGTGAATAATACCCGGTCAACAATTAAGACCAACAATGGATCACCCTCTAAAACGAAAGAAAATAAAATGAAAGAAAATGGAAAAAAATAAATAAAAAAAGTTAAATAAAGAAGGAATGAAAGAAAGAAGGAAAAGATAAAGAAAAACGAATGAAAGAAAGAAGAGAAAGATAAAGAAAGAAAGAGCGGAAAGAAGAAACACACACATTATATATATATATATATATATATATATATATATATATATATATATATATATATATATATATATATATATATATGAAGATTGATTTATTGATTGATGTTTTAAAATTTGTTTTGAATTTATTTCTTTAAAAAAAAACAGACTGTCTTTTATTTTGTAAAAACAAAATTTTCGTCTACATTTTTTATTGATTATTTTGGATTAACTTCGAGTCAACATGGCCACAAAAATAAAACAAATTTATTAGTAATGGAAGTAGCAGCATTGACATAGATATTCACTGTTGGATGAGAAAATTAAATTAACGAATTCTCTGACTAGTATCGCCAATAAATAAATACACTTCTCACTCGTTTTATGTTTGAGAGATAATTTTGTTCTAAACCAAAATGCCCGGATTTTATTCATTTCAATCATAAAGACAAAAATTAAAATTAACAGTTTTATTACAAAACTTGTGGGTTCTGTTTTACTGGGTCACCCTGTAATATTATGTTACTCAACTAGGGAGGGTTAGGGTTTAGGGTTAGGGTTTAGGGTTAGTGTTGGGGTTTAGGGTTAGTTTAATGGGAAAATAAATAATTTGGGTTCTGTTTTTCTGGGTCACCCTGTAATATCATGTTACTCAACTAGGAAATAACCAGCTACTCTCTCTCTCTCTCTCTCTCTCTCTCTCTCTCTCTCTCTCTCTCTCTCTCTATTTATATACCTGATGAGGAATGAGACACTCTGTCAGAATACTCAGAAGAGTCCTGGAGACCTGAGGAGACTTGCTGTCACTCAGACTCCAGTGAAAGACCATCAGCTAACGCTGATGTGATAACTCAAAAGGAGTGCATAATAATAATGAAAGAAAACGAAAAGATAGACAAATACCTAGACCTCGCCAGAGAATTGAAAAAACTGTGGAATATAAGGGTGAAAGTGATACCAGTAGTAGTTGGGGCACTTGGAACGGTCCCAAAAAGCTTAGAAAAAAAGACTAGAGGAATTGGAAATCAGAGGAAGAATTTATTATACAATCATCAGTGTGGTGACAGCATGGATATCCATGACTCTCTTTGGCCAACCACCCCTGTTGCTAATTGCCCAGAGGAGGTCCCCTATGCAGCATCAAGCAGTACACCACGACGCCTCCTTCTCTAGGAAGATTGATGAAAATGCTGGAGAGTTGGGAGATTTGCCATTCTGAAAAAGAAATTAATTATTCAATTATTAATGGAAATTTGAAAATTTTAAAGAAAATTACAGTATTGAACAAATAAAGATATTGGAGAAAAATAATAAAAAAAACAAATGGCATCATTTTTGGAGATGAGGCTTGATAATTAGTATTATTTGGATTATTGTCTTCATCTTTATTGTTATCTGTACAACATCTCAGTTGGTGTGCCCTCTGGCCTTTGTCTATTAAATAGATTTTTATGTTGAACTGCTTGTGAGTATTCGAGCACTCTAATTTTGTTGTCAATGTTTGAGTTACGCATTTAGTCTTCTTTTTGTTCCACTTCTTCATATCTCTATTTCTGTCTGTCTGTCTGTCTGTGTCTGTCTCTGTGTGTGTCTCTCTCTCTCTTTTTCTCTCTCACTTCTGTATATTCGCGTCACTGCACATATCTACGCGATCTTGTCATCAAATATTTTTTTAAAATTTATAATTGGCTAGTTAAAATCATAGTTTATCCAAAATCTTGTAAACATGTTTATGTCATCCTTTAAAACTGTGGTAGACACTGCAAAAGTAAATCCATTTTATAAATATGTATTAAAAATCGTCTAGGAAAATACCGACAAAAATATCGTTTGTCTATATGCAAGGAGACTGCATCCGAATTACACACTGATGTTCCTGGACATTTCAAGCTAACAGTAAATACATTTCAATAGTTTCTTAGAAATTAATTACAAAGGATAGGTTATAAGGTAGGAGTTAGATGACTAGTTATTTCCCCAGATCATAAATAAAAACCCTACAATGTATTAAGAAACTTTAGTTGGGACCCATCATATTTCCCGGGGACACATTCAAAGCAAATATGCGCATCCCAGGACGCACTGAATCAAAAAGCTATCAGCATCACTGCAGATAGAAAAAATCTCTATTTTATAATCTTTCTTATCTTTACTCTCTCAAAATTTATTTTTGGCACACATTGAGTTTATATCAAGTCATATCCTATTCATAAAATTTATATCATCATCATCATCATCATCATCAAGATGTGGTGACAGCATCGATTCCTTTGACTCTCACATGCCATCTGTCCCTATTGATCATTGCCCTTTGCAAGTCCTCTAGACAAAATTCAGTATCTGCACAGAGTTAATAACTAGGATTTTGCTGGTCAGCCAACACTGGTATGTCCATATGTAGGAGTCCATAGAAGAATGTTGCTTATCAGTTAATTCTTACTTCTCCAGCAGTGATCAGCTTGTTAATCTTCCCAACCTGTGTAATGTGCTGGACTGCGACATTGTAGGTGAGTTTAAACTCCTGTCATGCTATTACGTTAATTTTGGAACCAATACTCTTGGGAAATGTATGAACCCGCTCACCCTCTAGCTTTGTGTTAAATAGTGCCACTACTGTTCTTCTACAATCTTTGGCATTAAATAACCCATGAAGCTTGATATGTCATTAAACAAAGAAATCCAACCACACAAATAGTCACAGACTTGTGTTACCCTACTGTACCAGTGTCTATATATACCTATGTTTTCCTGAACTTAATACATTTTGACATTTGATGATCCCAATGACCTTATTGAATGTTTTTGCGAATCCATTTCAGATTTAGTCGTATTATCACTACTGTATGGTTGCACCACTTGGACTCGAACGAAACTCCTGGAGAAAAAAGATAGATGGAAATTACACGTGTGTTGTTTTGAAAAATTCCTGTAGGCAGCACTGTACAAAATAACAGGCGAAAGGCCACTTTCAATCAATTGGGAAGACCTGGGTATATACATTATTAGCACAAGCAAATACATGCACCTTCCGGGTGCAAGTATTTATGTTTTAATGTAATAGAATATTATATGACATTAGAAAGGCTAATGAAACTAAGTAAGAATTCAGATGAAAAGATTTTGAAATATATATATATATATATATATATATATATATATATATATATATATATATAGCCTCAGAGCTAAGACCAAAGTCAAGAAGGTTCTCATCCGGGAATTGTTATTTGCCGATGACGCAACCTTAACGTATATATATATATATATATATATATATATATATATATATATATATATATATATATATATATATATATATATATATATATATATATTTACTACCTGTAATTGTGGCTGCCCTGTCAGCAGGACTTTAAATATGTTTACTTTATCTGCTGCAGAGGGATGAGACTGTCCCCACATCCAAATAAAAGAGGGTATCCTGGGTATGACACTAAACTGTATCTAATCGTAAGGAAGCATGGAATTCTACTTCCTTGTCATTACTCCCGGGTCCACTCTGACCCAGAGTGGTAGTATCTGTTAGGGTTCTATGGGCTGAATAATTTTTCAGCAGATTATTTAGGATTACTATAATTGTTTACTAAGGGTTGATCTTGGCCAACTCGTCTTTGCAGATCTTCTACAAATTCCTAGGATGTCTAGGTTGTCGTTCGGATACTCAAAGCTTCAGCTCCCTCCAATGATTTTTATATGCAAAATATAAATATAATATACTCAAATATGCTAAATATGGCGCTAAATATATATGACAAAATTTAAAAAATATAAATAATATTTTTTTAAGAATAATATAAAAATATAAATAATATAAAAATATAAATAATAATAATAATAAATATATTTAATATATATATATATTATATATATATATATATATATATAATATATATATATAAAATATATTTAAAATATATATTGATATATAATAATATATATAAATCTAGAACTAATATAATTTAAGAATAATATAAAAATATAAATAATATAAAAATATAAATAATATTTTATATATAATATGGTATATTTAGAATATATAATGATACATAATAATATATATAAATACTAGAACTAATATAATTTAAGAATAATATAAAAATATAAATAATAATTTATATATAATATAATATATTTAATATATATACTAATATATAATAATATATATAAAATACTTGAACTAATATAATTTAAGAATAATATAAAAATATGAATAATATAAAAATATGAATAATAATTTATATATATTATAATATATTCAAAATATATAATAATATATAATAATATATATAAAATACTATAACTAATATAATTTTAAAATAATATAAAAATATAAATAATAGTTTTTTAAGAATATAATATAATTTTTAAAATATAACTAAATATGACGCTAAATATAGATATAATATACTCAAAGCTTCAGCTCCCTCTACGGATTCTCAAAAGGATTAAGGTCCGCTGACTGACTAGGCCACTCCATCGCCTTAATCTGCTTCTTCTTGAGCCACTTCTTTGTTGCGTTAGCCACATGCTATTGTAAGGTCACAAACTCGGAAATCCAGGAGGGGTAAAATACTTATTTTTCCCCACTAAGAGAATTCGTCTAGTGTCGAACTTGGAATATGTCTTCTTTTTTCTAAAACTGTTACATTAAGAGATACATGATTCGGTGACCGAGATAAGTGTGGCGGATGTGCTCATATTTGAAACTTTTTTGCTTAAATCTTTTTGCAACATCAAGGTTTTCGTTTTGAATTCATATCATTTTTTTTCCACACAAAAATATAAACATGAACTACAATGAACACGATTCCATTGGTTGGGTTGATTTGTGATTTATCAACCCTATTCGGATCATTTAATATCGAGTCATTTTTTATTAACAAAGGATTCAGGCTGCTTGCATTACCCACTGTAGCTTAAGTGGTCACCCAATCAAGTAATGAACAGGCTCACTGTTGCTTAAGTTGGAGATCTAACGAAAACCGTTGTTTTCAGCGTGACTTGGCTTTAATATGGTTCCCTTGCTCTATACGTAGATGAATCGCGGACGGGTTTACATCCAGTTAAAATCAATCAATTAACTGAGAAAGTTAAATCGTGTCAAAACTCCTTAAACTTTTAACTCAGCTGGAACACATGAGCCAGTTGGAATAATTCAATCTTATAATTCAGCAGTCAGGCCTTATACAACTGATTGTATAATCCTTAACACACACACACACACACACACACACACACACACACACACACACACATATATATATATATATAATATTATATATATATATATATATATAATACTTATTTTCAGTTAAAGTGGGCTTTGTTATATATATATATATATATATATATATATAAAGAAAATTTTTAAAAAACAAGTGTTCCGAAAATGGGATGAATTTGCATTTCTTCGAGTTGCGTCACGCGTCACGCGTCATGACATCTTCGCATGTGTGGATCGCGACTTGCCTTTCAAAAATAAAACGCTGATCAAATACAGTCACATAACTAAAAAGATTTTCATCTCCTGTCACATATAAAAACATCCATCATTTTCTTCACCCCAAGAAACATTCTGATGAAGGTTCAATGTAACCGAAATGTTTAAACATCGATAATTAAATTCATCCCATTTTCGGAACACTTGTTTTTTCAAATTTTTCTTTATATTGTCGGATTTATTTTCCATATTTCTCCCACATATATATATATATATATATATATATATATATATATTATTATTATAATCGAGATTGTTGGTTTGTCAGTCTGTAACCGAAACTATATTACTATACAAGTCACAATTCCCATTGTTATTTACATCACATTCTCCATGATTTTATTTTTATTTGAACCTCAATTATTAATAAAATTGTTTTACATCATTAAGACTGTTGACCATATCTACATACTAATAACATGCAATTGTATTTATATATACAACAAAATAGAGGATTACAGTATGAATGGGAAGGCTAATTTGCATATTGATCTAAAAAAATTGATTTTAATAAATATATGCTTAGTATTATTGATTTCTATTTTTTGGTTTTATCTTATTGAATATGAACCAAAATCTCGAGGATAAATCTTAAAAGAAATCCATTAACAAGAAAAAATAACTGTACTATTATTCTTTACTTCCTATTTTAACTAAATAGTTAAATTAGTAAAATTTACCAATGAAAGACGGGAGCAATGGAAGATGATGGAAGAGTTAGTTTCAAAGTTGTTCTATTTTTCAATCATACCCCCTCTGTTCCAAATCTTTTTATTTGCATTCTTATTCAGTTTCATTAGCCTTTCTAATTTAATATGATATTTTATTATATTAAAACTTAAATACTTGCACCCGGAGGGTGCATATATTTGCTAGTATATATAAATCCCACTTTAACGTGAAAGAAGTATTATTGATATCTAGAATTAGAAAACAACACAAAATGTGCAACAGAAAAGAGACAGACGGTAAATTTCAAAATTAAATTAATTCCTTTTGATACGAGTTGTGATCAAAAGAATCGTCCCAGAAGCTTTATTCATTGCTTTTGGTTAAAATTTAAGACTGATATGAAGACATGTGCGTAGTTCAGTAACACATATAATAGAGTGGAGGCAGCGGTGGTGTAATCGTTACCACCATGAGAAAGGGGAACGGTAAGGCGACTCCAGATTCTGGACGACGCTCTTAGCATTATCTGTGTTATTCGGACTATTGTTCTCATCTTCATTGTTATGTGTACAGCGTTTCGGCCGATGTGCCCTCCGCCCTTCTTCAGGTATTTCTTGTCGGACTCGGGAATCTTCTCGGACTCGGGAACCTTCCTTTTGGACACATACTCTAACCTAAACCCTTTATTCAGCCCACGGGGATATCCTGTTCTCATTCTACTAACCATAGCTGGGGTAGAGGCGTTAAGCTGTGTTAATTATTATTCTATGTTACTGCTGCCCTTGACCGAGTCCGGAAAGACGGTCCCGGTGCAGATTAGTGACAAACACGTAGCAACAAAACTCCAGTCTACTTGGATAGTTTTCGAATCCTTTTGTGGAGTCATAACTCTCTTTCGGGTAAACAAGGAGCGTATCCCCAGCCCCTGTAGGTAGGGGGTAGTACTCTCCATACTCAACAGGCCAAACTATGGTTTGTTTTGTTTTACAGCATATAAACCTCAGTGGGTCATTTAATGCCGATAAAATTTTGAAATAAATCAATTCTTAATGGATACTACAATTTTTTATAACTACATTTTTCTATTTAACCCATAGATGGGACCCTAACAGGTACTACCACTCCGGGTTAGAGTGGACCAGGGAGCAATGGTGTTGAAGGGGTGCTCCACATTCCCCATACCTCCAAAACTGGAACCTCACCATCAGATAGAGTTTAACGTCATTCCCAGGACATGTAGACCCTTAGTCACCGCCTTCTAGCATCCATATGATAAAAAGGGGTTGGAGCTTGCCATAGGGTTGGGAAAATCATATAGATGCTAGGACTTGACGTGACCAGCCGATTGATCAGAGGGGGCCTCTCCGACCGCCCGTCTAGCCCAAGATAGGGCCAAAGTGGAGTATTGCAAGACATGAACTGCTCATCCACCTGGGCTCTTTTCTTAAGCATCACGGGTCGCCACCCACGGCCAACAGGTGGCCCCATTGGGGGAGTCTTACCACTCTATAGAGGTGCAGTCGGTGCATTCTAACGCTCCACTGACAGGGCGGAGGCCAAACTATGTTATATTTTCTTATTCTCTGAACTGAATTATTATGTTTTATTATTTTTTAATTTACAAAAACGAATCAAACCGGTAATTGGTTATTATTATTTGGATTATTCGGACTATTGTCCTCATCTTTATTTTTATCTGTACAACGTTTCGGCCGATGTGCCCTCCGGCCTTCTTCAGGTACTTCTTGTACAAATAAGACTAATTATCAAGTCTCGTCTCAAAGATTCAGGGAAACGGTAATTGGTTATCAGTCAAGAAGATATGTGTATTCAATTAGATAAGACTGATAGGGAAAATCTTAAAATATTCGTCTAAAATATTCCCCCACATGTCGTAGGAAATCTTAAAATATTCGTCTAAAATATTCCCCCACATGTCGTAGGAAATCTTAAAATATTCGTCTAAAATATTCCCCCACATGTCGTAGGAAATCTTAAAATATTCGTCTAAAATATTCCCCCACATGTCGTAGGAAATCGACATATTTTGAATGAGTAAGAGACACTTATGTATTTTACGTATAAAAATGCACTATAAATATTATTTGTTTTTTTTTTTGTTTTTTTAAGTTGATGTTTTTAATAGTTTTATGGACCTTCCCTTATTTTGTGGGTATATCTAGTGACTTTGAATAACGTTAGTCCTGGGGAAGTCCACGTGGTGTAATGACTTATGTGCTGGCCAAATCTGGCTCAAAACTACAAGCTATGGGTAAACATTAGGGAATACTGTGTCTTTTAAAACTTGATAAGGAAAACTGTATAGAAGAACCTGTTGAACCCCGTTTCAAAATTGACTTTGTAGCACCCTACTCATTATAAGGGTTTGGTAAATACATTTCTAGATTTCCCATTCGGGTAATGCATTGGCAATGATCTTTCTATAACATGCATTAGAAATTATTTTTACTATAAAATGCATTAACATGGTTGTTTATATAAAAATGCATCAGAAATTCTCTCTTACTATAAAAATATAATCGCCAATGATTTTTACTATAAAAAGGCAATGGAAATGTTTTTTTACTATAAAAATGTATTTTACGTATAAAAATGCACTGAAAATAATTTTTGCTATAAATATGCATTAGAAATAAATTGTACTATACAAAGCATTGGAAATGATTTTTTATTATAAAAGTGCACAGTAAACGATTTTTACAATAATAGTCGATTTATCTCATTCTGTTTAATATTGGTGAGGGTCACATTAATTACAACGTCATAATAACTTGCAACGCTAACTTTATAAAGCTCGTAGTTTATATAACAAATAAAAAGCATAGTGTTTACCGAGCTGGACACAATTCCAGTCGTGCTAATACATTTACTTTCAGACTAATACCCTTGGGAAAGGTATGATCACCCACTTCGCCCCAGCTATAAGTTAAATAGTAATGAGGATATTAAAAGTCTTACAATTGTACACCATATCAATTGTGGAGTTTGGGGTATACTTCCTCGAATACAGAACTCCGTGGTGTATTTTGAATG
>CM042162.1:38108348-38110848 GCA_023376005.1 Doryteuthis pealeii | reverse complement strand
AATTGTTAATGACGTAATCTAATAATAAATCATCCGCAGTGGTCTTATGTCAAATGCAAACATCAACAGACAATAAACAACCTTTTGTTCATAAATTAATAATAATCAACAACATCTCTGTAAACGAAAATATTTATTTTACAATGAAAATATTTTCTAATAAGAAATGACTATAATAAAAACTCTATTCAAGTGACTATACAGATCATTTCTATATTAAAGAGTGAACAAGTGAATCAAATCTTATTATAATGGAGATTGTGGGTTTGTCTGTCTGTAACCGAAACAATTCCCTTTGTTATTTAAACACATTCTTCATGATTTTATCTTTTATTTAAACCTCAATTATTAGTAAAATTGTTTTACATCATTAAGACTGTTAACAATATCTATATTCTAATAACATGCAATTATATTTATATATTCAACAAAATAGTGGTTTACAGTGTGAATGGGAAGGCTAATTTGCATATTGATCTTAAAAAAATTGATTTTAATAAATATATGCTTAGTATTATTGATTTCTAATTGTTTGGTTTTATCTTAATAAATATGAGCAAAAATCTCGGGGATAAATCTTAACAGAAATCTATTAACATTAAGAAATAACTGTAATTTTATTCTTTTCTTCCTATTTTAACTAAATAGTTAAATTAGGGAAATTTACCACTGAAAGACGGGAGTAGGGGAAAATGGTGGAACAGTTAATTTCAAAGTTGTTCTATTTTCCGATTATACCCCCTCTGTTCCAAATATTTTTATCTTCATTCTTATTCAGTTTCATTAGCCTTTCTAATTTAACATGATATTTTATTATATTAAAACTTAAATACTTGCACCCGGAGGGTGCATATATTTGCTAGTAATAATAATGACGCTTAGTGAGGCAAAGAAGTCACTTTTCAAAATAAAACATCAACATTTAGACTGATAATCAATAGAAAAAAAAAGAAAAATTCAAACGTTCTGTGCGGTCTAATACCTAATGGCGTGCGACCGGTACCCGGTCGCGGCCCGGTGGTTGGGGACCGCTGTCCTTAACGACATGGTAGTGAACTGGTATGACATGGGTGTCAAAAACTGGCACAGCTCCTACAAAAATGCATTGAGCGAAATGGCGATTATGTAGAAAATTCGATACATATTATATTCGTATGTGTGCACAGGAGCGACTCATCAGTGATCTCTTGGGATCATGAGGAGTTTCGGGTCTTCATGCATCATACACGTTCACCCGTGCGACCCTACCGAAAGTATAGTTTCGGCAGGCGATCCTCTTGTAAAAACTATACCACCTAGAACATTAACTTTCAGCACGCAACGAAAACGCAATTCCCGCTGTCTCTACAGTTGATCTTATAATCAGTGAGTGACCAATGAGATGCGGCGTACGTCCCTTCCGTCTCAGTTGTGATGAGACGAAATGCTCGTTTTTTTGCATTCTGGATTTAACACACCGAAAGGCGCGCGATCACAAACACCGTTCGGTTCCAGGTAATTCATTTTGAATAAATATATATCTTGGTAAGGGTCAAATTTATCATATGTCGACACGTGTTACCAGGTAATTCATTTTAAACATTGTCCCCCCCCCGTTTTTATCATTTTCCATCCCCACCCTTCTTAAATTCTTTTATTCAGTAGCACCTCAACGTTCATAGTTTCTATTTAAAATTCATCATCAGACTATTTACAAAGGATATATAATTATATTAAATCTATACACAAACACGCACAAAAGCGGGCGCGAAAACACACCACACACACACACACACACACACATATATATATATATATATATATATATATATATATATATATATATATATATATATATATATGAGAGAGAAAAATGGAAATGAATCAGACAGATATGTAGAAAAGATAAATGGAAAAAAATATATATCTTGGTAAGGGTCAAATTTATCATATGTCGACACGTGTTTCGACGAGTATTTGCTTACACATATGCTTAGAAAGAGACTGAGATTGATTAAAAGAAATAAAAGAAAGAAGCAAACCGAAGCTTGATTTATATATATTTACCAACTCCTCCGCATGAGCAGAATGTGAAACAAGGTCAATTTCTTTAGCGGAGTTCAACAGGTTTGAATTCAGAGTTTTCCCTCTCCTAGACAGGTTGCCTAACCAAGGTTAAAGAGCCCAGTCTGCCCTACAATTTACCCATAGCTGGAGGGAGGGTAGGATTCATACCTTTCCCAAGGGTATTAGCGCTAAGTGAAATGCAATTACCACAACCAGTTTTCATTCTCCTAGACCTGTTGCCCAACCAACGTTAAAGAGCCCAGTCTGCCCTACTATTAACCCATAGATGGAGAGGGGGTAAGATTCATACCTTTCCCAATGGTATTAGCGCTAAGTGAAATGCAATTACCACATCCAGGATTTGAACTCGGAGCGACGAGTCCATTTCCCATTACTTTAACCATTACACCCTGCGATTTGAATTCAGAGTTTTCCTTCTCCTAGACCTGTTGCC
>CM042162.1:38099044-38100748 GCA_023376005.1 Doryteuthis pealeii | reverse complement strand
ATATAAGGTTAGTGTAACGACAGCTTCTAACGCATGCTATTTAGTCTAGCCGATGGTTCCCTTGTCATGATGTATGTCTGATAATTATTGAGAGTTTTCATCAAAATTAGAGGGAGTTGTACATTGCCTTCAAGCAAAATTTTAATGAGAAATATGAGAATGTAAATAATAATAATATAGTATAAAGCCGACGGGGGGTATAGGGTAGGATACTAGATAGTATGAGAGAGCGTATGAATAATATTAAAAATAATATACGTGCATAACTTTTAGGAAGAGGGTAGAGAGGAGAAAGAGAGAGAGTAGATGAGCGACAGCAAAGAGAGGCGGGAGAGAGAGATAGAGACAGTTGGTGCGATAGAAAGGAGATGGATAGGTAATATGAATATAGAGGAACTAAGAGTAGATATGTTGATAGATAGGACGAATATTCAAATAGATGAGGAAATATAAAAGATAAAAGGCTAATGATAATCGAGAGATATGGAATGGAGACTAGACATAAGATGCCAGACATGCACTGCCGAGAATATAGATACAGATAGATAGACGTATATAGATATGAAACAAATAAATAGGTATGTAGAATCGTATATAGAATAAGAAAGTTATCCATGGATGGATTAATGAAGTGTAAGAACGAATAATACTATTGTCGTGGCTATTCGAGATGAAGACTATGTTTCCTCTGTGATTCTTACTCTCTTTCTTTGCGTGAGAAATAAAAAGCAGATAGTGTACCTTTAACAAATATATTCGATCGATATCGACATCTGTCTTGCAAAGTATTGATTATTTAACACAGGACCAAGATAATCCCATCCAGCTTACGCCTGGTAATGTATATTTAGTTGTTACTAGCATTGCGGTTAATCTCTTGGGCTCCACAAGTTCTCTTATCTACACCCGGAATTCCCTAATTTGCTTTCCTTCAGAAACTAACTTCAAAATTGAAGGATGAAAACCTTACTACTAGGATAATCGCGTGGTGTAATGGTTAAAAGTCATAGGAAATGGACTCGTTACCGGCGAGTCAAATCCTGGACGCTGGTAATTGCATTATTCACTCAGCGTTAATACCCTTGGAACGATTTCAATTCTACTCTCCAGGTTCTGGTAGAAGTAGTAGGGCAGATTGCGGCTCGCTTGGGTTAGGCAACCCGAGTCTAGAAGAAGGAAAACTCTGAATTCTAAACTGTTAAACTCCCTTAAGAAATTGACCTTGTGTCACATCCTGCGCGTCGTGCGGAGTGATGAGTTGGTAAATATATATAAGGATAATATGAATAGCAACAGAAAATATTTGATTCCAGTAAGAAGGATTCGCATATTTAATCTAAATGGGAACCACAGCGCATGATTATCACAATTTGGTATCAGTGCGGCAAATTGGGGAACTGGTTGTAGATGTGAAGCTCCACCTATGACGCAAAAAAATATCTCCCTGTTTTAGCGATAGTGAAAAGGGAATACACTCGCTGTCCGGCTGATACCGACAATAAGACCACTCTGTTTTATTATTTTACTTTATAGGTTAGTCCGAAAGTATTTTCACATACTACTTATAATATTTAAGGTAAAATAATTACATAATGCATACCGAAATTCTGGCAAATTATCTATTTTTAAAGTTTTTTTTTTTACTTAAAAAATAATTATATAACTTATATGACACATAGCCTAATGGATAAAGGAGTTTAAAGT
>CM042162.1:38086544-38094044 GCA_023376005.1 Doryteuthis pealeii | reverse complement strand
TTTAATTTATAATTGGCTAGTTAAAATCATAGTTTATCCAAAATCTTGTAAACATGTTTATGTCATCCTTTAAAACTGTGGTAGACACTGCAAAAGTAAATCCATTTTATAAATATGTATTAAAAATCGTCTAGGAAAATACCGACAAAAATATCGTCTGTCTATTTGCAAGAAGAGTGCATCAGAATTACACACTGATGTGCCTGGACATTTCAAGCTAACAGTAAATACATTTCAATAGTTTCTTAAAAATTAATTACACAGGATAGGTTATAAGGTAGGAGTTAGATGACTAGTTATTTCCCCAGATCATAAATAAAAACCCTACAATTTATTAAGAAACTTTAGTTGGGACCCATCATATTTCCCGGGGACACATTCAAAGCAAATATGCGCATTCCAGAACGCACTGAATCAAAAAGCTATCAGCATCACTGCAGATAGAAAAAATCTCTATTTTATAATCTTTCTTATCTTTACTCTCTCAAAATGTATTTTTGGCACACATTGAGTTTTATATCAAGTCATATCCTATTCATAAAATTTATATCATCATCATCATCATCATCATCAAGATGTGGTGACAGCATCGATTCCTTTGACTCTCACATGCCATCTGTCCCTATTGATCATTGCCCTTTGCAAGTCCTCTAGACAAAATTCAGTATCTGCACAGAGTTAATAACTAGGATTTTGCTGGTCAGCCAACACTGGTATGTCCATATGTAGGAGTCCATAGAAGAATGTTGCTTATCAGTTAATTCTTACTTCTCCAGCAGTGATCAGCTTGTTAATCTTCCCAACCTGTGTAATGTGCTGGACTGCGACATTGTAGGTGAGTTTAAACTCCTGTCATGCTATTACGTTAATTTTGGAACCAATACTCTTGGGAAATGTATGAACCCGCTCACCCTCTAGCTCTGGGTTAAATAGTGCCACTACTGTTCTTCTACAAGCTTTGGCATTAAATAACCCATGAAGCTTGATATGACATTAAACAAAGAAATCCAACCACACAAATAGTCACAGACTTGTGTTACCTTACTGTACCAGTGTCTATATATCCCTATGTTTTCCTGAACTTAATACATTTTGACATTTGATGATCCCAATGACCTTATTGATTGTTTTTGCGAATCCATTTCAGATTTAGTCGTGTTATCACTACTGTATGGTTGCACCACTTGGACTCGAACGAAACTCCTGGAGAAAAAAGATAGATGGAAATTACACGTGTGTTGTTTTGAAAAATTCCTGTAGGCAGCACTGTACAAAATAACAGGCGAAAGGCCACTTCCAGTCAATTGGGAAGACATGGGTATATACATTATTAGTACAAGCAAATACATGCACCTCCCGGGTGCAAGTATTTACGTTTTAATGTAATAGAATATTATATGACATTAGAAAGGCTAATGAAACTAAGTAAGAATTCAGATGAAAAGATTTTGAAATATGTATATATATATATATATATATATATATATATATATATATATATATATATATATATATATTATATAGCCTCAAAGCTAAGACCAAGGTCAAGAAGGTTCTCATCCGGGAATTGTTATTTGCCGATGACGCAACCTTAACGTATATATATATATATAATATATATATATATATATATATATATATATATATATTTACCACCTGTAATTGTGTCTGCCCTGTCAGCAGGACTGTAAATATGTTTACTTTATCTGCTGCAGAGGGATAAGACTGTCCCCACATCCAAATAAAAGAGGGTATCCTGGGTATGACACTAAACTGTATCTAATCGTAAGGAAGCGTGGAATTCTACTTCCTTGTCATTACTGCCATGTCTACTCTTACCCAGAGTGGTACTATCTGTTAGGGTTCTATGGGCTGAATAATTTTTCAGCAGATTATTTAGGATTAATATAATGGTTTACTAAGGGTTGATCTTGGCCAACTCGTCTTTGCAGATTTTATACAAATTCCTAGGATTTCTAGGTTGTTGTTCGGATACTCAAAGCTTCAGCTCCCTCCACGGATTTGTAAATGATTGTTATATGCAAAATATAAATATAATATACTCAAATATGCTAAATATGGCGCTAAATATATATGACAAAACTTAAAAAATATAAATAATAATTTTTTAAGAATAATATAAAAAATAATATGAAAATATAAATAATAATTTATATATAATAAAATATATTTAAAATATATACTGATATATAATAATATATATAAAATCTAGAACTAATATAATTTAAGAATAATATAAAAATATAATAAATTTATATATAATATATATATATTTAAAATATATACTAATATATAATAATATATAATAAAAACTAGAACTAATATAATTTAAGAATGATATAAAAATATATAATATATAAAATATAATAAATAAAATATATAAATAAATATTATATATAAATATATATTTAGAATATATAATGATACATATAATATTATATAAATACTAGAACTAATATAATTTAAGAATAATATAAAAATATAAATAATAATTATATATAATATAATATATTTAATATACATACTAATATATAATAATATATATAAAATACTAGAACTAAAATAATTTAAGAATAATAAAAATATGAATAAAATATAAAATATGAATAATAATTTATATATATTATAATATATTCAAAATATATAATAATATATAATAATATATATAAA
Organism: Doryteuthis pealeii; assembly: GCA_023376005.1. NCBI lineage: Eukaryota > Metazoa > Mollusca > Cephalopoda > Myopsida > Loliginidae > Doryteuthis > Doryteuthis pealeii. The sequence goes on along the minus strand of CM042162.1, from coordinate 38,091,353 downwards.
ATACTATAACTAATATAATTTAAAAATAATATAAAAATATAAATAATAGTTTTTTAAGAATATAATATAATTTTTAAAATATAACTAAATATGACGCTAAATATAGATATAATATACTCAAAGCTTCAGCTCCCTCTACGGATTCTCTAAAGAATTAAGGTCCGCTGACTGACAAGGTTACTCCATCACCTTAATCTGCTTCTTCTTGAGCCACTCCTTTGTTGCCTTAGCCATATGCAATTGTAAGGTCGCAAACTCAGAAAACCAGCAGGGGTAAAATACTTATTTTTCCCCACTAAGAGAATTCATCTAGTGTCGAACTTTGAATATGTCTTCTTTTTTCTAAAACTGTTACATTAAGAGATACATGATTCGGTGACCGAGATAAATGTGGCGGAATTGCTCATATTTGAAACTTCTTTGCATAACTTTTTTGCAACATCAAGGTTTTCGTTTTGAATTCATATCATTTTTATATTTCTTCAAAGTGGTGTTATTTATTTGAATTAATACTATACATGTATATACATGCACTATTATAATGAACATGTTGAATAATTGGGTGTTAAACTTAAAGAAAAACCCAAAACGCTTCTATCTGTATCTCTCATTCTCTAAATAATGGGTTAAAACATAGAGATACATACAATTTGAGAGAATCAGAAAGAACATACAATTTTACATAAGAATGCCAAATTTTATCAAAATTGCTCCAAAAATAAAGAGACGGTGAAGAAATCACTGAATTTCTTTTTTTTAAATGGTCCGTGATTTAACATATTTTTGAAACAAAATCATGTCCACATATGTACCCACAATTTCGTGGCTTTAAATTCTCATAACTTCTGAACCACTGGGGATATTTGCATAATTCAAACGGTTCTGAACTCCATTTACAGATCTCTATATAATAAATGTGATTAAACAACAATAACCTCAAATAAAAAAATCAACTGGGAATGCTATATGTATTTTTTTTTATTCTAATATTTTAAAGTAAAATTCTATATTTTAGATTTTTCCCCACTGCAATGAACACGATTCCATTGGTTTGTCTGATTTGGGATTTATCAACCCTATTCGGATCATTTAATATCGAGTCATTTTTTATTAACAAAGGATTCAGACTGCTTGCATTACCTGCTGTAGCTTAAGTGGTCACCCAATCAAGTAATGAACAGGCTCACTGTTGCTTGGAGATCTAACGAAAACCGTTGTTTTCAGCTTGACTTGGCGTTAATATGGTTCCCTTGCTCAATACATAGATGAATCACAGACGGGTTTACATCCAGTTAAAATCAATCAATTAACTGAGAAAGTTACATTGTGTCAAAGCTCCTTAAACTTTTAACTCAACTCGAACACATGAGCCAGTTGGCATAATTCAATCTTACAATTCAGCAATCAGGCCTTATACAACTGATTGTATAATCGTTAACACACACACAGACACAGACACAGACACACACACACACACACACACACATATATATATATATATGAAATATATATAATATATATATATATATATATATATATATATAATACTTCTTTTCAGTTAAAGTGGGCTTTGTTATATATATATATATATATATATATATATATATATATATATATATATATATATATATATATATAACAAAGCCCACTTTAACTGAAAAGAAGTATTATATATATATATATATATATATATAATATATATTATATATATATATATACGTTAAAGTGGGATATATATATATATACATATATATATATATATATATATATATATATATATATATATATATATATATATATATATATCAATAATACTTCTTTTCAGTTAAAGTGGGCTTTGTTATATATATATATATATATTATATATATATATATTTATATATATATAGAACAAAGCCCACTTTAACTGAAAAGAAGTATTATATATATATATATATATATATATATATATATATATATATATATATATATATATATATCCCACTTTAACGTGAAAGAAGTATTATTGATATCTAGAATTAGAAAACAACACAAAATGTGCAACAGAAAAGAGACAGACGGTAAATTTCAAAATTAAATTAATTCCTTTTGATACGAGTTGTGATCAAAAGAATCGTACCAGAAGCTTTATTCATTGCTTTTGGTTAGAATTTAAGACTGGTATTAAGACCTGTGCGTAGTTCAGTAACACACATAATAGAGTGGAGGCAGTGGTGGTGTAATCGTTACCACCATGAGAAAGGGAAACGGTGAGGCGACTCCAGATTCTGGACGAGGCTCTTAGCATTATCTGTGTTATTTGGACTATTGTCCTCATTATGTGTACAGCGTTTCGGACGATGTGCCCTCCACCCTTTTTCAAGTATTTCTTGTCGGACTCGGGAATCTTCTCGGACTCGGGAACCTTCTTTTCAGACTCGGGAACCTTCTTGTCATAATCGAGAGCCGTCACAAAACTTTGAACCTAACCCTTTATTCAGTCCACGGGGATATCCTGTTCTCATCCCACTAACCATAGCTGGGGTAGAGGCGTTAAGCTGTGTTGATTATTATTCTATGTTACTGCTGCCCTTGACCGAGTCCGGAAAGAAGGTTCCCGGTGCAGATTAGTGACAAACACGTAGCAACAAAACTCCGGTCTACTTGGATAGTTTTCGAATCCTTTTGTGGAGTCATAACTCTCTTTAGGGGAAACAAGGATCGTATCCCCAGTCCCCGTCGGCAGGGGGTAGTACTCTCCATACTCAACAGGCCAAACTATGGTTTGTTTTGTTTTACGGCATATCAGCCTCAGTGGGTCATTTAATGCCGATAAAAATGTTGAAATAAATCAATTCTTAATGGATACTACAATTTTTTATAAATACATTTTTCTATTTAACCCATAGATGGGACCCTAACAGGTACTACCACTCCGGGTCAGAGTTGGCCAGGGAGCAATGGTGATGAAGGGGTGCTCCACATTCCCCATACCTCCAAAACTGGAACCTCACCATCAGATAGAGTTTAACGTCATTCCCAGGACATGTAGACCCGCAGCCAACGCCTTCTAGCACCCATATGATAAAAAGGGGTTGGGGCTTGCCAGAAGGACAATAGGATTGGGAAAATCATATAGGTGCTAGGGCTTGACGTGACCAGCCGACTGATCGGAGGGGGCCTCTCCAACCGCCCGTCTAGCCCAAGATAGGGCGAAAGTGGAGTATTGCAAGACATGAACTGCTCATCCACCTGGGCTCTATTCTTAAGCATCACGGGTCGCCACCCACGGCCAACAGGTGGCCCCATTGGGGGAGTCTTACCACTCTATAGAGGTGCAGTCGGTGCATTCTAACGCTCCACTGACAGGGCGGAGGCCAAACTATGTTATATTTTCTTATTCTCTGAACTGAATTATTATGTTTTATTATTTTTTAATTTACAAAAAAGAATCAAACCGGTAATTGGTTATTATTATTTGGATTATTCTGACTATTGTCCTCATCTTTATTTTTATCTGTACAACGTTTCGGCTGATATGCCCTCCGGCCTTCTTCAGGTATTTCTTGTACAAATAAGACTAATTATCAAGCCTCATCTCAAAGATTCAGGGAAACGGTAATTGGTAATCAGTCAAGAAGATATGTGTATTCAATTAGATAGTGAAAATCTTAAATTATTCGTCTGTACACAAACATTTAATATACCTATAAATATTATTTGTTTCTTTTTGTTGTTGTTTTTAATAGTTTTATGGACCTTCCCTTATTTTGTAGGTATATCTAGTGACTTTGAATAACGTTAGTCCTGGGGAAGTTCCCGTGGTGTAATGATTTATGTGCTGACCAAATCTGGCTCAAAACTACGAGCTATGGGTAAACATTAGGGAATACTGTGTCTTTTAAAACTTGATAAGGAAAACGGTATAGGAGAACCTGTTGAACCCCGTTTAAAAATTGACTTTGTCGCACCCTACTCATTATAAGGGTTTGGTAAATACATTTCTAGATTTCCCATTCTGGTAATGCATTGGAAATGATCTTTCTATAACATGCATTAGAAATGATTTTTACTATAAAAATGCATTAACATGGTTGTTTATATAAAAATGCATCAGAAATTCTCTCTTACTATAAAAATATAATCGCCAATGATTTTTACTATAAAAAGGCAATGGAAATGTTTTTTTACTATAAAAATGTATTTTACGTATAAAAATGCACTGAAAATAATTTTTGCTATAAATATGCATTAGAAATAAATTGTACTATACAAAGCATTGGAAATGATTTTTTATTATAAAAGTGCACAGTAAACGATTTTTACAAGAATAATCAATTTATCTCATTCTGTTTAATATTGGTGAGGGCCACGTTAATTACAACGTTATGATGACTTGCAAGGCTAACTTTATAAAGCTCGTAGTTTATATAACAAATAAAAAGCATAGTGTTTACCGAGCTGGACACAATTCCATTCGCGCTAATACGTTTACTTTCAGACTAATACCCTTGGGAAAGGTATGATCCCCCACATCGCCCCAGCTATAATTTAAATAGTAATGAGGATATCAAAAGTCTTACAATCGTACACCATATTAATTGTGGAGTTTGGGGTATACTTCCTCGAATACAAAACTCCGTGGTGTATTTTGAATGAGTAAGGGACACTTTTGAAGAACATTACTTCTTCGCTCATTATTCCTTCCTCTCTTCGTAAACAAAGTTGCAGTCGGAGATGCGTGGTTTAAATAATTAACGTAATAGGAAATCGACATGGTGACACGAGTTCAAATCCTAGACGAGGCTGTTTGCATATCACATAGCGTTA
>CM042162.1:38076544-38079044 GCA_023376005.1 Doryteuthis pealeii | reverse complement strand
CTTACCTCTACGCTATGTCTTGCTCGTCTTTCTTGTGTGTCAATACATCTCTTGACTGTGCGTTGACCATGTCATCAACTCCTTTCTACTTCCAGACAGCAATCAACTCCGATACAACTCCTTTCTACTTCAAGACAGCAATCAACTCTGATACAACTTCCTACTTTGAGGACAGATCAACAGCTTTGAGATGAGATTAACAGACAAGGATTAAAACTAATACTACAACTTTCTACTTTAAGAAAGGATCAAACTTTATGGCACAAAGAATCTCCGCTATAAAACTGCCTTCAACCACAAATCATAACACCAAGAAAGAGCAACAACAATATCAGATAAACAGCAAGAATTTTACTGACATCTTTCTACTTTTAGTTGATTCCTGTCTTGAAGTAGAAAGGAGTTGTATCAGAGTTGATTCCTGTCTTGAAGTAGAAAGGAGTTGTATCAGAGTTGATTCCTGTCTTGAAGTAGAAAGGAGTTGTATCAGAGTTGATTCCTGCCTTGAAGTAGAAAGGAGTTGTATCAGAGTTGATTCCTGCCTTGAAGTAGAAAGTTGTATAATACTTGTCTGTTTATCTGTCCTTCCCTTAAGCAGTCCTTCCAGCAAGTAATTTTAGGACAATTTACCAACGCCTTTAGATAGTGAATTAAATACATGCTCAGGTGTTTTTGATTGGCCAATTCAGCCAACACTGTTTTGAAACAGTCTATAAATATAAGTTGTGGTCTTTAGCACACCTTATCACCTGAAATACTCTTTACTTTACATCTTTCTACTTTAAGAAAGGGTCAAACTTTAAGAAAGAATCTCCACTATAAAACTCAGGGACCACCGGGTCGAGAAATCAAAATAAACAAAAAATAACATAAAATAAAAACAAAGAGAGACAGTGAAACTTTCAGTCAAGGGAGAATATCTAACTCTCAGCCTAACTACTTTTCTACCTAATTCCCATTCTCTTTCACTCTCAGCTCTTGACTACAGTGCAAGTGGCCGGGCCCGAGATGAGTAACCCTCTCGGTCCTATTGTTCCTGCCTAACTGTCCTAACTTTCTAAATTTTTCCTCTATCAAAAGCAAATCTATCCAGTGGGTGCCCCTTTTCCTTACTTCCGACAGAGGCCACCCACAAATTATAATTCTCATTCTTCAGATTTATGAGACCTAAAGGATGGACTCCATCAAAAGAATGCAATGGAAAACCTTATCTTTCCAACGGTACACGGAGGGTGACAACCTAAAATCACAATAAAAAACAATAAATATAATTAACAAAAACAAAAAATAAACATAAAGCAACAAACACCTGGACCATTCGAAGCTGATTTCAAATAACCAAGGAACATATTTCAGGCTAAGCTCTTGGAATATATATATATATATATATATATATATATATATAGATAGATAGATAGATAGATAGATATGAAAACACACAATGTTGTTAAAATGAAAATATTTTATATCATATTCATAGCTAATATTGAACAATATTTCGATTTATAAAAAAACATTTTCTGCTTCTCTCTCTATGAGTCCGGATTGAAAACAAGCTCAGAAGATGATTTTTATAAATCGAAATATTGTTCAATATTAGCTCTGAATATGATATAAAATATATTTATTTTAATAGCCTTGTGTGTTTTCATATCCTTTTATCTATACTTATACCATCGGATTAATTTCCTTACTCTTATCTTATATATAGACAGAGATATATAATCATAAACCTAATGAGTCAGATATACCTACTAAAAGTTTCGCTTAGTACACTTGAGGGCTAAGATCTGACTTAGTACATCCTAGCGGTTTTTGTATGAATATATATTTTTCATATATATCTTTTTTTCAAATTTCTTTCTCCCCAGGTTATGTTTTGTAGTATATTTATACAATATATATATATATATATATATATATATATATTATATATATATATATATATATATATAGTTTTTTTTCCGTAGTTAGGGTCTTTCCATGTGTGGTTTTATTTCATTCTGTTTTAGTAGACTCTAATATTTTATTCTAATTTTAATTCTTTTCTTATTTTAATTTAATTTATCTTATTTTATTTTAAGAGAATTTATTAATCTTAATCATTATGCTTTATTCCTTTACCTTATTGTCATTATCATTATTATTTGTTAATTTTTTAATTTTATTTTTATTTTTATTTTAATTTTTTAATTTTTTTCATTTTTAATTTTTATTTTATTGTTTATTTCTATATCATTTTGTTATCTTTATTTTTCTCTTTCTTCTTCTCTTCGTCTCTTTTTTCCTTTTTTTAAATTTTTAAAAATTATTTTTAATTATTTTTGGCCTTGAAATTCTGCTCATTTTGTATATACACTCTTACAACTATTTCTCCAAGGAATATGCCCCAAGCTAAGCCACACCTCATCCAAAACATAGACCTCCCCGCCTCATCCAAAGAAACTAACCCCACCCATTCCAAAATAAGACACCAACCCTCCCTCCCCTAAATTGATAG
>CM042162.1:38046544-38071544 GCA_023376005.1 Doryteuthis pealeii | reverse complement strand
TTTCATTCGCGCCAGTATTTGATAAAGATATTGTGTCTTCTTGGTAACTACACACTCTTAACATCTCCTCTCCTCGGTCTTCCACGTTTTCGGTATCTGATTGTGTTCGTTTATATCATTTTGCCGATACAATGTACTGAACACGTTCCGCCATTTGTAATATACGTACCACACAGACTAAGAACAATATGGATTGAATAAGCATTCAACATGTGCGTTAGCGGTTTTCCTTTACGTTACACACACACACACACACACAAACACACAAACACACACACATATACACACACACACATATATATATATAATGTTTTTTTATATATGTGTGTATGCATTTATAAATATCTATTTATATATATGGGAGTGAATATATGCACATGCATAAATCTGTATATATATGTACATATATATAAATATATATATACATATATATATATGCATATATTTAAGTTAAGATCGGTATACAAGTATATATGCACACACACACACACACACACACACACACACATATATATATATGTATATATATATATACAAGTGCGCGTAAATATAAAGGTATATATTTATATTCATGTATATATGCATATGTATGTATGTGAACATATATGCATACATATTTATATGCATGTATAAGTAATAATATATATATATATATATATATATTATATATATATATATGAAGAGAGATAGATAGATATATAGATACATATATGCAGGAATATGTATATATATATGTTTATATATATATATGTTTATATATATATATATGTATATATATATATATATATATATATATATGTATGTATGTATGTATGCATAAGTATATATATATATGCATAGGTGTATATATCTACATATATATATATATATATATGTTTATTTTTATGTATAATTATATGTACATGTGTGCGCATATATATATATATATATATAATATATATATATATATATATATAATATATATATATGCATACATATATGCATATATATTTGCAGGTATATGTAAGTGAATATTTGTTGTGCCTTTTTAATGAAATACCTGTGCCAACTATCCTATTCATAAATATTTCGTCAATTTCCTCTATCCTTATATATACAGTAAAGACGCCCGTAGAGTAAAAATATCCTATTAGTTATCACGGAAATAGAAACCAATTGAGGAGCAACAATCATTTAGTTATGTTTCTGCTAGAAAACCCCATTTTGCCACTAGTCCGCTTATTCAGCACAATTATATGAGCAACTCTGCTGTATATTAAATATTTATTAAAATAAATAAATAAATAAATAAATATATATATATATATATATATATATATATATATATATATATATATTATCATATATATTATCATATGATATTATCATTAATATTAGAGAACATATATATATATATATATATATATATATATATATATATATATATATATATATATAATGATATATATTATCACATGATGTTATCATATATATTATCAAATGATATTATCATTAATATTACAGTGCAAATATAAATGAATGTTATGCTGAAAGTGGATGATTTTTTAAGGATATTTATTGCAAAGATAATTGTATGTTAGTATTATTTGTTTTACTCGGACTATTGTTCTCATCTTGATTGTTGTATGTGCAACGTTTCGGCCGATGTGTCCTTAGGCCTTCTACAGGTATTTCTTGTCGGAATCGGGAATCTTCTAGGACACGGGAATCATCTCGGACTCTGGAACCTTCTTTTCGAACTCGGGTACCTTCTAGTTGTAATCGGGAAACTTTGTTTTCCGAAACGTTGTAGAGATAACATTGAAGATGAGGACAATAGTCCGAGTAATACAAATAATACTAATCCTTAAGCCTCATCTAAAAGATTCAGAGAAATAATTCTATGTTAATTCCGATAATCAAGATGTTACATAATCCGTGGATAGCTCACGAATTTTTGTATGTAAATATAGTAAGAATAGATAATTTTCAAATAACGGGACGGCAAATGGAAAGTTACCGTTAGCCTTAATACTTATTCCCGCCCACCCATATTTCCGCCAATAGGAAGGCGTGAGAACGGACATTGGGTTTTGTTAGCAGATTCTCACCGCGGTAGAAAACCTTTTGGTTTGTGGGTTTTGCATAAAGAATAGACGTCTTAAAAACACAACGTCTTGCTTAATTATTCCAACAAATAAATGAGCAGACACCCAGCCCAGAAGAAGAATCAGCCCAGAGGAAGATGGCCAGCGACGAGGTAAGAACAAGCAGAAAAGTAAGATCCCATCGCATCTTCTCTCCTCTCTCATCTTTTCCAGTTCTATAACCGATGTAACGGGTATATAACAAAGATAAATATAATTAAAAGAATAATTTCTTAAGCATTTTTATATATTATTTGCAGATGTTTTATTTATGAAATGAAAAGGAACTTGTATACAGGACTACTTATGCATCTCTGTAGAGAGATATGTATCCCCACTCCTATCAGAGCCCCCTATTCAACGTGCGTGGCAATCTGTGATTGTACGTAATCTTGGTGTTTGAATATTCCATGACATGCAACACTCTACTCTGGCTCTTACTTGGGCTAGACGGTCGGTCACGTCTAGCCGTAGCACTTATATAATTTTCTCAGCGTGTGTATTTACCAACCTCTCCGTATGAACAGGATGTAACACAAGGTCAATTTATTTAACACAGTTTTACAGGTTTTAATTCAGAAATGTTCTTTCTTCTGGACTGGTTAACATAGCAAGGATAAAGGTCCAGTCTTCCCTACCATTTACCCATAGCTGGATGAAGACTATTTTGACTTACACTTTTACCAAGTGCATTAGCACTATGTAAAATTGCATCAGCCTCACCCAGGACTTTTACTAGTGTAACCATATCCATTTATTACGACGGTAACCATTACATGACTTGCGCCTCCCGAATATATTCTTATGGAAAACTCCCAACCCTTTTATCAGACATGTACTAGAAAGTGGTCGCTGAGGGATTGAGAGTCCTAGGTATGCTTGTAGTGATGTTCCAGTTCTGTAGTATGCTTTCATTGCCATTACTCCCAAGTCCACTCTGGTAGTACCTCTTAGGGTACCAGCTATGTCTTAAATAGATAAAGTTTTAAAATAAGTTTATTTAAAAAGAGTTTTAAAAAATTGAATATCCAGCATGATTGAATAATTAAAAACTGTGTTCTGTATAAAATAACCCAAGGGCTGACATGCCGTAAAATCCAACCAACCATAAATAAACAATTGTATACTAACATCTCTATGGGAGTTTCTTGATAATATTATGATTTTAAAGTATCCGATTATTCACGACCTCTGTCAAAATATTGTTGTAATCTTCCCCTGTGGTCTGCATAATATTAGTTTCCCATAGAAATAGTAACAATGGATAAAGTATGTGTTGACAGGGCTGTTGAAACTGTGGGGTCCTTTTGAAATTATACCCGAAAGGCTATCCCATAAGGGTGTTAACATTTTTAATTATGGAAATATATGGCCAAACTTTTTCCCAAATCGCTCTGTATATATGCAAACTTTTCTCAACTCCTTCGCGCGAGCAGGATGTGAAACAAGGTCAATTTCCTGGTATCACGCTGGTATTAATATCTTACCGGCCCAATGGCCGAAGTCACTGGACATAAAACCCGTAGGTCAGTTATGTCATAGGAGAGAAATCGCAATCGGGAAGTTTCCTGAATATTCATTTTTTTATAGATCCATTGGGTTTGGCCTTTTAGAAGGATTTGAACTCATCTGTATGGGCGGTCTCATTTTTAACCAGAGTGTGTTGCAAGAGAAGTACAATTAAGGAACACGAGTATTATTATTATTATTATTATTATTATTATTATTATTATTATTATTATATTATTATTAACTCCTTTTGAGTTTTCACATCAGCATTAGCTGATGGTCTTTCACTGGAGTCTAAGTGACAGCAAGTCTCCTCAGGTCTCCAGGACTCTTCTGAGTATTCTGACAGATTGCAGCAGTGCAGTGTTCTGAATGGTTTCAATCCTTCCTCTGATTTCCAAACATTTCAGACCCTTTTCCAATCCTTTCGGGACTGTTCCAAGTGCACCAACTACAATTGGTATCACCTTCACTTTCATGTTCCATAACTTTTTCAGTTCTCTGGCAAGGTCCAGATATTTGTCTATTTTTTCATTTTCCTTCAGCTTCACCCTGTGATCTGCTGGCACTGAAAATCCACCAGTTGACAAGTTCTTTCTTTTTTTGTTAATCAACACTAGGTCTGGTCTTCTTGCTGGGATAAGGTGATCCGTTTTTATTTCAAGGTCCCAGAGAATTTTATGCGTTTCGTTCTCAAGAACAGATTCTGGTTTATGCATATACCATTTTTTTGCATGGTCAAAATTAAATTTTTTGCATAATTCCCAGTGGATCACCTTCCCAACCCAGTCGTGTCTAGTTTGCTACATTCGCAGAGTATATGGTTTACAGTCTCATCTCTATTCCCGCAAAGTCAACATTTACTATTTTGTTGGGTCCTATCGATTTTCGCTTTGAAAATTATTATTATTATTATTATTATTATTATTATTAATAATAATAATAATAATCTTATTATAATGGAGATTGTGGGTTTGTCTGTCTGTAACCGAAACTATATTACTATACAAGTCATAATTCCTTTAGTTATTTACGTCATATTCTCCATGATTTTATTTTTATTTAAATCTCAATTATCAATAAAATTGTTTTACATTATTTATACTGTTAACCATATCTACATACTAATAACATGCAATTGTATTTATATATACAACAAAATAGCGGTTTACAATGTGAATGGGAATGCTAATTTGCATACTGATCTTAAAAATTGATTTTAATAAATATATGCTTAGTATTATTGATTTCTCATTGTTTGGTTTTATCTTATTGAATATGAGCGAAAATCTCGGAGATAAATCTTAAAAGAAATCCATTTACAAGAAAAAATAATTGTAATTTTATTCTTTACTTCCTATTTTAACTAAATAGTTAAATTAGGAAAATTTACCAATAAAAGACGGGATTAACGGAAAATGATGGAAGACTTCGTTTCAAAGTTGTTCTATTTTTCAATCATACCCCCTCTGTTCCAAATATTTTTATCTGCATTCTTATTCAGTTTCATTAGCCTTTCTAATTTAACATGATATTTTATCATAGTAAAACTTAAATACTTGCACCCGGAGGGTGCATATATTTGCTAGTAATAATAATGGAGATTCGGTCTCTTTTCGTATGTAACCAAAACTACGTCACTGCTTATGTCACAGTAATATTTTTTTTTAATTCTATGAAATAAAAAAAGAGTCAAATTTAAAGTTTGAACATGTTTGAATTTAGATTTTTCTTTCTCCGAGTGCCAGTTGCCATAGGAAGATTACAAAACTTAGTCAGCCTTCTATTTGCTCAGAGCTGGAGAGTAAATGGTTGGATTTATAACTTTCCTAAGGGTATTACCACTGTAGGAAATGCAAACAGCGTCGTCCAGGATTTGAACTCGGGTCACTATTTCAATTTCCGAAGCCGATAACTATGAAACACGAGCACATCATATATCCGAACTTATTACAATTTATATTTTGATTCTGAAGAATGTGTACTGGTTATCACCGTCGGAAACTGACACGGCAATCTTAGTTCAAATCCAGGAAGAAGCTGTTACAAATTGGTTTGCCCAATGCTTTGTTCATATAGCACTAATACCTTTATAAAAGTTATTGATCGAGCTATTCTTCCTCCAGCTATGGGTAAATAGAAGAGCCGACTGCGGGAGGAAAAAAACACCCATTAAACTTCCTTTAGAACATTGACCTTGCGTTAAATCCTACGCGTGCGGATGAGTTGGCACACACACACACGCACACATATATATATCTTATTATAATGGAGATTGTGTGTTTTTCTGTCTGTAACCGAAACTATATTCCTACTCAAGTCACAATTCTCTTAGTTATAGACATCACATTCTCCATGATTTTATTTTTATTTAACCTCAATTATTAATAAAATTGTCTTACATTATTAATACTGTTAACTATGTCTACATATTGACAACATGCAATTATATTTATATATACAACAAAATAGCGGTTTACAGTGTAAACGGGAAGGCTAATTTGCATATTAATATTAAAAAATCGAATTTAATAAATATGTACTTTGTATTATTGATTTCTAACTGTTTGGTTTTATTTTAATGAATATAAGCAAAAATCTCTTCAATGAATCTTAAATGAAATCCATTAACAAGATAGAATAACTCATTTTATTCTTTACTTCCTCTTATAACTAAATACTTAAATTAGAAAAAATAACAATGAAAGACGAGAGTGATGGAAGAGTAAGTTTCAGTTGTTCCATTTTTTATTATACTCCCTCTGTTTCAAATCTTTTATTATACTTTCTCTGTTTTAAATCTTTTTATCTGTATTCTTATTTAGTTTCATTAGCCTTTCTAATTTAATACAATATTTTATTACATTAAAACTTAAATACTTGCACCCGGAGGGTGCATATATTTGCTAGTATATATATATATATATATACAAATGTATATATGTATAATTATATATATATATATATATACATATACATACCCCTTACACTCTCACACACACATATATATATTATATATATATTTGCTTCAAGCCAATTATAAATGCATGTATCGCATAAAATTCGATAATTATAGAAAATAATCTTGACAAGTAAATCCCGCAAAGATGGCTCGCTATGCAGAACACCGTACAGACTGTTTCGACTTTATTAAGTCTCTTCAGCGATGTATACTAACGACTCCCCTCCGACAGGAATCGAAACCGGGACTTCACAGGCATAGTCAGAGACCATATCCGTTCGGCCGCCGTACATAGCGAACAATCCCTGCGAAATTAACCTTGTCAATGATACTATTACACGCCCCTGCCATAGTAGGTAAGTGGACGTTTATTTAGTAAACAAACCCGGCCGTAAGCTCTTCGGCGAAGTGAATAAGATTTTTGGATGTTTGTTTTTTATAGAAGCATTGTTGATAAATTATTATTATAGAAAATAATATATATATATATATATATATATATAATATATATATATATATTATATATATATATATATTCCAAATCTGTTTTATAAACATTCTTTCGAGATTATTTTTTTGACTTTCGCTTACAAATTATCATTCTTTCCCCCTCTCTCTTGTCTGTCTGTCTCTCTCTCTTTTCTCTCTCTCTCTCTCTCTCTCTCTCTTTATATATATATATAATATATATATTATATATATATATATATATATATATTTAAAAGGACAGTATTAGGTACATCTTCCAATGAATCTTTCTAAGCACTCAACGCTGAGAAACTAAAACAGAGCTGACATAGAAAAAATGTTACATTTAAAAAAAAATGAATACTGAAGTGAAAAAAATCCCATTAAAATAAGTTTCATGTCGTGATAAAACTACAATCATCAGACAGTAGAAATTACATTTTTACACATATTTTCTCTCTGGTGATTGCTGTGTTCTCACGACATGAAACTTTTTCTTAAATCATTTGATTTTATTCACTGGCTTTCTTAATGACCATTTAGTTTCATATATATATATATATATATATATATATATATATATTCGAGTTCAATTTCTAGACGAAGCTGTTGGCATTTCACATTTCACATAGCGCTAATAACCTTGGGAAAGATATGAATCCATATATTCTTCCTCCAGCTATGTGTTAATAGTAGGGCAGACTGGGCTCTTCAGCCTTGGGTAGGTAACCAGTCTAGAAAGAGATAACTCTGAATTCAAAATTCCTGAGGTCGGTCGTTGATTGGGTTTGTAGCAACCCTTGATGCACCAATTCTTTCCTATCGACTGTACCAAAAAGTGTGGATGGTCCAACACAAGCCTTCACTAATATAAACAAATCACTGTGTGGGTGTTCATTGTGTTTATGAACCCTCGTGTACGTCGATAATCGACGGGAGTCCATTATATATATATATATATATATTATATATATATATATATATTGTGTGTGTGTGTGTTGTGTGTGTTATTTATATCTATCTATCTATCTATCTATACACACACACACACACACACAATATATATATATATATATATATATATTATATATATTGTAAACAGTATACATATATATGGTAAACTCTCTGTCTCCCCCTCTCTGTCTCTCTCTCTGTCTCTCTCTCTGTCTGTCTCTCTGTCTCTCTCTGTCTCTCTCTCTCTCTCTCTCTATATATATATATATATATATATATATATATATATATATATATAAGTAGAGTCGGTATTCCCTTTTCACTAGCGCAAGACCAAGGAGAATGTTTTTGCATCTGAGGTGGAGCGCTGCACCTACCAACAACTCTTATTATATACCGTACATATCCCTGTGCTACTTCTACGCTGAGTTGGCGAAGGCCGGTATCGAACTAGGAACCTTGTGGTTTATAGCCGAACGCTCTAACGACCGAGCTAATTTTTTTTTCTTATATTTGTAAAAAATAGTTCGTCTTTCTGTGTGAAGCTTAGAACTTTTTGACCGATAATCGTACACCAATGACCTTTATATATAGATTGATGTGTCGCTAGATACTCATGTAGATGTTGAATCATCCTAGATAATTTCTTACAAAGACGTACATGTTCAGTAGGTAACCTTTTAATATGTGCGTCGGACATGTTTCTAATTAACTCTAGCTATACGCACACTTTTATGTGTACATATTTATTCCTGTGTGTTTACGTGTATTGTTTAGTCTTAAATTACTATAAAAAAAAACCTCGATTAATACGCTGATTGCAATCTCTATTCTCCATCGATAGAAACGAATGGTCAAAGTTGGGCGCCATTCGTTTATTTACATTAGGTTTGAACTCTGGCCAGCCTCCACAATTCCTTTCAAAATTGGTGCGGTCTGATTTATTTCGAGGCTTATCGTTGCCATCTTGGCTCCAGTCCAGACCTTTTGAGCGGGAAAATTAGAACGTTTACAAAGACAGTAAAAAATATATCCTAAAGAAAAATGGGTAATATAACATATTTGTTTATTTCTTTTATTTTATGTTGTCTGTTATTGTTTTGTTTTTCTATCAAACTCCAATGTAATCAGCGTGATTACTCTCTATAGCTCAACACGCTGACATATACCAATTCAAGCACACACACACACACGCACACACACACACACACACGCATTTATACATATAATATATATATTAAACATGCATATATATATATATATATATATATATATATTATATATATATTAAACAGACTGAATAACAAGGACTACCACTCGCTTTTCTCGTTATTCTGTGATAAAAAAATTCTTATTACCTTCCATATACCAACAAACGCCCTGGAGATGATCTAATTAATAGATCGAAACACTGCAGCGTCGGCCCCAAAAACTCAACACACACTTAACCCATTTAAACCTGTGTTTTTTTTCATTTCTTAATATACTACATACCGTTGGATTCACTTCCTTTCTTCACACATATGTATATATATATATATATATATATATATATATATATATATGTGCATGTTTATATATATTATATATGTATAAATTATATATATGTTTAATATATATATATATATGTATATATATATATATAATATAATATTATATATATATATATATATATATATATATAATTTAAAAGAAAGGAAATTAATCCGACGGTATGAGTATGTCATCATGACTTTGACTCCGCTCTTAACAACACGGAGTATAAAACAAGCTCTGATGATGATTTTCATAAAATCGAAATATTGTTCAATATCAGCTAAGTGTTATAAAATGTTTTCACTTTACAGCATTTTGTGGTGTTTTCATATCTTTATATATATATATATATATATATATATATATATAATATATATTATAATAATGGTACACAGTAATAACCTACTCGAGTTTCACCATAAGGATCTTCAGAGTTAAATCCACTGGATTAATCAATATATTGATTAATTGCAGTCGATTGCACGCGTGTATTTTTTCGCGATAAATGTTTGGTTATAGGGACCTATATATAGGGGCAACAAGTCCATTTCTCATTACACCACGCACTTCCTACACATAAACACCAATATAAGTAACTGAACAAAAGCCTAAGATCTAGAAAAAAACAAATGCACGTAAAAGAATACAGACACTCGTGTGATGTGATGACGGGGCCGGTATCGAACCTGGAGACTTTTGGTCCCGATGCGTATACTCTACCAAGTGCAGTACACAGACGTATTTGCGCTAGTATTGGTATGTGCACGGGTGAGAGAAAATATTGATGTAAGAGTGTGTGGGTGAGTTCGTATGTGTATGTGTTGTGTGAGTATATACTAACCAAGCCCGCGAGTAGATCAATTTCTTAAGCGGAGTTTCACAGGTTTGAATTCAGAGTTTTCCTTCTCCTAGACTGGTAACCTAGCCAAGGTTAAATATTCCAGTCTGCCCTACAATTTAGCCATGACTTGATGGAGAGTAATTGGATGCATACCTTTCCCAATGGTATTGCGCTATGTGAAAAATTAAAACAACATATCGAAGATTTGAACTCGAGTCAACGAGTCCATTTTACAACGACTAACCATTACACCACGCGCCTCCTGTGATGCATGTAGTTGTCTGTGTATATATTTACCCCCCCCCGAGTAGGATGTGATACAAGGTCAATAATATATATCCCAGTTTGCCCTACAAGTTAGCCATAGCTTGAGGCAGAGTAGTTGGATGCATACCTTTCCCAAGGGCATTAGCGCTATATGAAATTCAAACAGCCACATCGAGGATTTGAACTCCAGTCAACGAGTTCATTTTCAACGACACTAACCATTACATTCTGTGGTGTGTGTGTTCAAGCGGCATCTGGACGTAATATACAACGTGTTTTTTTTTGTAAATGAGGTAATCTAAACAGATAATATACAGGGTGTCCACAAAGTCTGGGTACATGGAGATATCACTATTGTGTTTATTTATGTCATTTTTCCGAGATTTTAACCCAGATATGGTAATTTAGCAGTAAATAAAATCATAACATAAACAATTAAAAATAAAAAAAAATAATTTTCCATTTTTACTTTCGTTTAAATTAAATAAAAATGTGTTAATACCCATGTACCCAGACTTTGTAGACACCCTGTAAAATTGATAGCTGGTAAATACTGGTTGGTTGGTTATATTTTATGACTTGTCGACCCTTGGGTTCTTTTATACAGAAGACGATTCTGTTTTATTCATTCTTTGTTGAGTACAGTTTTTTTTTCCAGCTGTGTGAGTAGTTGAACAACCCAATTTTTTAAAGGCAATCTCTGGTGCAGTGACGGGCCAGATCGAATGCTTTCGGTAGATCTATGATTGCGGTGTAGAGAAGCATCTGCTCCCCGACACTTTTCCTGTAACTGGCGTAGTGAGAAGATCATGTCCACGGTTGTCCGGTTTGCTCAGAAGCCACACTGTGGTTCTGGGTAGGTGCAAGATGCAGGAGTCTGCAGACGCGCCAGTGTAACACGCGCAAGACTTTTCAAACTATGCTGAGGAGGGAAATGCTCCGGTAATTGTTGCAGTTGCTCCGATCTCTGTTCTTGTATAAGGTGACGATGATAACGTCCGCTTCTCCTGAGGGACGTGTACTTGATCCCAGTAACTGCAGAGTAGTTTGTGTATTGGCTGGAGAAGAGCTGTTCCTCCGCCTTCAGACCCCTGCTGGTATGCCGTTACACCCGGTTGCTTTCCTATCGGCAAGGCGGTCCTCTCTGTTTTGTAGTGGAAAACGTTACGTAGCCGAGGCAGGTTGTTAAAGGGTTAATAGATCAAGATACATCACATTAGGATTGACTAGAGTTGGACACAAGACAATCATAAGTTGTTTCTTATTGAATAATTGGGGTTGGAAAACAAAAAGATAAGATGTATTAGTATATATGTGTTGTGTGGCTGGCGATGCTTTGTGTGTCTAGATGTTTGAAACGTTCTCTCATCTCTCTCTCTTCTACTCTCTCAAGATAGGGCTTGCTGCTCTTTCTTCTTCTTTCATCTTCTCTCACCCTCTCGTCTCTCTCCTCCGTGTCGTCTCTCGTCTTCTCTGTGTGTGTGTGTGTGAATGGTAGGTCGGTGGAGTGAGAATGCCCAAAGTGAGTGAGGAAGTGAATTTACTGTCTTGTGAGCTATTAGATGAGTTACTATTCAATCTTTACTCCTATATCCATACAGGAGCTTATCGCACGTTAGTGAGGGAGACAAAAACGCGTTTTGTTTGTGAACAAGGTTTATTAATTTTTTTTAGATATCTTTCCTCTTTAAAAGAATTGATTATGTATATTCTAGAGAGCGACAAAAAGTTATCACCTGGTGAAAAGATCATATTTCCTGTTTTATTAAGAATAAAAATTCATTTAATCTTGTTTATATATATCTATTATATATAATATAATCAAACGTGTTTTTTCAAAGTGTACCGTATTAATATAGTATTGCATACAGAAATCAATCATTTCTATTTGCTAAAAAATAGTTAACTAATCATCAGCATTAGTAATTAATTATGTTAGTTATAGGTGTATTATATATATTATATATATGATAAATCAATTAAATATATATATATAGTATCGTAATAATTATGGAATAAGATAACACATCCGTACAGTAATGAATAGAAAATTTATGGAAAAAACCAAGTGGTAATTTATTCTAATAGTTATAGCTGACTAGAATTGTTATTCGACTCTTAGTTAAATACCAAGCCTGGTCCCTGCCCACACAATGTAAGGTGCAACTATAATCTATGGATAAGCAAAAAGAGGGATAGTTTAACCCTTTGGAGCGAAGGAGGCAGATTCTAACGCTCAGCAAAGATGATGACCAATACGGGTCAGTTACTTGTTCAATATATATTAATTAATATTATATTGATTAATATGGTATATTATA
Source organism: Doryteuthis pealeii (assembly GCA_023376005.1). Taxonomy (NCBI): domain Eukaryota; kingdom Metazoa; phylum Mollusca; class Cephalopoda; order Myopsida; family Loliginidae; genus Doryteuthis; species Doryteuthis pealeii. The sequence goes on along the minus strand of CM042162.1, from coordinate 38,058,560 downwards.
TATACATATATATATAGTATGGATATTATAGGAATAGAATATGAGGAACGTGAGTGAGAGAATGCAACTACGAGAGGAGAGAGAGAGATGAGAGAGTAAAATTTGTAGACAAAAAACTAGATGTTTAAAGTTTTCTGTTTTACAATGAATTATGGCAATAATTAAGTGAAATATAAAAAGAACCAAAGCTCACCGCGTCAGCCCAAACAAGGAGTGGTCTGTTCAATAAAACATGTTTAACGATCTTGTTGTTTTTTATGCTTATAGAGACTTTTCTACAGCGCATGTTGTTGGTTTGGAATTCAATATCCATTTTTTTACTTGTTCATAGCTGGTGCGCACCGAGAAAAACACAAACTTTGTGGCGAAGGGAGTATTTAAATTATAGTCATCGGATGGCTTCTTTACGAGGTAGAATATAATATAATCGGTGTACTCGTCCGACACTTACGAATATTATCTTCATAGTTACAAGATTCCTGAAAATTCTTGCTCCATCGTGTCATGCCTGATTTGTATTTGGGCGTGTGTTGGACGTGAGTTTATATCGTTTTAAAACTTAATCTTTTTGTAATGCTCGAGGAACATAAGGTTTCCTGAACGTTTGTTTGATATTTTTATATAAGGTAATATACAACAGTGTTTACTGCAGAACTTCGTTGTTGTAGGCTTTGTTTAATGATAAAGAAGTGGTCTTATATATAAAATATAAAAATACAAATTTATTTGAGATAAATTTTAACCATATAAAGATACGCATTTTAAAAATTAATTTTCGGAGAATTCCGGTAATGATCGAGAGCGTTCTTGTTGCCGTCGTGAATTAATGATATATTTAATTAGCGTCGTTTTTGTTTTTTTGTCTGTGTTGGACAATGGCTGCTTTTGATAAAGGACCGGCTTATACGGTCGAAACAAGATTCTATGTCTAGCAATTAAACTGGTATCAACATCTTGTTGTTTTTTTCTAAAAACTTTTTCTACAACATATCTAGGTCCGATTCTCAGTATTGGGCTATTTTACCTTTTCACATATTATATAAATAGGTTATATTTATATTATACATATATTATTATATATTAATATAATAGTTTAAAATTTAATATAAGTGGTTTATTGGGAGAAAAAAATATAGAGGCTCTAATTAGCTTTCTGTAAGAGCTGTTAATTGTAATTTATATATTTGTTTTCGATTTGTTAATTAGTATAAAATCGATATTTATATAATAGATCAAATAAATATTATTGGAGCTATATACTATATTAGTTTATATATTTATAGTATATAAATATATAATAATATTATATATATGGTGTGTATTAATGTATATATGATTGATACTATGGAAGATTAGTAAATGTGTTTTGATTTTTTTATATGGAGCTTTAATGGAGTGGGCGACAATCTTTTGGGAGATATTGTTGCCTGTATATTTGGAAGTCGTGATCCTGAATGTTTGAAAATTAAATTAGTTAATAATTAATGAATTTTAGCGGGCATATATGTCAAAATGTAAGGCTAAATGATTGTGCACATTTTCTCTGATTCGTTTAGCCTTACTGATTTGAACTAATGAGTTGTGCCGTTCGCGCTAAATTCATTATTGTAGTTTAACTAATTAATTTTCGAAAATTTAGGTACGACTTCAATTGGAGCAACAATATCCTGGCCCGAAATTGAATTAGCTATAGACACATGTAGTGCATTCACTATATATTATTGTATATATATATATATATATATATATATATAATTGGTTTAATAATATATAGTATTCGTATACCGTGTGTGTATTTTGACGGTATGTATGTAGTTCTTATTTGCTAGTTAGCAGATGATGTTCATAAATATGAACAGTCAACGGATCGATAAAAGCTGATTATTCCCGAGCAGGCGAATATGCTGTGATTTTCCGCCCTGATTAAACAGAATTTGTTTTGTACGTTTCCGTACCGGCTAGATAGAAAGTATAATACTAAGAGGTAGTCAAATACGCAAATAAAATTCCAAAGAGATCCGCAAACAAAATAAAAATCAAAAAGGAAGAAATATTTAAAACATTCATAAAGTAGTAAAATTCACGAATGTTATCGCAGTTTCAAATCCGTCATAAAGGCAGATATTTTATTTTATCTTTTTGTAATTATATATGTGAAGAGACTGATAGATTAAGTTTGAGGAAAGATTTTTTATGCCAATTGATTTATGTACACGTATATAGGCATTTTGCGCAAATATGTCAGGAATGGCCTCTGTTTTGATGCCAAAAAGAAGTTTATATCCCAATTCATGTGGACTGTGAAGGTAGAAATCTCACCAGTTTTTCAGGTTATATTTTATAATATTTTATTACTGATCTCACCGTATATTACCTTATAATAAAAGGTCTTTATGTACCTGTCCAGGGAGCAGCCAAATGAATTATGAGCATAACAGTAGAGTATAGTGTGTGTGTGTGTGTGGGGTGTCCTCCGGATGTACCGGATTTGTTGTAGATATATAATCCCAATGTATAGTTGTAGAGATTTTGAAAGTAAACCCCATATGGTACAGGACGACTCTACAACACAAACGCACTATACATAATACATGATAAAGCAGAAAACACACACGACACATTCGCTGGGTAGGGCTGGCAGGTTTCAGCAACAAACACACCGGATCAACATACGATATATAAATTAAACTATATATTGAGGTCATCGACACTGGTTGGAATAATACCTATATCGTTTTAGTATTATTACTTGTGATACTATCGAGTAGTCTTGATTGTGTAATAAAACTTTGTTCCTGCGAACGTTGTTTCTTGTATGTTATGCGATCGGAAATGGAACAAGGTGAACAAGTGAACAAGTGAACAAGAACAAAAAACAGAACATATATATGATATAATATATATAGTTTATATACTATATATATATATATGATTATATAATAGTATATAGTATATATGTGTGTGTGTGTGTGTGTGTGTGTTGTGTATGTGTGTGTGTATTCGCAATCGTTAAGTTAATATATCTTTTAATTTATGTTTCTCTATATAAACGTACATGTACACATCCAATGAAAAAGGTGCACGACCCCCATATTATATCCTAATATATAATCTTATATATAGTTATATATATTATATTATATTAGTACGCAGTTAGGGCACGCACACATAATGTTCTTACATTTAATACTGATATAATATATGGTGTATGTCTTATGTAATATTATGCATATGATTATGTGTGTGGTGTGTGTGTGTGTGTGTAATATCACCTATATATGTGTGTTGAAGATGTGTGCGTGTGCGTCAATGAATGTGAATTCATGTGTGTACGTTTGCCGTTATTTTGTGTGCGATATCAGTGATATAATGGACTTGGTGTATATTGTGTGTTTTGTATTGGGCAATGCGATTTTAGTTTCGTTGTGTTTGTGTGTGTGATGTGTGTGTGTGTGAATATGTTTGTTGTGTAATGATTTTCGGACTGGAAGCGAATGATAGTGATTGGTCCAAGATACTAAGCGGGTATGATTTTATATCGACTGTTTGATGTTTTTTTTATCTTGATATAGTTGATGACATTTTGTAGAGTAGAGCTAATCCAAATAACGTAAGAAACCCACCAACCAGGAAATGACAAGTATGTGACACCTAGAAAGTGGTGCGTATAGCTATTGTGTTGTTGTTTNGAGAGAGATACTCCTTTTGAGTTTTCACATCAGCATTGAGCTGATGTCTTTCACTGGAGTCTAAGTGACAGCAAGTCTCCTCAGGTCTCCAAGGACTCTTCTGAGTATTCTGACAGTTGCAGCAGTGCAGTGGTTCTGAAATGGTTTCAATCCTTTACTCGATTTTGCCCAAACATTTTCAGAAACGCTTTTTCCAAATCCTTTCGGGACTTGTTCAAAGTGCACCAACTACAATTTGGGTATTCAACCTTCACTTTTCATGTTCCCAATACACTTTTTTTTCAAGTTCCTCTGGCAAAGGTCCCAGAGTATTTTCGTCTAAAATTTTTTTTTCATTTTCGCTTCAGCTTCACCCTGTGATCTGCTGGGCACTGAAAATCCCACCGTTGGATAGAGTTCTGTTCTTTTATTGTTGTTCAATCGAACCACTAGGTCTCGCAGTCTTCACATTGCGCTGGGATTAAAGGTAGATCCGTTTTTCATTCTCAGGTCCAGAGAATCTTTATGGCGTTTCGTTCTCAAGAGCAGATTCCTGGTTTATGGCATATACCATTTTGTTGCATGGTCAAAATTAAATTTGTTTTGCATGAATTCCCAGATGGAATCACCTTCCCAACACAGTCGTGTCTAGTTTGCTTACATTCGCTAGAGTAATGGTTTTAACAGTCTCATCTCTATTTCCCGCAAAAGTTCAAACATTTATATATTTGTTCGGTCTCTATCGATTTTTCGCTTTGAAAAATTATAGTAATTATTGATTATTATGTTTATTATTTATTAATCATAATAATATAATCTTTTATAATGGGAGATTGTGGGTTTGTCTGTCTGTAACCGAAACATATATCTATGACAAGTCATAATTCTTTGTTATTTACGTCATATTCTCCCATGATTTTTTTTTATTTATAATCTCAATTATCAACTAAATTGTTTTACATTATTTATATGTTAACCATATCTACATACTAATAACATGCAAATTGTATTTATAATATACAACAAAATAGGGCGGTTTTAACAATGTGAATGGTGAATGCTAATTTGCTATACTGCATCTTAAAATTGATTTTAATAATAATGCTTAAGTATTATTGATTTCTCATTGTTTGGTTTTTATCTTATTGAATATGAGCGAAAATCTTCGGAGATATAATCTTAAAAGAATCCATTTACAAGAAAAAATAATTGTAATTTTATATTTTTACTTCTATTTTAAACTAAATAGTTAAATTAGGAAAAATTTACACATAAAGACGGGATTAACGGAAATGATTGGAGACTTCGGTTTGCAAAGTTGTTCTAGTTTTTCAATATACCCCCTGTGTTCAAATATTTTTATCTGCATTCTTATTCACGTTTCCATTGCTTTCTAATTTAACATGATATTTTTATCATAGTATAAACTTTAAATACTTTGCACCCGGAGGGTGCATATATTTGCTAGTAATATAGTTGTGAGATTCGGTCTCTTTCGTATGTAACCAAACTACGTCACGTGCTTTGTTCACAGTAATATTTTTTTTATTCTATGAAATAATAAACAGAGCTCAAATTTAAAGTTTTGAACATGTTGAAATTTAGATTTTTTCTTTCTCCGAGTCGCCAGTTGCCGATACGGAAGATTACAAAACTTAGTCAGCCCTTCTATTTGCTCCAGAGCTGGAGAGTAAATGGTTGATGTTATAACTTTCCTAAGGGTATTACCACTGTAGGAAATGCAAACAGCGTCGTCCAGGATTATGAACTCGGGTCACTATTTCAATTTTGCCGAAGCCGATAACTTATGAAAACGAGCACATCATATATCCGAACTTTATTACAATTTATATTTTGATTCTGAAGAATGTGTACTGGTTATCACCGTGCGGAAACTGACACGCGAATCTTAGTTCCAAATCCAGGGGAGAAGCTGTTACAAATTTGGTTTGCCGCATGCTTTGTTCATTAGCACTAATACCTTTATAAACGTTATTGATCGAGCTATTCCTTCCTCCAGCTGGGTAAATAGAAGAGGCCGACTGCGGAGGAAAAAACACCCATTAAACTTCCTTAGAACATTGACCTTGCGTTAAATCCTACGCGTGCGGATGAGTTGGCACACACACACACGCACACATATATATATCTTATTTATAATTGGAGATTGTGTGTTTTTCTGTCTGTAACCGAAACTATATTCCTACTCAAGTCACAATTCTCTTAGTTATAGAGCATGCACATTCTTCATGATTTTATTTTTATTTACCTAATTATTATAAAATTGTCTTACATTATTAATACTGTTAACTATGTCTACATATTGGACAACATGCAATTATATTATATATACAACAAAATAGCGGTTTACAGTGTAAACGGGAAGGCTAATTTGCAATATTAATATTAAAATCGAATTTAATAAATTGTACTTTTTGTTATTATTGATTTCTAACTGTTTGGTTTATTTTAATGAATATAAGCAAAAATCTCTTCAATGAATCTTAAATGAAAATCCATTACAAGATAGAATAACTCATTTTTCTTTACTTCTCTTATAACTAAATACTTAAATTAGAAAAATAACAATGAAAGACGAGAGTGATGGAAGAGTAAGTTTCAGTTGTTCCATTTTTTTTATACTCCTCTGTTTCAAATCTTTTATTATACTTTCTCTGTTTTAAAATCTTTTTTATCTGTATTCTTATTTAGTTTCATTAGCCTTTCTAATTTAATAACAATTTTTATTACATTAAAACTTAAATACTTGCACCCGGAGGGTGCATATATTTGCTAGTATATATATATATATATATACAAATGTATATATGTATAATTATATATATATATAGTATACATATACATACCCCTTACACTCTCACACACACATATATATATATATATATATATTTGCTTCAGGCAATTAATAATGCATGTATCGCATAAAATTCGATAATTATAAAATAATCTTGACAAGTAAATCCCGCAAAGGATGGCTCGCTATGCAGAACACCGTACAGACTGTTTCGACTTTATTAAGTCTCTTCAAGAGATGTATACTAACGACTCCCCTCCGACAGGAATCGAAACGGGACTTCACAGGCATAGTCAGAGACCATATCCGTTCGGCCGCGGTACATAGCGAACAATCCCTGCGAAATTAACCTTGTCAATGATACTATTACACGCCCCTGCATAGTAGGTAAGTGGACGTTTTATTTTAGTAAACAAACCCGGCCGTAAGCTCTTCGGCGAAGTGAATAAGATTTTTGGATGTTTTGTTTTTTATAGAAGCATTGTTGATAAATTATTATTATAGAAAATAATATATATATATATATATATATATATATATATTATATATATTATATATATTATATATATATATTCACAATCTGTTTTATAAACATCTTTCGAGATTATTTTTTTTGACTTTCGCTTACAATTATCATTCTTTCCCCCCTCTCTCTGTCTGTCTGTCTCTCTCTCTTTCTCTCTTCTCTCTCTCTCTCTCTCTCTTTATATATATATATAATATATATATATATATATATATATATAATATATATTATTTAAAAGGACAGTATTAGGTCATTTCCAATGAATCTTTCTAAGCACTCAACGCTGAGAAACTAAAAGAGCTGACATAGAAAAATGTTACATTTAAAAAAAAATGAATACTGAAGTGAAAAAAATCCCATTAAAATAAGTTTCATGTCGTGATAAAACTACAATCATCAGACAGTAGAAATTACATTTTTACACATATTGTTCTCTCTGGTGATTGCTGTGGTTCTCACGACATGAAACTTTTTCTAAATCATTTGATTTTATTCACTGGCTTTCTTAATGACCATTTAGTTTCATATATATATATATATATATATATATATATATATAGATTCGAGTTCAATTTCTAGACGAAGCTGTTGGCATTTCACATTTCACATAGCGCTAATAACCTTGGAAAGATATGAATCATATATTCTTCCTCCAGCTATGTGTTAATAGTAGGGCAGACTGGGCTCTTCAGCCTTGGGTAGGTAACCAGTCTAGAAAAAGAGATAACTCTGAATTCAAAATTCCTGAGGTCGGTCCGTTGATTGGGTTTGTAGCAACCCTTGATGCACCAATTCTTTTCCTATCGACTGTACCAAAAAGTGTTGGATGGTCCAACACAAGCCTTCACTAATATAAAACAAATCACTGTGTGGGTGTTCATTGTGTTTATGAACCCTCGTACGTCGATAATCGACGGGACGAGTCCATTATTATATATATATATATATATATATATATATATATATATATGTGTGTGTGTGTGTGTGTGTGTTATTTATATCTATCTAATCTATCTATCTATACACACCACACACACCACACATATATATATATATATATTATATATATAATATATTGTAAACAGTAATACATATATATGGTAACTCTCTGTCTCCCCCTCTCTGTCTCTCTCTCTGTCTCTCTCTCTGTCTGTCTCTCTGTCTCTCTCTGTCTTTCTCTCTCTCTCTCTATATATATATATATATATATATATATATTATATATATATATAGCAGTAGAGTCGGTATTCCTTTTCACTAGCGCAAGACCAAGGAGAATGTTTTTTGCATCTGAGGTGGAGCGCTGACCTACCAACACTCTTATTATATACCGTACAATATCCCTGTGCTACTTCTACGCTGAGTTGGCGAGGGCCGGTATCGAACTAGGAACTTGTGGTTTATAGCCGAACGCCTCTACGACCGAGCTAATTTTTTTTTTCTATATTTTGTAAAAAATAGTTCGTCTTTCTGTGTGAAGCTTAGAACTTTTTGACCGATAATCGTACACCAATGACCTTTAATATATAGATTTGATGTGTCGCTAGATACTCATGTAGATGTTGAATCATCCTAGATAATTTCTTACAAAGACGTACATGTTCAGTAGGTAACTTTTAATATGTGCGTCGGACATGTTTCTAATTAACTCTAGCTATACGCACACTTTTATGTGTACATATTTATTCCTGTGTGTTTACGTGTATTGTTTAGTCTTAAATTACTATAAAAAAAACCTCGATTAATACGCTGATTGCAATCTCTATTCTCCATCGATAGAAACGAATGGTCAAAGTTTGGGCGCCATTCGTTTTATTTACATTAGGTTTGAACTCTGGCCAGCCTCCACAATTCCTTTCAAAATTGGTGCGGTCTGATTTATTTCGAGGCTTATCGTTTGCCATCTTGGCTCCAGTCCAGACCTTTTGAGCGGGAAAAATTAGAACGTTTACAAAGACAGTAAAAAATATATCCTAAAAAAATGGGTAATATAACATATTTGTTTATTTCTTTTATTTTATGTTGTCTGTTATTGTTTTGTTTTTTCTATCAAACTCCAATGTAATCAGCGTGATTACTCTCTATAGCTCAACACGCTGACATATACCAATTCAAGCACACACACACACGCACGCACAACACACACACACGCATTTATACATATATATATAATATTATTAAACATGCATATATATATATATAATATATATATATATTATTATATTAAACAGACTGAATAACAAGGACTACCACTCGCTTTCTCGTTATTCTGTGATAAAAAATTCTTATTACCTTCCATATACCAACAACGCCCTGGAGATGATCTAATTAATAGATGCGAAACACGGCAGCGTCGGCCCAAAAAACTCACCACTTAACCCATTTAAACCTGTGTTTTTTTTCATTTTCTTATATACTACATACGTTGGATTCACTTCCTTTCTTCACACATTGTATATGTATATATAATATATATATATATATATATTATATATATATATGTGCATGTTTAAATATATAGATATATGTATAAATTATATATATGTTTTATATATATATATATATGTATAATTATATATATATATATATATATTATATATATATATATATATATTATATAATTTTTAAAAGAAAGGAAATTAATCCGACGGTATGAGTATGTCATCATGACTTTGACTCGCGCTCTTAACAACACGGAGTATAAACAAGCTCTGATGATGATTTTCATAAATGCGAAATATTGTTCAATATCAGCTATGTTTATAAAATGTTTTCACTTTAACAGCATTTTGTGGTGTTTTCATAATCTTTATATATATATTATTATATATATATATATAATTATATAGTATATTATTAATAATGGTACAAGTAATAACCTACTCGAGTTTCACCATAAGGATCTTCAGAGTTAAATCCACTGGATTAATCAATATATTGATTAATTGCAGTCGATTGCACGCGTGTATTTTTTCGCGGATAAATGTTTGGTTAATAGGGACCTATATATAGGGGCAACAAGTCCATTTCTCATTACACACGCACGCTTCCTACACTAAACACCAATAATAAGTAAACTGAACAAAAGCCTAAGATCTAGAAAAAAACAAATGCACGTAAAAGAATACAGACACTCGTGTGATGTGATGACGGGGCCGGTATCGGAACCTGGAGACTTTTGGTCCCGATGCGTATACTCTACCAACAGTGCAGTACACAGACGTATTTGGCGCTAGTATTGGTATGTGCACGGGTGAGAGAAATATTGATGTAAGAGTGTGTGGGTGAGTTCGTATGTGTATGTGTTGTGTGAGTATATACTAACCAAGCCGCGAGTAGATCAATTTCTTAAGCGGAGTTTCACAGGTTTGAATTCAGAGTTTTCCTTCTCCTAGACTGGTAACCTAGCCAAGGTTAAATATTCCAGTCTGCCTACAATTTAGCCATGACTTTGATGGAGAGTAATTGGATTGCATACCTTTCCCAATGGTATTAGCGCTATGTGAAATTAAACAACATATCGAAGATTTGAACTCGAGTCAACGAGTCCATTTTACACACGACTACCATTACACAACGCGCCTCCTGTGATGCATGTAGTTGTCTGTGTATATATTTACCCCCCCGCCGAGTAGGATGTGATACAAGGTCAATATTATATATCCAGTTTGCCCTACAAGTTAGCCATAGCTTGAGGCAGAGTAGTTGGATGCATACCTTTTCCAAGGGCATTGCGCTATATGAAAATTCAAACAGCCACATCGAGGATTTGAACTCCAGTCAACGAGTTCATTTTCCAACGACAACTAACCATTACATTCTGTGGTGTGTGTGTTCAAGCGGCATCTGGACGTAATATACAACGTGTTTTTTTTGTAAATGAGGTAATTCTAAACAGATAATATACAGGGTGTCCACAAAGTCTGGGTACATGGAGATATACTATTGTGTTTATTTATGTCATTTTTCCGAGATTTTTAACCCAGAATATGGTAATTTAGCAGTAAATAAAATCATAATAAACAATTAAAAATAAAAATAAAAATAATTTTCCATTTTTACTTTCGTTTAAATTAAATAAAATGTGTTAATACCCATGTACCAGCTTTGTAGACACCCTGTAAAATTGATAGGCTGGTAATACTGGTTGGTTGGTTATATTTTATGACTTGTCGACCCTTGGGTTTCTTTATACAGAAGACGATTCTGTTTTATTATTCTTTGTTGAGTACAGTTTTTTTTTCCAGCTGTGTGAGTAGTTGAACAACCCAATTTTTTAAAGGCAATCTCTGGTGCAGTGACGGCCAGATCTGAATGCTTTCGGTAGATCTATGATTGCGGTGTAGAGAAGCATCTGCTCCCGACACTTTTCCTGTAACTGGCGTAGTGAGAAGATCATGTCCACGGTTGTCCGGTTTGCTCAGAAGCCACACTGTGGGTTCTGGGTAGGTGCAAGATGCAGGAGTCTGCAGACGCGCCAGTGTAAACACGCGCAAGACTTTTCAAACTATGCTGAGGAGGGAAATGCTCCGGTAATGTTGCAGTTGCTCCGATCTCTGTTCTTGTATAAGGTGACGATGATAACGTCCGCTTCTCCTGAGGGACGTGTACTTGATCCAGTAACTGCAGAGTAGTTTGTGTATTGGCTGGAGAAGAGCTGTTCCTCCGCCTTCAGACCCCTGCTGGTATGCGTTACACCCGGTTGCTTCTATCGGCAAGGCGGTCCTCTCTGTTTTGTAGTGGAAAACTACGTAGCCTGGCAGGTTGTTAAAGGGTTAAATAGATCAAATACACACATAGGAACAGAGGCAGACCATTCTTTTGTTCTATTCTGGAGGTGAAACAAGATGTATATATATATGTGTGGTGGTGTGTGTGTGCGTGCGTGTGTCTGTGTTTCTCTCTCTCTCTCTCTCTCTCTCTCTCTCTCTCTCGTCTCTCTCATCTCTCTCTCTCTCTCTCCTCTCTCTCTGTGTGTGTGTGTGTGTGTGTGTGATGACAAAAGTG
>CM042162.1:38034044-38041544 GCA_023376005.1 Doryteuthis pealeii | reverse complement strand
AAGTCCTGCATTGGAATTAAGTTATACCATCTTGCTTATGTTAGCTGACTTACCGTATGGATCCCACATAGCAAACCTCTGGTTAAATACTACTTAACGGGCATAAATTCCACCATCGTATGTCACCCCGCCGAATGCAAAAAAAGAAAAGAATACTAAAAATCAGGGAATTAACCGAATTTAATGAAATGTTCAGTGTTGATACATTAATGAATAAGAACTATAATGCACGAGTTATTTTATTTAAAATCTTTTACCTTTTTACAAGTCAATTAACTTTGTACCACGTATGTTTGTGAATCTGTGTTACGCCTCAAAGATATGGGGTTCAAAGTTAACTGACCTGAAAAATATAAGACTTTTCTAATGAAATAACTGGTGCATTATATATTTTATTCATTAATGTATCAACATTTAAAATGTCATTAAATTCGGTTAATTCCCTGATTTTTTGTATTTTTTTTCTTTCGCCGGGGTGACATACAAAGGTGAAATTTATGTCCGTTAAGTAGGATTTAACCAAAGCTCCTATTCATTGAAAACAAATTGCATTGCAAAATAGAAAATTTACATTAAATTGGAGCCCAACATATTGTGGGGCAAGCGAATGATCCACCAGTAACAGTATTGGACCATATGACCTTTAGGCACCTCTTTTTAATCTCGATTAAGAAAGGACATGTTTTTATTTACACCGTCAATATCCGGTTGTTTTAACAGACGATTTTAGTTTTTTTTTTCAAATTATCAAACTAACCCTAACCCTTAACCCCTAACAAACAACCGGATATTGACGGTGTAAATGAAAAACATGTCCTTTCTTAATCGAAATCAAAAAAGGGTGCCTAAAGGTAATATGGTCCCAGTAACGTCTTCATCCAAATAAAATGGATGCGCATTCTGGGAAAGCAAGGTTAGCGTCTTTGATGAGCTCTTTCCGGAGAGGATAATGTTTGAATGGGGGAATAATGTTCTCCTTAGTTAGACCAAATGAAGTGACCGTGCAAAAGGGTCGAAAAAGAGTTAGGATAACGAAATAAATTTTCCCTCTGGATAATGCGAACAGCATGTCACTTGATGAAGAGTCTAAAAACTATTACATTCAGCAGATATTTCCCGTTTACGTAACCGTTTACACTGATGGGGAAAAGAATTGAAACAATCTAGTTGTTGAAAGGAAGCGAAAAGTTAGGTTATATATACGTGGGTAATCCCAAAATATTCTACGGATGCAGAGAAACTGTTTATGCGGCTATTGGCAACACTGATTTGTTTGGGATGCATGTGTCTGCGTCTGGGCCTGCGCCTGCAACCTCGTCTGCAACAGCATATATATATATATATATATATATATATATATATATATATATATTAAAGAAATGGATACAATAGAAACCTACTCGAGTTTCATCGTTAGAATCATCAGGGTTAAATCCACTGTAAGAAGATCCTGGGTCGCACGGCAGCAAATGTAAGAAGATCCTCGCACGGTATCCAATATGACATGGTCATGGTACGGTACCCAAATATATCACACCGTATTGGTGCCCCGGGGATAGTATGCTGTGGTAACGGTATGAATTATGACAAGCACTACTGGATGAGCCTCCGGTCAGCTGCTCTTTCAATACCCTCTGTAGAACTGGGATCGATGCGACTCGGTCGGAGTGTCTTTGTGACGAGTTGAGAAATTAGTATATATAAACTGCCGGGTTTGCTGGCAACTCTAAAAAAATCAGTCAACACACCATCAACAATAACAACTGTTTTTATTCGTATATGATAAGTAGGAATAATATATGAATATGTTTTGCACATTTGTTTGGATGAACAAAAACACGATGGCTTCGTTTGGCGTTTTGTTTTATGCGAAATTCTGGAATCAATTTTAGTAGCAAAAGTCAAGTTTTCTAGTTGCAACCCTCTTAATTAAGAAATTCCCGTAACAAATTTCCAGTGACAAATTTCATTTTTCGGTCCAAACTCGACTATCCCCGGCACCCAACTGTTTGTGTCGGTTTGTGTGTCGGCCTGTACGTGTCGGTCCATACGCGTCCGTCTCTACTTCCTGACTGTCTGCTCGCCTTTTTAAAAACGAGAATTATTTCGATATAAACAATTGTGTCTATATTTGTGTCATCGGACTGAGGTGAAATAAGTGTGAAACCCAAGGTCATCCTTTTGATCTGACAGCTATGTCAAATCTTTTAATATTAACACTGCAATCTTTCCTGTATATATAAACAATATGCTAAGCCAAAAATGTACTTGATATTTTTGATTTTTGCATTTTGCACCTAAACAAACCCAATGACACTAACACAAAAACAGTATTCTACACTTTCCCTTTTTCGTTAAAAATTAGTTGACGCCAACGAAAGAAGCCATCCTGTCACACCACTGAATTAATCGAGTTACCGATTAATTCAATGGATTTAACCCTGATGATTCTTGTATTAATCGGTAACTCAATTAATTCAGTGGATTTAGCCCTGATGATTCTAACGATGAAACTCGATTAGGTTTCTATTGTCTCCATTTCTTTAATGAATGTGTTCTACTTTGTATTGAGCACTTTGTATTTTTTTTATCACGGACTTAATCCCTGGATCATGTGCACCTCCAACGATCGTGCCCATATTCACCGGTAAGCCACCCTTTATATATATATATATATATATTATATATATATATATATATATATATATGCTATCAAAACCCGGTAGAGTTCTCTAGGAGCAACTTTAATTGACTTTCCCCGTTAGCCTAATTAAGCCAGGCTCGTTTGTTGTTTACAGATTTGAGCGCTCTGCTGATCATAAAATATATACACCGACGTATATATCTATGTAACAATTACAACAGCGCTCCTTACTGGCAGCTCCCGATGTCCGAGAGGTTAAGGAAATGAACTGATGAAAAGTCTGTCGGGTTTCGCCCCCATCTAGAAGTAGTTGGTGTAGCCACACTAAATGATATCTATTTTGTGAATTATAAGTCAACATTTACATGCCAGGATAGAGGTACCTCATTATATATATATATATATATATATCAGTCAGACAGTGAGGGAGCCTATCTCCTTTTAACTAGCGCTAGACCAAGTAGGTAACTTTGGCGACTGGGGTGGAGCGCCACACCTACTAAATCCTTTTATAGCACATATCCCTGTGCCACTCATACATTGAGTTGGCGTTGGTCGGTATCAAACTTGGAACCTTGTGGTTCCTAGCCAGTCACTCTACAATTGAGCTAAATATATAGTCCTTTTATATATATATATATATATATATATATGTTGAAAAGAGAAAGAAAGGAAAGAAAGTATAGAATGGATAAAATAGGATATTTTAATCAATTTTACGTGCACGTGTTTCGGTCAGGAGTTTATCCATGTGTACATTATTCAATCTATTATTATTTTTAAATAACAAAGTGAAATGAAATAATAATAATAGAAAAATGTAGAAATGTTATGCACACAAAGAAGTATTGACCTTCCTCGTTATATATATATATATATATATATATATATATATATATATATATATATATAACAGATGAATAACGTTGATATGACTCCATGCGTCTATCTATTGACAGTATATCTCAGTTTTTCTTTCTCTTTTTCTTTCTATTTCTCTTTCTCTCTCTCCCCATCCTCTCTCTCTTTCTCTCTTTCTCTCTCTCCCCCCTCTCTCTTTCTCTTTCTCTCTTTCTCTCTCTCCCCCCTCTCTCTTTCTCTTTCTCTCTTTCTCGCTCTCTCTGTTTTTCACACATTCTCTCTGTCACACTCTACAGTTTCTATATATCTATCTATCCATATTATTATGGACTCTCTCGTCAATTTTCGACGCATGAGGGTTCACACACACAATGAACACCCACACAGTGATTTGTTTATAGTGGTGAAGGCTGGTGTTGGACCATCCACACTTTTTGGCACAGTCGATAGGAAAGAATTGGTTCATCAAGGGTTGCCACAAATTCAGAGTTATCCCTTTCCTAGACTGGTTACCTACCCAAGGCTGAAGGGCCCAGTCTGCCCTACTATTTAACCCATATCTGGAGGGAGAATATATGGATTCATACCTTTTCCAAGGGTATTAGCGCTATGTGAAATGCCAACAGCTTCGTCTAGGAATTGAACTCGAATCGACGAGACCATTTTCCACGACTCTAGCCACTAGCCCACACGCCTCTATCTATCTATCTATCTATCTATCTATCTCCCCCCCTCTCTCTCTCTCTCTATATATATATATATATATATATATATATATATATATATATTTTTGTATACCTTTAGTTTCGATATTCATTCTTCCGATTCCATTCGAGTAGCTCTGTAGCTCTTTGGTGTTGCTTGTTATTATTTATTATTTCAATATCGTTTGTTTTGGGAATTTGTGTAAGTATATCATGTCGGTGTTCTGTGGCTTTATTTTATTAACATGTTTCTCTATTTTACCTATTATTATTATTTTCCCCCAATTCCCGTATTTCCTTCTTTGCCGCTTCTATATTCATTTCCACCATTTTCTTTCCACTCCAATACACCGCTTCCTCTTCTCAGCCCTTACACTAAATTCCATCCTTTCTTTGGGTTATAAGTTTTCTTTTCATCCACGTCCTTGGTTGCATGTCCAATTCTCTTGAGTAACTTGCCAACCGTGTATTTGCTTCTCAATAATTTGCCTTGCCAATATCTTCGGGGGAAACATGCAACTAATTCTTTTGAAATTGCTATCAGCCCGGCGCGCTTATCAAGCCATGACGACTGTGACAGTTGCATCAAACCGAAGCGCCTTTTTCTATCCATTCTATAACTGCTTCATTATCCCAACCCATTTGTGTGAGTTAAGCAAAACCGGCAACATCTAATCAAACCATTCGTTCACTTTGATATACATTTATGTAATGTGTATACATTATATGTATTCTAACATCATATATATATATATATATATAATATATATATTATATATATATATATATATATAAGAAATAAAATAAGATTTATAATACCAGTGTATATTATTGCCATAAGCCTTCATATATCTAAGGTTGGTATACAGTTATTCTATAATGATGTTCGTCAAGATAATTAATGACCGGCTATAAAATCAGCGAACCGAGCTCAAGCTCTGGTTCCTGCAGTTGATGTTTACTTTTCGGTAATGCCCGTGAGAAACAATTTAATTCACTTCTTTATCAACAATTAGTATATGTTAGAACACGCTATCCGATATTAGATTTGTTGGAGTTTATTGCTTATATATATTTACTAAGCTTAGCTCAGATGTGGCAC
Organism: Doryteuthis pealeii; assembly: GCA_023376005.1. NCBI lineage: Eukaryota > Metazoa > Mollusca > Cephalopoda > Myopsida > Loliginidae > Doryteuthis > Doryteuthis pealeii. Next base: position 38,036,233 of record CM042162.1, on the reverse strand, counting down.
AAGGCCAGATTATGGAGCGCCGAGTGAGAATCGAACTGACTACCAATGGTTTGAAAATCCCGCTTGCTAACCATTACACTACGCAAGGTGCTCGATTTTATTGCTTATAGTTATTTACTAAGCTTTGCTTAGATGTGGCACAAGGCCGACTGTAAGAGGCACCCAGTGAGGCACGAACTCACTAGTCATGGTTTGCCACTCTAACTTGCTAACCATTACACCACATGAGGTGCCTGATTTTATTGCCTATGAGATGTGTGCTAGTTCCCCGCTTATACTTATAGACTGGCTAAGGTAACGTGATTTTCTCTTCTAACCAATCACTGGTTATACTTATATATATATATATATATATATATATATATATATATATATATATATATATATATATATATATATATATTCTCGCCACTTGAAACAAACATGTTTTCTTAATGATAATCATGCTCACACACACACACACACACACACACGCATACACACACACCCTTGAGGTTTGTTTTGATGTCGGTTATCGCAAAATATTTATACACACACGCGCAACCACACACACAAAACACCTAAAAATGCACAATGCCTTTTTTCGATACACACACTCTCACACTCACACCGTAAAAGAGAATATTTGACGTCATATTTCAAACCGTCCACTTTTTTCAGCGTCCTTTCTTCAGACTTCAAATTTTGAACAGACAGATAAACAAGGACTATCACTTACTTTTCTCGTTATTCTGGGATAACATTTTTTATCACCTTCCATATACCAAAAAATGCTCTGAAGATCTAATTAATAGATCGAAACACTGCAGCGTCGGCCAATAAACTTTTTTTAAAACCTGTGCTTTTTCAATTTTCTTAATATATATATATATATATATATATATATATATATATATATTATTAGCTCAATCGGTAGATCGTTCGGCTAGAAACCACAAGGTTCCTAGTTCGATACCGGCAACTCAGCGTATGAGTAGCACAGGGATCTGTGCGGTAAAGTAAGGAGCTGATGGTAGGTGTGGCGCTCCATCTCAGACGCCAAAAACAATCTCCTTTGTCTAGCGCTATTGAAAAGGGGATACACTCCCTCGCTGACTGGATGATACCGAATTTAGGCCGCCCTGACGACTTTACTAATATATATATATATATATATATATAGTTATCCATAGACACGTGTTTCGACTTATCAAGTCTATACAGTGTGGCTAGACATTTGTAAGCTATCTACAGCCGGGATTGAAATCCGATCCGTTCAGTGTCAGTCAGACACCTTACACACCTTCAAAGTTATACATACTTTGATATACAATAACTCCGACGAAGGTTAACGGACAAAACATTTAATATAATACAGCGCATGGATATAACGTGATACAAAGTACAAGGTAAACAGAGTTACATATATAAAGATGAAGACACATTCATGAATGGTACAAGATAACATATAAAAGTACAGACATGAGACTAGAGATAGTCCATGCTGTGTAGAACTTACAGTAATGTAAGGGGGGTGGAGCCCCAACGAGAGGGGCTAGATAAAATCTACCCCATGTGGCTCGTAGTTGCTGAAACAGGAAAAGAGGCCGAAAGGGTTTGAACCCGGCGCTTAAATACTATAGCACCCTAGCGGGCACCAGCAAACTAAATCGGGCAGACAACTCCACCAGGCAAATACGAAACGAACGCTAAACACACATCGCTTTGCATGTGAAGGCCGCCATAGAGTGTTCCGTCCCTTATATATAGGAGAACATTTTCTCAGGAGATGTTACGCATTTCAAATTTAAAAAATCATTGAAGCATTTCAAAGCGATTTTAATTGACATTTTTAGAGACAGTAGCTTCGATTACATTCTACTGAGTCACGTTATTTAAAAATCTGTCAAAGTGTCAGCCTTGTAAAAATACATTATCAATTATAAATTGGATTAGTGGAAATAGCTGCCAGCAATCTTGCATTCACGGCGCATAGTGTGTACAGAAAAAATCTGCTCTACTTACGTTTTGAGCATTTTATATTTATTATAAAGCTGACTTATCCAGGTAAAACTTGTACCAACCAAATATTGAGACCAAACCAATATTTTCAACGGTAAGTTTTTTCATATGCTCCCATAAATTTGGTAATGAGCTCTCTAATTGGTAATTTAAATTAACTCTCACTACTAAGCAAATAAGCAATGATC
>CM042162.1:38026544-38029044 GCA_023376005.1 Doryteuthis pealeii | reverse complement strand
GATGCTCAAATTGTTCACCCTCTTCATTTATACATACATCAATTCTTTTTATGTAGAGCTTGCACAAGATGCATTTTGTACGGATGAAATTTCTGTGTCTTAAGAATACGATGTACTGATAATTTGATGATCGTAAACTCCTGGCTTATTTTCCTTACTGATTTCACGGGGCTTCTAGGAACATTCGCCAAATCCATAGTTGATGTTGCTTCATGAGTTGCACTCTTCGTCGACCACATCTCTCGTGGTCAGTAACTAAGCAAGTTTCTTGGAAACGTTTATCAAACGCCGGTGGTATGGTTCAATGGTTTTTCTCGCTCGGTATGAGTGCGGATGAATTCTTCAGCTACAGAGCGGTATGTAGTCCCATCTCTTCCAAAGATAAAAAAAACAATTTAACTCTTTCTTGTATTGTTAATTTCTCCACCCATATCCAATAAAATATGAAAAAACAAAAAAACAAAAAACAAATTATATGGTGCGCGCTTCTGGACATCATATCTATATTATATATATATATATATATTTATATATATATATATATATATATATGAGTGTATGTGTGTGTGTGTGTGTGTCCTGTGTGTGTCTGTGTGTGTCGCATGGGTAAGAACTTGGCAGGCGAAAATTCACTCAGGTTTCCATTCCGGCTAGAGGTAGCTGTTAAAAGTAAAGCCACATTTTGAGAAGTAAACTTCGAACACGTGTATGTGGTTAATACTTATATATATATATAATATATATATATATCTATTATATTATATTATATTATATATATATATATATATATAATATATAAAAGATGTTTTAAAAAGTATCCAGATTTTTTGTACTTTTTTGACGGAAATAATTGTATTCTCAAAAAATAACGTTCCATTTATTCTTCATTTATATCTTTGTAAATACAGCTCTAAACTTGGTACTTTTTTGACACACCTTGTATTCTGAGAAAAATGATTGTTCCATTCATTGGTAAATAGAACTTCAATTAACGAATGGAACGTTCTTTTTTCAGAATAAAAGGTGAATCAAAAATTACAAAAAATCTCGATACTTTTTGATACACCTTTTATATAAATAGATTAATTGATGAAGAGAGTTAAAAAAAAATTTCTGATTACGAAAATAAATGTATGCGTAAAGAAGAGAATAATCACAAGAGAATTTTTAGAAATCACCTGCAAACTTCATGTATGTGTATATTATAGTTTGTTTAATAAACATATATACACAGAATAGAAAACGTGCTTTGAATACATTGATATCAATAAAGGTCACCCTGTAACTTTCCCGTGCCCCGTATTGTGTTCGTGATGTCTACCGCTATGCTAATGATAGGTTTCTGTGTGGGTCGAACTGAAATCCAAAAGTAACACCATTATAGATTCACAAACCCGCAGATGCGGCTGAAAAAAACTACAGACAAGTAGCATTTAAATACAGTTTTCTAAACGTTTCATTTTTTCCCCATTCTCTTTTTTTTATAACTCTTGGCCAATAAAGCTATTTTTAAGATACTATCAAAATTTATGAGAAACTAAATATTTTTTTTTCCCCACTGTTGTAGCTGGTGGTATCAACGTGGAGGCTGAGGACTGCAAGTCTCCTCAGGCTCCAGGAATCTTCTGAGTATTCCAGCCGATCCCAATAATGCTGTAGTCGGCATGGTCCTCGATTCTTCCTCCGATCTTTTAGTTAATCCGACTCCTTTTCCAACCCTTGGGGATTTTTTTCAACCAAGAGCCCAAATCCCAATGCGGCACGAACCTTCACCCTCATGTTCCACAGTTTTCTCAGTTTCTCTGGCAAGGGTCCAAGTATTATGTCGATCTTTTTCGTTATTCTTAGTTATTATTATTATGTTATTGATTAATATTATTTTAATTATTATTATTATATTATTATTAATTATTATTATTATTATTATTAAATAGTCCTTCATTAATATTTGATTAGAATACGAGAAACCATTTTAAACTGTATGCAAATTAGTTGTATTAATCATCATCAAGTTGTGGTTGACGAGCTAGTGTGATTTTCATGATTCTGTTCTCTCTCGCCATTCGTCCTATCGGTTTATAGGTTTTGGTAGGTATGGTTTGGCCCCCCCTACACACATACACATTCTATATAATATTATATATATATTATATATATATATAATATATATATACTAGGTTTTGTCAGAAAAGTTCGCAGGACTTGTCTCATTCTTACATGTGGGGCCATCGTCCAACGGCGAGTCACACGATCAACTTCCGCAAATCTACAAAAGACATACAGGCGGAATTTGCTTCGTTCAGCCAGCGCGAGAAGAAGGCAAGAGTTGTGTGCAATACAATTCGGTGAGTGCTCTCACCATGGACAAAGAACCTGCCTATACTGCACTGAGTATCCTAAGAGTTTCCTGCCCAGAAGTACGTCACTATGCTGGAGCAACTTCCCTACTAAACCGACCTGGTTGATGGGAGTTTTTTTCATTTTTCCCGCAAGTTCAAAG
>CM042162.1:38015017-38026444 GCA_023376005.1 Doryteuthis pealeii | reverse complement strand
CTCTCTCTCTGATATAATAATATATATAATATATATATATATAATATATATATATATATTGTTGTATACCTTTAGTTTCGATATTCATTCTTCCGATTCCATTCGAGTAGCTCTGTATCTCTTTGGTGTTGCTTGTTATTATTTATTATTTCACATATCGATTTGTTTTGGGAATTTGTGTAAGTTTATATCATGTCGGTGTTCCGTGGCTTTATTTTATTAAACATGTTTCTCTATTTACCTATTATTATTATTTTCCCCCAATCCCGTATTTCCTTCTTTACCGCTTCTATATTCATTTCCACCATTTTCTTTCCACTCCAATACACCGCTTCCTCTTCCAGAACCTTACACTAAATTCCATCCTTTCTTTGGGATATAAGTTTTCTTTTCATCCACGTCCTTGGTTGCATGTCCAATTCTCTAGAGTAACTTGCCAACGTGTATTTGCTTCTCAATAATTTGCCTTGCCAATATCTTCGGGGAAAACATGCAACTAATTCTTTTGAAATTGCTATCAGCCCGGCGCGCTTATCAAGCCATGACGACTGTGACAGTTGCATCAAACCGAAGCGCCTTTTTCTATCCGTTTATAACTGGTTCATTATCCCAACCCATTTGTGTGAGTTAAGCAAAACCGGCAAACATCTAATCAAACCATTCGTTCACTTTGAATAACTTTATGTAATGTGTATACATTATATGTATTCTAAATCATATATATATATATATATTATATATATATTATATATATAATATATATAAGAAATAAAATAAGATTTATAATACCAGTGTATATTATTGCCATAAGCCTTCATATATCTAAGGTTGGTATACAGTTATCTATAATGATGTTCGTCAAGATAATTAATGACCGGCTATAAAATCAGCGAACCGAGCTCAAGCTCTGGTTCCTGCAGTTGACGTTTACTTTCGGTAATGCCCGTGAGAAACAAATTAATTCACTTCTTTATCAACAATTAGTATATGTTAGAACAGGCTATCCGATATTAGATTTGTTGGAGTTTATTGCTTATATATATTTACTAAGCTTAGGTCATGTGACACAACGCCAGATTATGGAGCGCCGAGTGAGAATCGAACTCACTACCAATGGTTTGAAAATCCCGCTTGCTAACCATTACACTACGCAAGGTGCCCGATTTTATTGTTTATAGTTATTTACTAAGCTTTGCTTAGATGTGGCACAAGGCCGACTGTAAGAGGCACCCAGTGAGGCACGAACTCACTAGTCATGGTTTGCCACTCTAACTTGCTAACCATTACACCACATGAGATGCCTGATTTTATTGCCTATGAGATGTGTGCTAGTTCCCCGCTTATACTTATAGACTGGCTAAGGTAACATGATTTTCTCTTCTAACCAATCATTGGTTATACTTATATATATAATATATATATATATATATATATATATATATATATATATATATATATATATATATATTCTCGCCACTTGAAACAAACATTGTGTTTCTTAATGATAATCATGCTCACCACACACACACACCACACACACACACACACACACACATACACACACACCTTGATGTGGTTATCGCAAAAAAGATTTATACACACACGCGCAACCACCACACACAAAACTCCTAAAAATGCAAATGCCTTTTTTCGAATACACACACTCACACACTCTCACACTCACACCGTAAGAGAATATTTAACGTCATATTTCAAACCGTCCACTTTTTTCAGCGTCCTTTTTTCAGACTTCAAATTTTGAACAGACAGATAAACAAAGACTATCACTTGCTTTTCTCGTTATTCTGTGATAACATTTTTTATCACCTTCCATATACCAACAAATGGTCTGAAGATCTAATAATAGATCAAAACACTGCAGCGTCGGCCAATAAACTTTTTTTAACCTGTGCTTTTTTCAATGTTCTTAATAATATTATTAATATTTATATATATATATATATATATATAACATATAGTATATATATATATATATTAGCTCAGTCGGTAGGGCGTTCGGCTAGAAACCACAAGGTTCCTAGTTTCGATAACCGGCAAACAAGTGTATGAGTAGCCCAGGGATCTGTGCGGTAAAGTAAGGAGCTGGTGGTGGGTGTGGCGCTCCATCTCAGACACTAAAAAACAATCTCCTTTGTCTAGCGCTATTTGAAAGGGGATAAACTCCCTCGCTGACTGGCTGATACGATTTAGGCCGCCCTGACGACCTTTACTAATATAATATATTATATATATATATATATATATATATATAGTCATCCATAGACACGTGTTTCGACTTATCAAGTCTATTCAGTGTGGCTAGACATTTGTAATCTACCTACAGCCGGGATTGAAATCCGATCCGTTCAGTGTCAGTCAGACACCTTACATACCAAGGGGATTTTAACTATTTTAATACACACATCGCTTTGCATGTGAAGGCCGCCATAGAGTGTTCCGTCTCTTATATATAGGAGAACATTTTCTCAGGATATGTTACGCATTTCAAATAAAAAAAAATCATTGAAGCATTTCAAAGCGATTTTAATTGACATTAGAGACAATAGCTTCGATTAGATTCTACTGAGTCACGTTATTTCGTACAAACTACGATGGCTGGAGAATTACCTTAAAAATCTGTCAAAGTGTCAGCCTTGTAAAAATACATTATCAATTATAAATTGGAATTGATGGAAATAGCTGCCAGCAATCTCGCATTCACGGCGCATAGTGTGTACAGAAAAAATCTGCTCTACTTACGTTTTGAGCATTTTATATTTATTATAACGCTGACTTATCCAGGTAAAACTTGTACCAACCAAATATTGAGACCAAACCAATATTTTCAACGGTAAGTTTTTTCATATATATATATATATATATATATATATATATATATATAATTTAAAAAAAATGTACTCTCTCGTCGATTTTCGACGCATGAGTGTTCATCCAATGAACAACCAACACAGTGATTTATTTGCAGTGGTGAAGGCATGTGTAGGACCATTCCACACTTTTTGGCACAGTCGATAGGAAAGAATTGGTGCATCAAGGAATGCCACAAACCCAATCAACGACTGACCTCAGAAATTTTGAATACAGAGTTATCCCTCTCCTAGACTGGTTACCTACCTAAGGTTAAAGAGCCCAGAGCCTACTATTTAACCCATAGCTGGAGGGAGAATATATGGATTCATACCTTTCCCAAGGGTATTAGCGCTATGTGAAATGCCAACAGCTTCGTCTAGAAATTGAAACCGACGAGTCCATTTTCCGTGACTCTAACCACTATCCCACGCGCCTCTCTCTCTCTCTCTCTCTCTCTCTCTCTATATATATATATATATATATATATATATATAATGGTACGCAGTAATAAGCTACTCGAGTTTCACCTTAAGGATCTTCAGGGTTAAATCCACTGGATTAATCAAGATATTGATCAATTGCAGTCGATTGTACGTGTGTATTTTTTTGCGATGACGGTTGGTTATAGATCCGCAGTCAAAGGAACGCTGGCTTGAATGCTCTACTCATGTATTGAGCACTTTATATTTGTTATATCGCTGTCTTATCATCGTGAAAATTTTCACCGGTAAGTCACCTTTTCCACAAATACTATATATATATATATATATATGGAGGTAAAATATGGATATGAATCGACAATATATAGAAATATGAAAAATAAAATGTTTCAAAAAAGATGAATTTCTTTGTTTATGTCGACGTTCATACGTGTCAGTTTAAATAAAACCTTGTTCCAGAAAATACTATATAAAAGAATGAGACAAATATACTTCGGTTTTCGAAAGGAGATTGATGTTTTTAAATGACAAAAAAAAAAAAAAAATAAATCAATAAAATAAATAAGAACAAAATCATCTATAAATAATACACCAACTTTTAAACAATCAACTTATATATATATATACACACTCGCCACATGCACACACACACACACACACACACACACACACACACATGCGCACGCACGCACGCACGCACATATATAATATATATATATATATATATTTATATGTTGAGAATGGGAAATGAATCCGACAATATGAGGAAAAATGAGTAAAGAAAGAAATCTAGATGGATGAAAAATGAATTTTTATCGATATCACTTTTAATCGATATCACTTACACATGTGTTTCGATCTGTTTATCAAAATGTATACGGATTTACGTTATTATTATTATTAAAATAATCAGATGGAGTTGAAATGATGATGATAATAATAATAGGAAAAATGCATAAAATGTTCCGTACACAGATTTTGCCGACCTTCATCAGAGTATTATTTAAAAATAAAAATAATAATCTTTTCGCTTGTTGTTTTTGTTATTATTCACTCTTTTTGAGTTTTAACATCAGCGTTAGCTGATGGTCTTTCACTGGAGTCTGAGTGACAGCAAGTCTCCTCAGATCTCCAGGACTCTTCTGAGTATTCTGGCAGATTGCAGCAGTGCAGTGTTCTGAATGGTTTCAACCCTTCCTCTGATTTCCTAACATTCCAGTATTATTATTATTATTATTATTATTATTATTATTATTATTATTATTATTATTAAATAAATATATACATAAATATGTTTAGTAGATACGATACATTTAATGTTTATAGTTAAAAATTATAATAATTTTTGAGAACTACTCAGAGAAAAATTAAAATAAAAGTATTGGCGGGAGCAACATATCAAAAAAATGAATAAATATACATGCATTTTTTAGAAAATACGTTATATTTTTAATTTATTTCTAAATAATTTCGAACACGAATTAAATTACATAGAAAATAAAAAGCTGGTAACAGCTACAGAATACTAATATATTTCTCATTTTTATTTCCATATATATAAATCAAATATTATTCAGAAGTGACCACACTACATACTAACATTGCCTTAATGAAGGTTAAATATAAAAAAATTAAACTTTTATTGTTGGCTAATCCTTTGAAATATAAAAAAATCATCGTGAATACATTGGATTTTTCATATTCTGTATATTGTGTAAATATACAGAATATGAAAAATCCAATGTATTCGCGATGATTTTATTATATTTCAAAGGATCAGCCAACAATAAAAGCTTCATTTTTTTTCATATTTAACCTTCATTAAGGCAATGTTAGTATGTAGTGTGGTCACTTCTGTTTTAATATTCGATTTATTTTCCCTAATATACATGGGCAATTACAAAAGTAATGTCTCCAAAGCGTGCAGTGTGAACAGTAGCGGTTCTTCGTGCAGATAATGGTCACACTATTGTGGTTGTTGTGTCTGTGCCTGCAGCTCTGTACATATCGCTAACACGCTCAGTCTTGGAGTTGCAGTCATTTCTAAATGTGATTCCTGATTGAATTTAAGTTAAACTTGCAAATCGTCGTCAAAATTAAAACAGAAACTTATTCGGTGGTGATCCATGGCAGTTTAACTACAGTGTATGAATGAACTTCTTTGCGAATTGGGTTACTGTTTAGGGGTTTGGGGATTAAGGTTGTTTTTAATTACGTGTTGCTAAAAAACAACAACAAAAATTACTATACATTTAATAAACCATTGAAATTATTATCGAATCCAACGGTAGACACATTAGTCTGAGTTGTTTGTGTTAGTATTGCAATTTATGATTTAAATTAAACTTGGTTTAATAAAATATTTTTCAACATTAAATGTATAGTCATTTTTTTTTCTGAAGCAATACGTAATTAAAAACAACCTTAACCCCCAAACCTCTAAACCCTGACCCAATTCGCAAAATAGTTCATTCATACAGTGTAGTGAAACTGTCATGGATCACCACCAAATAAGTATCCGTTTTAATTTTGACGACGATTTTCAAGTTTAACCCCACCAAGTGTGAAGTTCGCGAGTTATTAGATTTTTGAACACAAAACATATGTATTAAACCATTAGAGAGACTAGAGACAAACCAAACTATAAACTGAATTATTCTTCTGGATGAATTATGATTTCTGCGACTTAAATGAATGTTGTACTGGTTACTCTGACGAGTTTTCGCTTTGACGAAGAAACATCTGCATATCGCCCTTGTCTTTGTAGACAGAAAGAGCTCAAACATCAACTTTATATATTTGGAGGATTCAATGAATCATCCGGAGATTAATAGTTTTTTTTAGATATCAGTTAGTTCATCTCCCCTCTCTCTCTCTCTCTCTCTCTCTCCTCTCTCTCTCTCTCTCTCTCTCTCTCTCTCTGTCCAATATCTCTCTCTGTGTCTCTCTCTGTCTCTGTCTCAGTCTCTGTCTCTGTTTCTGTCTGTCTGTCTGTCTGTCTCTCTCTCTCTCTCTCTGTATACATATATAATTTTCGCTTTCGTATGTAGTAATCACGTCATCAACATTCAATTATAAACGCGACTCAGCTAACGGTAACGATCCTTTTTTCCACACACTTTTCTAAAACATTGATCATCTTTTATCCACATAAATCCTTGTTGTCTTCTCCTTTTCACAGTCCTGATGAAGGTTTCCATTGTAAACCGAAATGCTCGAGTATCGACTATAAATTTTCATTCATCATAACATCCCGTGTTTGTTTTTAAAATTTATCCCCCCACACAAACACAAACGCACACACACACACACACACACACACACACACACATATATATATATAATATATATATATATATATATATATATATTAGCCCCTGCACACGGGGAGGGTGTGAAACAAAGTCAATTTATTAAGCGGAGTTTAATAAGCGGAGGTTTGAATTCAGTTATACTTATACATGATTGATTACATAGACATGGCTAAAGAGCCCTGTGTCCTTTACTATTTCCCCATAGCTGGAGGAGATTATTTGGATGTATACCTTTTTCCAAGAGTAGTAGTTCAATGGGAAATGCAAACTCGTGTCACAATGATTCCATTTTCTATTATTCTGATGTACTGATGATTTACTAATCGTAAGCTCCTGGCTTATTTTCCTTACTGATTTCACGGGGCTTCTAGCAACATTCGCCAAATCCATAGTCGATGTTGCTTCATGAGTTGCACTCTTTCGTCGACCACATCTCTCGTGGTCAGTAACTGTGCAAGTTTCTTGGAAACGTTTTATCAAACGCCGATGGTATGGTTCAATGGTTTTTTTCTCGCTCGGTATGAGTGCGGATGAATTCTTCAGCTACAGAGCGGTATGTAGTCCCATCTCTTCCAAAGATAAAAAAAACAATTTAACTCTTTCTTGTATTGTTTAATTTCTCACCCATATCCAATAAAATCTGAAAAACAAAAAACAAAAACAAATTATATGGTGCGAGACTTCTGGGACACCATATATTATATATATATATATATATATATATATATATATATATATGAGTGTATGTGTGTGTGTGTGTGTCGCATGGAAAATTCAGTCAGGTTTCCATCCTGGCTAGAGGTAGCTGTTAAAAGTAAAGCCACATTGATGAGAAGTAAACTTCGAAACACCTGTATGTGGTTAACTTATATATATATACTAGCAAATATATGCATCCTTCGGGTGCAAGTATTTAGGTTTTGATGTTATAAAATATTGTATCAAATTATAAACTATTTAGAAAATGATAAACTGAGGGGGTATAATCGAAAAATAGAACAGCTTTAGATTTAACTCTTCTATCATTTTCTTTCACTCCCGTCTTTCATTTTTCCTAATTTATCTATTTAGTTAGATTATGAAGTATTTAATAAAATTACAGTTCTTTCGTCTTGTTTATGGATTTCTTTTAAGATTTATTGAAGAGATTTTTGCTCAGATTCGTCAAAAGAAAACCAAACAATTAGAAATCAATAATACTAAGCATATATTTATTAAAATCAAATTTTAAATATCAATATGCAAATTAGCCTTCTCGTTCACAGTGTAAACCGCTATTTTGTTGTATATATAAATACAGTTACATGCTCTTAGTAGGTAGGTATGGTCAACAGTATTAATAAGGTATAACAATTTTATCAATAACTGAGGTTTAAATAAAAATAAATTCATGGTAAATGTGACGTCAATAACTAAGGAAATTATGACTTGTATAGTGATTTAGTTTCGGTTACAGACAGACAAACACACAATCTCCATTATAATAAGATATATATATATATATATATATATATATATATATATATGTATAATATATATGAGATGTTAAAGAATATCCAGATTTTTGACGGAAAAAAATTGTATTCTGAAAAAATAACGTTCCATTTATTCTTCATTTCTATCTTGGTAAATAGAACTTCAATTAACGAATGGGACGTTATTTTTTTCAGAATAAAAGGTGAGTCAAAAATTACAAAAAATCTCGATACTTTTTTGATACACCTTTTATATAAATAGATAGATGAAGAGAGTTAAAAAAAATTACTGATTACGAAATAAATGTATGGGTAAAGAAAAGAAAAATCACAAGAGAATTTTTAGAAATCACTTGCAAACTTCATGTATGTGTATATATAGTTGTTTATAAACATATATACACAGAATAGAACGTGCTTTGAATACATTGATATCATAAAGGTCACCTGGTACTTTCCCGTGCCCCGTATTGTGTTCGTGATGTCTACCGCTATGCTAATGATAGGTTTCTGTGTGGGTCGAACTGAATCCAAAAGTAAAACCATTATAGATCACAAACCCCGCAGATCGGCTGAAAAAAAAAACTACAGACAAGTAGCATTTAAATACAGTTTTCTAAACGTTTCATTTTTTCCCATTCTTTTATTTTTTATATTAACCCTTGGCATAAAGCTATTTTTAAGATACTCAAAAATTGTGAGAAACTAATATTTTTTTTCACACCTGTCGTAGCTGGTGGTTCCCTGGAGGCTGAGTGACTGCAAGTCTCCTCAGGTCTCCAGGAATCTTCTGAGTATTCCAGCCGATCCCAATAATGCTGTAGTCTGGATGGTCTCGATTCTTCCTCCGATCTTTAGTTAATCCAGACTCCTTTCCAACCCCTTGGGGATTGTTTCAAGAGCCCCAATCACAATCGGCACGACCTTCACCCTCATGTTCCACAGTTTTCTCAGTTCTCTGGCAAGGTCCAAGTATTTGTCGATCTTTTCGTTTTCTTTCATTTTCACTCTGTGGTCGGCCGGGACGGCAAAGCCCACGAGATGAAAAGTCTTCCTCTTCAATCAAAACTAGATCTCGTTTCCTGGCCGGGATTCGGTGTATTATTATTATTATTTATTATTATTATTATTATTATTATTATTAATGATTATTAAATAGTCTCATTAATTTTAGATTAGAATACGAGAAACCATTAAACTGTATGCAAATTAGTTGTATTAATCATCATCAGGTTGTGTTGACAGCATGGATTTCCATGATTCTGTCTCTCTCGCCATTCGTCCCTATCGGTTATAGCTTCTGGTAGGTATGTTTGCCCCCCCCACACACACATACACATTCATATATATATATATATATATATATATATATATACTAGGTTTGTCAGAAAAGTTCCAGGACATGTGTCATTCTACGATGTTAGGGGCATCGTCCACGGCGAGTCAAACGATCAACCAGCAAATCTACAAAGACATACAGCGGAATTTGCTTCGTTCAGCGCGCGAGAAGAGGCAAGAGATGTGTCAATACAACTCGTGAGTGCTCCACCATGAAAAAGAACCTGCCTATACTGCACTGAGTATCCAAGAGTTCCTGGCCCAGAAGTACGTCACTGTGCTGGAGCAACTTCCCTACTAAACCGACCTGGCTTGATGAGAGTTTTTCATTTTCCCAAGTTCAAGGGGGTTATCAAGGGAACCCATTTTGAGGATGTGCACGACATCAAAAAGGCCATGACGACAGATCGACGAAGAATCCCTGTAGAATCATTCCAATAGTGCATGCAAGCGTAGCAGAGAAGGATGGTGAAATGCATTAGACTCCAGGGGGATGACTTTGATAATATATATATATATATATATATATATATATATATATATATATATAAATATATATATATTGAAATTCAGGTGTCCGTTTCAAAGTGGAATTCAGCAGACTTGCAACACAAAGAACTACAAGTGGATGTTTCTTACGGATGTGAATACTTTGATCATACTATAAAAGACTCCATCGGCAAGCCCTCCACGATCCCTTTGCTTGCCTGCATCTTGTTTACCAGCTTGTTCATAATTTGGGGACTTGATGGGAGCCACCCGGAGACCGCTGCTTATATTAACTGTGATACACCTCACTGCTCGGTAGCTCAGTCGGTAGAGCGTTCGGCTAGGAATCACAAGGTTCTTGGTTCGATACCAGTCTGCGCCAACTCAGCGTATGAGTAGCACAGGGATTTGTGCGGTAAAGTAAGGAGCTGATGATATGAATGGCGCTCTACATCAGACGCTAAAATAATCTCCTTGGTCTAGCGCTTGTGAAAAGGGGATATACTTCCTCGAGTTAACCTGATACCGACATTAGGCCGCCCCGAGGACGACTTTTTCATGGGACACACATTGTACAGTTACCACACCTCTGTCCTCGGGTATTACGGGTCAACACCAACGGCAAAAGGGTGGTCCCATAAGTTGGAGGGGATCTAATCATTCTACAGAGGTGCAGTCGACGTATTCTACATCAATAGCAATGAGGACGGTTATAATTTGGTAAAGTGACCTTCAATCTCAATCATTAGCAAGTTTAAATTTGTCTGTTCGTTCTTGATAATGTTATCTGAGAATTATCTCTACCTCGAAGCCAGATAGTCTTGAAACTAATCAGCGTGACGAAAAATCTGTTTTCTCTCAAGTCATCATTTTGTTCTTAGAGTAAAATTAATGATACCGTGAGGAAATGAGACAAAATCATAAAGCAAGATAATTAATTAACATCATTAAAAAAAACAAAAAAACACAAAAAAAAACGAATACCTGTAAGCACGTCAAAATAAAAGTGCATGAATCGGCAAGTGCGGGAAATCTCACAACCGGTTTCCGTCGTCACATACACATAGCCTCACAAACAGAGACACACAGACACAATCACGAACACACCAGTTCAAAGAGGCGCAATCTTCACCATTCTTATCACGTTTGTGTTTATCATATCTTGTTTTTATTTTCCAAGAAAACACAGGGACTGATTTTGAGAAGCAGACGTTTTACCTCGAGGGCGAATAATTAGATCATAGTGTGACTGTCTCGCTATAACACATGAACAAGTACACACGCAAGAGAGTTTAGATAATCGAAAGCTGCAAGGCGACGATTCCTTTGTTGTATTTACAGTCTAATTAGAATATAGAGGGGCGGAGGCACACCTCTTGTGATCGTCTATACTTGCGCTTGTGCATATCAGAAAAGTAAAACTAAGTTAATCCTAAATTCGTTTTAGATAATCTTTTTCTTTCTTTAGTGGGGATATTGAAATTCAAATAGAAACACCCC
>CM042162.1:38002517-38005017 GCA_023376005.1 Doryteuthis pealeii | reverse complement strand
TTTTTTAGACAAGAACAATGTTTATACATGTAGAACCTTAGAATATAAAGACATGAACAATATCATATGGAGTGCGCATACAAAAACATAATCTAACCAATAACGCTAACACATTATTTAATAACCGATTATAAGAAAGATAATAATTAAATATTTAATAAATGCACGTAATTAGTGTATCACCTCACAACCGTAAATTAGTCATGACATTAACCCCAGAACGGGTTGAAATGAACTGATATTGCCGTTAAGTATCGAGAAATACACACAAAACAAACAAGAATCTAGAGGATTCATCTTATTCTGTAACACACAATATCCTAACTTAGCACTATAGATAATATAAAAATAACTGAGTATGAAAAAGGAAACGAAGGAACACAACACACACACCACCACAACATACAACACACACACACAAAAACAAACACCACACACACAATGAATAGCACATATAAATAACTCCACCCGTCACATTGAAATTAACATTATACGGCGCTGTGTACCAACCTCAGCATTGTCAGTATCTGGTTAGCATACGCGAGCAGAGTTTGCAGATCATTGTTAGTGATTCAATTGAGCCCCCATTTCTGGCCTTGTGCCACATCTGAGCTAGAAGCTTAGTTTAATAAGTCTATTAAAACACAGAGTGATGAAAGCCCATAGGAGAACTTAAGTGGCATTTACTATGAATATAGAGCCAAAAACAATATAACATAGATAACGTTCAATTTATTTCATAATCAGCTTGGCATCAACAAAACCACAACAATGTCCATCTTTAGTTGCGAGAAGCACGATATCATCATACCAACAATATATTGTATGATCTGGTTGGTTTAATGCCTCATTAGAACTAGAATGAACAACTAGCCTCTCAAATCACTGCATGCAGATGATGACCAATTTATTAGGTTGTGAAAGATAGAGAAAAAAAAAAAAACATTGCTGACTCAGTACCGTCCTTGGTGTCTAACATGCACTCTCACTCGATGTCTTTATATACAAAAAATGATACTAGAACGCTGGATAATTGATTTAAAACGTGGAGAATAATATAAAAATATAAATATATAATATATAATACATAAAATAGATTAGTAGTGTTATATAAGGGGTGTGATAATAAATAAACTATAATGTAAGTGTGTGATGTAGCTGAAATGTTGGTTTGTGTGTACTGATAGTAACATATATTATGTGAATTGATGTTGATCTGAAGTCTGAATGTGTGCCATGACATCTTCTAAAGGAAATGGAGCACATTCCTGAGACAGGCAACTTTACACTCAAAGACGATGTAAGGTAATATACCCAAGACAGATTAAAACCAACTGTAAATTCGTAAATGCAGACAGCCTATCGGTTTAACTCGGTGCCGGAACTGACATCCAACCGATCGGGATTCTAATCACGAAGCTGTAACGGTTAGAACTTACTAAAAATTATCTAGCCACCACGAAGAAGAGGCTTGGTGGGATAAGTCAACACGTGTCTGTGGATCACCTATATATGCTCCCCATCCCCCTAGGTTGAGCACTCTGGGGGGAAGGTTCTCGTCTGACAGCCGCCAAACTAAGCGTAAACGCAAGCTCCTCTTAGGATGGAGCACTCTGTGACCGGCTTTACCACATCAAACGTATGTCTGTATTAAAACAGTTAATAAATCCCCCTGCTCATTCTGTAAAGAATATGCAAGCCAAGCACTCATGTTCTGTGCGAACTGAAAACACCAACCAGATCGATCCAAATCCGTGTACGCTGTTACAAAAATGTTCTAGCCACACTGTCGAAAGACTTGATAAGTCGAATTACTATCGCTGTCTAAGAGGATGACCCATATATTATATATATATATTATATGATTTGACAAGATACAAGGTCCCATACTATAGTCATAACTATAATACTATATTATTATATTGTCTATTTAGACGAAAGACTAGACCATGAAATATTCAGATATATAATAATATATTGAGTCTTTATGTCAAAAAAATTCATACAAAATACAAATAAGACCCGACGATCTACCTCTATTGATTTTGTGAAGGCAACATATATAATAACCTCACTAGTATATATTATAATACTAATATGTGTGTGACCAATTCTGAATGTGCTTGCATATGGTGTGTGTGCGTGTGTTGGGCCCATACTTAACAAATCACAAAACAAGCAAACTGTGATACCCAAACCAAGAACGGAGGATTGTGTATACGTATCACTGGGCGTAGCGCAGCGGGTCCACAGCAATTGTGGCGGTACCTTTATAAATAATAGATTCCAGAAATTTCATAATCTGAAAAGCTGAAGTTCAAGTCTGAGGAATAAATTTACTAGTTAAAAGTTATTCACTTTATTATCCCTAAAACTTCTCTCAATTTTGTGGCATTTTTCAATAATATACTGTTATGATCGTATCATGATAAATCACCTACTAGAAATACCTCAGAATAACCAAATACTAGATATATATAAATATAGATCAGCCTAATAA
>CM042162.1:37996327-37998827 GCA_023376005.1 Doryteuthis pealeii | reverse complement strand
AAAAAGAAAGAAAGGAATGTAACAGTAAGTAAAATTATATGAGAAAATAAAGAATAGAAAGAAAATATAATGCAACGGAAGATGACAGTGAGAAAGAAAGAAATCACGGAGATAAGCAATAAATAAAGACAGAAATCACGAGAGAAATCACGAGAGAAAGAAAGAAAGAACATAAGATAGAAATATTTCAAAAATAGAGAAACTATGAAAATAATAAAAATAACCACAATTAGAACAAATAATAGAATATGGAATGATCGAAAAAAGAAAGAAAGAAAGAACGGAAATAAGCAATAAATAAAGACAGAAATCACGGAAGAAAAAAAGAAAGAAAGAAAGAAAGAAAGAAAGAAAGAAAGAACGGAAATAAGCAATAAAAAAGACAGTAATCACGGAAGAAAGAAAGAAAGAAAGAAAGAAAGAAGAAAGAAGAAGGAATAAGCAATAAATAAAGACAGTAATCACGGAAGAAAAAAAGAAAGAAAGAAAGAAAGAAAGAAAGAACGGAAATAAGCAATAAATAAAGACAGTAATCACGGGAGAAAGAAAGAAAGAAAGAAAGAAAGAACATAAAATAAAACCATAGAAGAAATAGAGAAAATCATGAAAATAATAAAAGTAACCACAATTAGAACAAATAATAAAAAATGGCATGATCGAAGAAAGAGAGAAAGAAATCACAGAAATAAGCAATAAATAAGGACAGAAATCACGGGAGAAAAAAATGAAAGAAAGAAAGAAAGAAGGAAAGAAACAAAAAAGAAAGAAAGAACATAAAATAAAACCATAGAAGAAATAGAGAAAATTATGAAAATAATGAAAATAACAAAATTAGAACAAATAACAGAAAATGGCATTATCGAAGAAAGAAAGAAAGAAAGAAAGAAATCACGGAATAAGCATAAATAAAGCCAGAAATCACGGGAGAAAGAAAGAAAGAAGAAAGAAAGAAAGAAGAAAAGAATATAAAATAAAACCAAGAAGAAATAGAGAAATTATGAAAATAATAAAAATAATCACAATTAGAACAGTAAGAGAAAATGGCATGATCGAAGAAAGAAAGAAAGAAAGAATCACGGAAATAAGCAATAAATAAGACAATGATCACGCGAGAAAGAAAGAAAGAATGAAAAAAGAAAGAAAGAAAGAATAAAACCATAGAAGAAAAAGAGAAAATTATGAAAATAATCGAAATAACCACAATTAGACCAAATAATAGAAAATGTCATGATCGAATAAAGAAAGAAAGAAATCACGGAAGGAAGTAACAAATAAATAAATCACGAAAGATATGAAGGAAAAAAGAAAGAATATAAAACAAAAGGACAAAAGAAAGAAAAATGTATGAAAATAAATAAAAATCGCCTCAATTAAGAGAAAATAGCATGAGGAAAAAAGAAAGGAAGAAAGACAGAAAATAGAAATAAAGAATGATTAAGCATTTCGAAATAATATACATCACACTTTTAATAATATTGTATATAGCTGGCCGTCATATATGTGTTTGACGCCAATCCATCCATTTTTTTGCGAATATCCATCTTTGATACTTAATATGCAAATTCTTGGATTTTTCTTCACCGATTCCTATTTATATTAATAATTGAGAAAATCTTGTTTGTCATTGGAAGAGAAACCAATGGTTTGAAGCAGATCTACATCATTTGGTATGCATTTTCATTCTTGAGGGAACGGCAAGTTGGTTGGTTGGTTGGTTGGTTTAAGACATGTCAAACCTTGTTCAGTTATTTTATGCCGGAGATGATTTGTTTTATTCATCTTTTATGGGCATTCCCCTTTTTTAACTCATTTTTTAAATACATTTTTTAAACTCATTTTTTAAATTTAACCCATAGATGGGACCAGAATAGTTGCTATCACTCTACGTCAGTACGGGCAATATAAGGGCCCGCAGTACCCAGGATCTCCAGAATGTAAATTTCACCATTAGATGCTGTTTACAAGGTAATCGGAATTACAACTATGGATTCAAAGGCTATGATGATAATAATAATAATAATAATATAATAATAATAATAATAATAATAATAATAATAATAATGCTCTACACCCGAGAGACGATATAGACTATATGTATCAAGAAAGGAAGGGGAAGAGGTATTGCCATCATAGAGGACTGCGTAGAGGTCACAATCGAAGACTACACAAAAAAGAGCAAAGACAGATTACTTATGGCAGCCTCCAAAAGTAGATGTGACATATGGACAAACAGAAAAAACAACAAAAACTAGAAAACAAAAATGGGGAAAAAAAACAATTATATGGACACTTCAAACGCTAAATCGGAGAGGTTGCACATGAAAAAAACCTGGACATGGTTAAGAAAAGGAAAGCTCAAAAGAGAAACTGAATCACTAATAATTGCTGCACAGAATAATGCCATAAGGACAAAATATATCAAAGCAAAAATTGATAAGACCTAACAAAATAGTAAATGTAGATTATGCGGTAATAGAGATGAGACTGTAAACCATGTACT
>CM042162.1:37983827-37993827 GCA_023376005.1 Doryteuthis pealeii | reverse complement strand
TTGCTGAGCTGTTGTAGAATGTAAAACCAACCTAACCATTATTTATATAACCTTTGATGGTACAGTTTTCTAATATTCAGATATATATTTATCCATGGTGAAAAACAACTAATAAGCAATTGATATGATATTGTAAAATAGTTCCTGCTATCTATTACTTAATCATTGCTTTTATTATCTAGATATAGATATAATATAAATAATCTATGTATATATATATATATAGAGATAATATATTAGGATAATCTATAGGAAGTAATTTCATTTTTTTAATGCATGTCGTGTTATTTTTTCTATTGACTTTTGAACGATGGATATTTACCAAGATTAGTTTCCTCCTCTGAAAAGCTAGATCAGTGTAAATAAGCGTTGGAAGATCATGTTGCGCCAATTTTCGAATAAGGAACAGGCAACCTGACTTGTGAACGATGGATATTTACCAAGATTAGCTTCCTCTTTTAAAAAACTAAATCAGTAAATAAGCGTTGAACGATCATGTTGCGCCAGTTTTCCAACCCGTAGACCCTTACTTAGGCAAGACAGGCAGTCGAAGAGGCCCTTTCTGATCAATTGGCTGGTCATGCCAAGCTCTAGCACCTATATGGATGCCCCAACCCTACCAATCAAGTCATTTTAAAATCTAATAATTATGTTTTTGATAACTTGTTATTAGGATGTATGAAAAATATTTTCGTCTCTTTCTTGAATTTTTTTCCAAATATTTTCACAAAAACTTATTTCCTGTACACATATATAATAAGGTAACCTTTCAGTGCGTTGTGAATGATATTGGTGGCGGGTCTACAAATTCATTATATGATATATATATATATATATATATATATATATATATATATATATATATATATATATATATATATATATATATTAAATAAAATTCTATTAATTGCAACCAGCACTTGATTTAGACCTTGGGAGCCCATGGCACTTCTGGTTAGGGGCCCCATCAAGTTGCCTCAATAGAAATTAAATTAGGTACATGAAAAATTTAAAAAATTAAGTAAAATGAAAAAATAAGAAATATATATGTTCTGAATTATATTGACTGTAAGAATAACCTTTATTACATTTTTCAGTTTGTATCATAGGATAAAATGATATAATTCGTTCAAGTGTGAAATCTAATAGATTATATTGGAGCTATCAGAATAAAGATTAGAATACATTTATCTATTTTATTTTCTAAAGGAACTACAATGGTTAAATTACGAAGAAACTAATAGTAACGTGTACTCGCTTGGCTACCTTGTTTAGGAATAAGCCTCCTACTTTATAGGTAACAGGTACTTTTTTACAATATCACAATTTTTCCTTAATTGGGACATTCTCTTAAACTTTGACCTTTTCTCTTTTTATATACACAAGCCACTTTAGAACAAGACACTAATCTGAATGGTTGAATATGCTAAGAGAAAGATTTATTTATATTTTAATTATTTAATATTATTCATGAAAAGATATGAAAACACCACAAAATGCTGTTAAACTGAAAACATTTTATACTTTAGCTGATATTGAATAAGTTATAAAATGTTTTCACTTTAACAGCAATTTGTGGTGTTTTCATATCTTTTTATATATACTCATACCGTCGGATTCATTTCCTTTCTTTTAATATTATTTATAGTTTTAATCTAAATATTTAATATTATTATTATTTGGCAATTTACTACGTACGCATGAACTATTCCAACTAGTAAATAGCAGCAGGTTCTGCACTTAAGGGAGAGTTCATATTTCAGCGGATAGTTGATAAGTAACTTTTTTTACTTTGTACTTCAGTTCTTTGTTAATATATGTGTTTAGTTCATTTTCTCTCTCGTGTCTTTATTCTGGTCAACGACAACAGGCCACAGCAATTATATTGTATAAACGAGTCTTAATTATCTCTGACACTAATCAGAATGGTTGACAGAAAGATTTACCAAATACAAAAAGAAGCGGAAAATAAATTAGAAGGCAAACAAAGGATGCTCTAATAATGTTAATCATTTGTTTCCAGAGAATTATATGGTCTCAACTATTTCGTTCTAATAATATTCATTTATTCAGGAATAAATGACCAGATTATATCACACGGTAAAGCATCTGCCTCGGAACCCGTGTTCGATACTGGTCACTCGTCAACTCGGCGAATGAGTAGCACAAGATGGACCAGTCTGATAAAGTTGCTGAGGGTAGTTGCAGCGATCCATCTCAGAGGCAAAATCAATCTTACTACTATAGCACTAGTGAAAATGGGATAGACTCCCTTGCTATCCGTCTAATACCGACTACAGGCTATTCCGGTTACTTTACGTTTGCGAAACATCTGCTACGTCATTAAAACTTAATATGTGTCGCATAATATTAACAAGCTGGTGTAGTGAAATATCTACATATCTCTGTACCAAAACACGTTGCACTGCACCAAATAACATAACATTTGAAATATTCTTTTTATTTTATTTATTTTTTGTTTATAACGTAGCGTAGAATCTTCAGATGGGAACGCACCATTTTTCGCTCCCTTCCTCTTTTCGGTTTGCATAGAGCACTGCCTGTCTTTTGTAGTCGGTGCTTTTATCGAATGAATCAATCAGCATTGACCTACGATGCTTTGAGACCTCCAAACATGTTATCACCTGGTGGCTGAAAAATGTGAAGAAACTTTCGGTGCGTTGGGCTTTGTTGATTTTCTACCAAACAGCATGGTCACGCAAAGGCAACTCTTACACTGGTATCAAGATGAACAAAAGAAAATAGTGGAGATTTGCCTCTCACAGATAAAAAAAGAAAAATCATTCGAGTAAGCCGTGAAAGAGTCTAGCAACTTGCGATATTTGAAAAGTCATACTAAATCAATTCAAAAACTCACATACAAGCATAAAAATAACTAATCGAATACTTATATTAATTAACAGAGGGGTTGAGTATATATATATATATATATATATATATATATATATATATATATATATATATATATATACTATAGTATTACTATACTATACTATACTATACAATAATATTATATATATATATATATATATATTATATTATAGTATAATAATCCTATTAGTAAACCCTTGTGGTAAGAAAAAAAACAGGCAAATAATTTTTGTTAGTAAAAATATATAACCGAATTTCACTTGGAAAAAAAAGATGAAAAGACCAAGAGTAACACAAGTTGGACCAACCTAAAATAATCGATTAACACTATAACACTTGGCCCAAAGAAAAATAATTATATATAAATCCCCCCCCCACATATATATATATATATATATATATATATATATATATAGTTAATTCTTTGTTAGTATTGGAGAAATGATAATAATGTGCTCAATTACTTCTGTAAGAGCTGTATTCATTTAATTATAGTTTACAATGCATTTAAAAGTCCGTTTTTCAACAGTGATCGTTTCTGATGACGAACAATCACCTAAAGTGATGTTCCGAAACAATTGGTAAAACGGACTTTTAAATGTATTGTAAACTATATATATATATATATATATATATATATATATATATATATATATATATATATATATATATATATATAAACCGCTAGGATTGTCTGAAGCTAAAATGTAAAACGTGCTCGATACCTAAGTAGAGCAAATAATAAAGTTAATCCGAATGAGTCAGATATACCTACTAATAGTTTCGCTTAGTTGCTTATCAGGACAAGAATCTGACTAAAAAGACTTTTATTACCGTGATCCAATCAAATTAGCATAAAAACAACAACAAAAACAAATGAATCTTTTAAAAAAATTTCCTATTCCTATCTTTTCCCTATTTTACGTCCTAGACCCCCTCTCTCATTTCAACTTTCACAATAATATATTCTATCGCCACTTACCCCCCGCCCAATAAATTAAAACCCAGCATGTCAAAGGCATTCCTGTTCCTTATTATAGGGATTCGTCCCTCTGATAAACATATGCCCGCAATATATTCGTTTTGCATTGTTCTACTGTCTCCTCTTATATAGGATTGAGGGGGAATGAAAGAGCTGACTCTGCAGCTAAATCGGCTCTAGATTTGATCACCGACAAGTTCAAGATACCATATACTGACTTGAAACCTATAATTGATAGATTCCTTCATACAAAATGGCAACAACACTGGAATAATAACATTCACAGTGAACTCTTCCTAATGAAACCCACTTTGGGAGGCTGGAGACCAACTTTAAGGAAGTGTAGAAAGGAACAATCATTGTGTCTCGATTACGCATTGGCCATACAATTCTAACGCACTCCTATATGCTCTAACAAGAACAACAACCGCAATGTGAACCATGTCAAAAACCTTTGACAGTTAAACACTTATTCATGGAATGCAATTTTTGCACACACCAGAAACCGTTATTTTAAAGCAAACAATATGAAAGATATGTTTGAAAACGTCAACATGGAGGATATTCTCTCTTTTTTTAGGGAAATAAAAGTATACCATAGAATATAGACATGAAACTAATCAATACCATACAAATATAATTCCCAGTAATGCTAACACATTGTTAAAACCAATTACTAAAAAATAACAATATAAATACACGATATGTATTACGTCCTAATCGTTAGGCATGACATAACCCCAGGCGGGGTGATATGCCGTTAAAATCAATAAACAAACAAACTAACAAATCCTCTTATTTTTCGAGCTTCCTTTCAAAAACCATTTCAAAATTCTCCTCACAAGTACAATTAATACAACTTGTATCGTAGCATTTGAATAGATAATTAAATCCGGGCGTAGGGAATATCCCCGATGCACCTGTTACGGTAGGCAACTATCCCATTGTGATCAAGGGAAGTAACTCTAATTTCGTTAGAACTGATCCTAAAATTTATGTACGGGATTTATGGAATTAAGATTATATAATTATTATTCGTTTTATACCCTGTTGGTTATCTCCCCTTTTTTCTATCTTCTCACGTCCACCATTGAAAAGACTTACGACCAATTCCCGCTGAAATCAAAAGTTCATGCAAAACAGCAGTTAAGTACTGATGAGTCATTTTTATGCTAACTAGGCGATCACTTTAGCAACAGCAAGAACGATAAAAAAAAAACATGAGTCCTTTGTTTATTAAAATGCGTAGCAACAGAAAACACCCCCCGGGTGTCGTAAGAATTAATTTGTGAAAAACATTGCCTGCGAGGGTGGGAGTTTAAAAAATCAATGTCAGAGGGTTTGTATCATAAGTAAGACATATTTATTAAAGGAGTAAAAAATAAAATAAAACCATTTGAAATGAAAACTGAGCCCTGTTCCTCTCAAATAATATGTTGCGTCATTAATCAAACATTTATTTTGAATATTTTCCACATAAATTTTCCACAAAATCGTAGCTATTTATTTATTTGTAAACTTTTTAGTTAACTTCTTGTTACTGTAAAAAAAAAAAAAGGACGAGAGTATAAAACAATTTTTAAAATTTCTTACTCAAATTTTGGGTGTATATAGCATAAGAATATTGTGACGTAAGCTATGACGTAGAGCTATGACGCAGTTTTTGTTACAGACAGAAATACAGACATCTCCATTATTAATAGATAATAGATTTTATTTGACATTAAGTGACCTGGAACGGATTGATATACCTAAAACAAACAAACCAACTGACCAACCAACCAACCAACCAACCACCTAAAAAAGAGATAATCTTTGTATAGATCAAATAGAATAATAAAACAATATATCTATATATACAGATCAATATCAGTTGAGTAATTCATCCGATAGTTCCCCAAAAATATCCTCTTAATTTATTTTTCTACCATCATTTCTGAAATCAATCAATTTAATCTTTATTTCTTTACAGCATCACGGTTTCTTTTTATCTGATTAGGCGATTCTTTCTAAAAATATATCACTCTATTAGCAAAAAAGAAATCCGATTGGTTAATAGACTTACTTTTTTAAAATCTGCCTTGAGAGTCAATTTCAAGTTTAAGAAGAAATATTTTTAAAAGTGTCAACCATAATTAGAAATTCCATTTATTATTTTCAAAGTTTCAATTAGATCATATTCCGATTATTCTTTCTAGTGAAATAATAAAAAAAAGTAAAAACGTAAAGAACCCGGAATGGCCTGTTGTCGGTATTAGCCGGATAGCAAGGGAGCCTATTCCATTTTCACTAGCGCTATACCAGAGAGATTGATTTTGCCTCTGAGTGGGAGCGCTGCAACTACCCCCAGCAACTTTATCACACTGATCCAACTTGTGCTACTAATTCGCCGAGTTGACGAGCGACTGGTATCGAACCCTGGACTATGTGTTACATACTGAGGTTTTCCCGGTACCAAATCGGCATATAATGTTGTATACCCTTTTCTTACTTCTTACTTCTTACTTCTAGTGGTCTTCTCTTCTGGTCGGCTTTTGTTCTATCTTCTAACATCTTGCGTCTGGAGTTGTCGTGGGGACTTCGGTCTGGTTTTCTGTTAGGGATTTCTCTTTATCAGAAGCCCTGTGTCATTGTTAGTTTTTAGGTAATAAACACAAGACTTCGATTTACGTTGATGTTACTTTATTTCCAAATCCCCAACCCAGACACCTGCGCAGTGAGAATCACATCTTACGAGCTCGGCTTCTACTTGCTAACTGACTGAGTTACTTAGTATCCTTAAACCGGAACAGGGTCTTCTATGCCTTCCGGTTCTCACGATTTATCCCCGGAAGGCAAGGTGAGAGTGAGGTCAAGCGCCGTCACTCACTCTCAAGGCCATCAGCTGCACTAATCGCCATTATGTTTCTACACTACCTTATATAAGTCTTAGGAAACCAATAATTATGTAACGTATGTGGTTCCAAGGCGGATGCTTTACCGTGTGATATATTCTGGTCATTATAAATGAATAGTACTAGAACGAAATAGTTGCGACCATATAATTCTCTGGAAACAAATGATTAACATTATTAGAGCATCTTTTGTTTGCCTTCTAATTTATTTTCCGCTTCTTTTTGTATTTTGTAAATCTTTCTGTCAACCATTTTGATTAGTGTCAGAGATAATTAAGACTCGTTTATACAACATAATTGTTGTGGCCTGTTGTGGTTTGCCAGAATAAAGACACAAGAGAGGAAATGAAGTAAACACATATATTAACAAAGAACAGAAGTACAAATGAAAAAGATTACTTATCAGCCATCCGCTGAAATATTAACTCTCCCTTAAGTGCAGAACCTGCTGCTATTTACTAGTTGGAAGAGTTCATGCCTGCTTGGTAAATTGCCATTGAATAATAATATTAAATATTTAGATTATAACTATTACTAATATTAAATATTTAAAATATAAATATCTCACTATCTTGTAAGGCATGAACTTTTGAAATCAAACAACTTCGTGCAATGTAATAGATAGGAATAATTGATACTATCAATACTGTGCAATTAAATTTTTATCAAACCCAGAACCTTGTGGTTACGAGGCGGATGCTCTAACAACTGAGATAGTGTGAAGGTATTATCTGCGTCACCAGAATATTCAGCAACAGGGTATACATCGCACAAATAATTAATTAAATTCAACGGGCTATTTAAATTTTTACTATAAATTATTTTTATTATTTTTTTATATGCTATACAGTACGTATCGGCCTACTACTGGACTGTGAGATGTTGAACTCACCTGGTATTCTCTGAGTACTACTAACCAGATCTGCTTCTACAGCTTCAAGCACAGCCTCAGAATTCACAGCTTTAGGACTCCCTGACCTTGCCTAATTATTGAGGTTCCTGCAACTCAAATTAAATTTCTTTAACGATCTGGTTACTACATTGTGATCAATCGTAACTTTTACACAACAAAGATTTTTGTTGCTTCTATGATGTCATGGCCAAGTTCAAACTGAAAAGCATATGTTCCTGAATTAGACTATGTTGAATGTTCATCTATGGAGCTTTCAAATCACATATGTAGTAAACAAAACCCCTCTGTGCCAATACATCAACTACTATGTCTATGCTATACAGTACGTATTGGCCTACCAAACTCTCTTTCATTCCTGTTGCAAATTAATACTAGGTCGCTTGAAAATTCTTTCTATATTTCCCAGCATAAGTTCCTGAATTAGACTATGTTGCATATTCATCTACGCAATTTTCAAATCACATATGTATTTAAAAAATACCCACTGTCTCAATACATCAACTACTATGGATATGCTATACAGTAATGTATCGGCCTACTAAACTCACTTTCTTTCTTTCCTGTTGCAAATTAATACTGGGTCGCTTGAATATTTTTTCTAGATTTCCCAGCATAAGTTCCTGAATTAGACTTTGTTGCATATTCATCTACGCAGTTTACAAATCACATTTGTATTTAAAAAATACCCACTGTCTCAATACATCAACTACTATGGATATGCTATACAGTAATGTATCGGCCTACAAAACTTACTTTCTTTCATTCCTGTTCCAAATTCATACTTGAATATTCTTTATAGATTTCCCAGACGAATAGTCTCTTCTTTCTATTTTCAGTTTATTCGGGCTGATTACTGCAGTGATTTTAATCGTTTCCCAGGATAAATCGACTAGGCAAGTTGTAGGTATTTCAAGGGTCTTCCCGGGAAAATCTTTCGCTATATGATAATAATGCCTGATGGTATGTTTATGCAAGTGGCTTCGTTTCCTTTATCTCTTGAATCGGACGAGTAATGTAACCCATAAATATTTGCGGGGAAGAACGAGAGCAAGAATAACATAAAATTAATACAATAAATTACATATAAACTACAACTTGGATGTTTGAATCAATAAACGACTTACGGGGTCATTATATAGTAGAATATAGCTTCATTACTTATATACCCACATATATGCGCACATAAACAAACACGCACACATACATATTGAGGGAATAATCGTAGCAGTACGTACCTATAGGAAAACGGTAAGTAATAATAAAAGTGCGTAAATATTTTTTCAATTCTCCAATACTAAATAACGACGGATATATATATATATATATATATATATATATATATATATATATATATATATATATAATAATAATGAATGAATACGTTTTGGTACAATAGAATTTATAAAGTTCTACGAGTAGTAGAATCATATGTATTGCTGAGAGAATATACAAATATGAGGGATGGAAAAATAAAACGTTGTTTTATAACGAAAAAAAATATGGGGGGGGGATATGAAATACGAGGGCCCTTTCGTCCCGCTCTTTTCAGGTATTGTCACCGGTGGCGATTAAAAGTCAGATTGTATATAAATTAGGAGAACTATTCTTGGAACGAATGGAGGGAGAAATGGTGAGTTTGAGGGGGAGGGAAAAGTTAAACGCCTCAAGTGACGCCACGATTGGAAATATCTCATAGCAGGTAAAGGGTGTGTCTAGGTCTTTGTCTCTGTCTGTCTGTCTGTCTGTCTTCTCTCTCTATATATATATATATGTATAAATGTTGTTCTGGTTCCAACAGGAGAAAATTCAATATTTTGTAAAAAAAAGTAGGTCCGCAAAATGTATTATGTTTTTAGAAAAAAACAATTTTTATTATTCTTTTATCTTACATATACATCACGTGTTTCAGATCTTCTGGTGATCAAAGCCTGAAAAAGATACCAGAAGATCTGAAACACGTATTGCATATATATATATATATATATATATAATATATATATATATATATATAATTATATATATATATATATATATAGCGGATGCTTCCGTACATGCGTTCATATTGCCTAAAGTTATCTGAAGTTTGAATCTGTGATTATCGATACGTATTTGATTTAAATCCCCTCATTGGATATATATATATATATATATATATATATATATATATATATATATACATATATATATATATATATATAGTCATTTAGGATTGGAGAATTGAAAATATATTTTAGACACTTTTAGTATTACCTAACGTTAATATATATATATATATATATATACATATATATATATATGTGTGTGTGTGTGTAATATATA
>CM042162.1:37958827-37978827 GCA_023376005.1 Doryteuthis pealeii | reverse complement strand
ACCAATGTGTAATCGGGACACAATGACTTGTTCCTTTCTAAACTTCCTTAAAGTTGGTCTCCAACCTCCCAAAGTGAGTTTGGTAATGAAAGAACATTCTGTTCTGTCTACACTATAGAGTAAAATCATTGGAAATCAGACGTAAACAGTGTAAAATGGTTATGGAACTTATCTAGCCTTTAGGACATGAGGGAGAAATAAATAAGCGTTGAGTGATAAAAGGGAAGGGCGGACACAAATAAAAACATTGATCATAAATGGACAACGAAAAATAGAACAAGATAAGCGCACACCTTTTTTCGGTGTTGTTCGATTAGTTATGTCTTATCATCGGGAGAAGAAGACTATCTGGGAATAGGTAAGTTTACTCTTAATAAGATTAGACCTAAGAGGCCGGCTAGGGGAGCCTACTGACCGCAAGCGTTTTGGACATATAGTTTTCTAAGTAACAGAGAACTTTCTATAGACGACATATACACACTCAAACTAAGACTCTCATACGCAAACCCACACACGCGGGAAGACAGACAGACAGAGAGACAAACAGAAAGACACACACACACACACACACACACACACACACACATATATATATATATATATATATATATATATATATATATAAGTTGGGTTAGCGTAGACATAAAATCAAATGAGCTTAGTAACTATCAGTTTCTCGCTTATGTGATCTTCAAACCAACATTCCTCCCTGTCGGCTGGGGCGTTAGAATGCACCGACTGCACTTCTGCAAAGGGGTAAGACTACCCCAATGGGTCCACCTGTTGGCCGTGGGTGGCGACCCGTGATGATTAAGGATAGAGCCCAGGTGGATGAGCAGTTCATGACATAGAATACTCCACTTTGGCCCTATCTTGGACTAGACGGGCGGTCACGTCAAGCCCTAGCACCTATATGATTTTCCCAACCCTATTGCCCTGATAACAAGCCCCAACCCTTTTTATCGCATGGGTGCTAGAAGGCGGTGGCTGCGGGTCTACATGTCCTGGGAATGACGTTAAACTCTATCTGATGGTGAGGTTCCAGTTTTGGAGGTTTGGGGAATGTGGAGTACCCCTTTATCACCATTGCTCCCTGGTCCACTCTGACCCGGAGTGGTAGTACCTGTTAGGGTCCCATCTATGGGTTAAATAGAAAAACATGTATTTATAAAAAATTGTATTATGCATTAAGAATTGATTTATTTCAAAACTTTATCGGCATTAAATGACCCACTGAGGTTGATATACCATAAAACAAAACAAAGCAAACCAAAATCAAACCAAAATTACAGTTAAATATATTTCTAATTTTTTTCTTTTGATGTTTCGAAAAATAAATTCTGTGTGATTATGTTTGGTTTCTTTGTTTAATGCCAAACCCACCCTTGTAGAAGAACAGTAGTGGAACTATTTACCCCATAGGTTGGTGATAAGAGGTTCCATACCATTTTCCAAGTGTATTTATCTATTTACCCAACCCTACGTACCTAGGTGGTAATATCTCATCCACAGAGAGCGATGTTAATACACTAATAGCAAAGGCATGATCGGCCACAAACAAATTATCAGTCATACGGAGGTCCGATCTCCCTGACAAGCTGAAGCGACAGTTCTTCCAGGCTGTGGTTGTATCAGTGCTGCTATATGGCTGCACAACTCGGACCCTAACGAAGCGTCTACACAATAAGCTAGATGGGAGTTGCACAAGAATGCTGCGTGCAGTCTTGAACATGTCGTGGAAACAGCACCCCATAAGGAAGCAGCTGTAAGGATACTTTCCCCCCCATCTCACAAACTATCCAAGTGAGACGGACAAGGCCTGCAGGACACTGCAGGATGAGCTCATAAGCGACGTTCTCCTGTGGAAGCCAACACATCGACATGTAAGTGTGGGGCGCCCAGCAAGGGCCTACATTGACTAGCTATGCGAAGATGCTGGTTACTCCGCAGAGGACATCCCAGGTGCAATGAATGATAGGGAAGGTTGGCGAGAGATTTTCATGGATATCCGTGCTGCATGCATGACATGATGATGATGATGATGACGCACGAGAAGAATGTGGCACCATGACAATTTCTTAAGCGGAATTTAATAGGTTTTAATACAAAGTTTTCCTTCTTCTACACTGGTTGCCCAACTAAGGTTAAAAATTCCAGACAACCCTTCAACTTACCTGTAGCTAAAAAGAGAATAAGTTGATGCAAACCATTTCCAAAGAGTATGAACACCATGTCAAAGACTAACAACTTCGTCCAGTCCGATGATAAATATTTCACCACGCGTAGTTCGAACTTGGTATTTAAATAACATATTTATTCTACGGCATAAAAACCCACTTTTGGGTTATTTAATGCCCAACCAAGACATTTTGATAAAAAAAAGTCAGGTTCCTTACAGTACCTTCAGTTGCTTAAGTGGTTACCCAATTAATTATTGAATATGTTCATTGCTGCTTAACTTCGGCGATCTAGCGTGAATTGACCGTCATTTTTTTATAGTGTTAGAATCTCCACTGAAATGGCTGTCCGGTGTATGACACTAATCTGTATCCAGTGATAAAAGAATAAGAGTGATTGGAGAATGTGGAGTCATCCCTTCATGGCCATTACTTCCAGATCCACACTGAATTGATGTAGGGGTGGATTCTTTCTTTCTTTCTTTCTTTCTTTCTTATTTCTTTACCTTCTTATTCCTTTTCTTTCTTTCTTTATTTTTTCTTTCTTTCTTTCTTTCTTTCTTTCTTCTTATTCATTTACCTTCTTATTTCTTTTCTTTTATATTCATTTTCTTTCCTTCTTCCTTTCTCCCTTTGTTTGTTTGTTTCTTTCTTTTTGTTCCCTTAACTTCTTATTCCTTTTCTTTCATATTCATTTTCTGTCAATTTTTTCTTCCTTTCTTTCTTTCTTTCTTTCTTTCTTTCTTTCTTTCTTTCCTTCTGTCTTTCTTTCTTTCTTGTTTCTGTTCCTTCTTATTTATTTTTTTATATTCCTTTTCTTTCTTTTCATTCTTTCTTTCTTTCTTGTGCCGTTAACTGGCTATGTTATGGATATTGTATCGTAAACCCTCTAGACCCCCTCTATGTAATTAGTTACGCAGCGCAAAACATGTCTTTCTATGTATATTACAAGAACAAAATTTAAAAAAAAACCCTCCGGGCGATGTAAAAATAATTGTTTGAAAGATATTGCTTGAGTAGTAGGAAGTTAAAAATTAGATGTCGGAGAGTTTGAACCATAAATCATGAAAACATCAAATTTATTAAAGGAGTAAAAAAAAATAAAACAATTTGAAATCGAAATTAAGTTCTATTAACTTGGAATATCTATTGAAATAAAACAATCTATATATAAATATATGATACTGTGGATGTATCTATTAAAACTGTCTAATGTTGAATGCTCAAATTTTGAGTGTATTTATTCTATGTTATCAAGTTTTCGGGTATAGTGACGTAAGCAGTGACGTGTTTTTTGCTACAGACAAAAACCGGAAGCAAATCTCCATTATTAATACTAGTACAAAATAAAAAACACCCTCCGGGCGATGTAAAAATAATTTTTGAAACATATTGCCTGAGGGTGGGAGTAAAACATTCAATGTCAGCGTTTTGTACCCTAAGTAAGTAAAATCATCAAATTCATTAAAGGATTGAAAAAATAAAACAATTTGAAATGTAAACTTTAAATATATATTAAAATAAAACAAACTATATGTGGATATATAATACCAGTCATGTATTTATTAAAACTTTGTTTTAAAAAAAACAATAAGGACTGTCTAATGTTTCATGTTCAAATTTTGAATGTATTTATTATATGTTATGACGATTTCGGGTAATGTGACGTAAGCAGTGACGTAGTTTTTGTTACAGACAAAAACCGGAAGCGAAACTCCATTATGAATAGAATAGAAATAGATGTTTTTAAAATTCTTAGAAACTACTCGTAATCAGAGCCTCCATTTCCCAAGAGAAACTTTATTCTTACTTTAAAATCTTACTTATGTACAATATAGTTGCGTACCAAATTTAAATAAATACATGCGTTGAAATTCTTGCTTCCATTTAGCAAGAGAAGAAATTGTCTGTTACAGAGGAAAATATAGTTTTATCTGAAAAAGAAACCGCATAAGAAGCTTAGTGTGTCTACTCTAAATATGACCTTACAGCAAACGTCGCTTTCTCTAAAAAAAAATCAATGCAGACTCATTTGTGCTACAGGCAATATGAAGAACTGGAGATTTGATTCCCCGGTAAATACCCTGCGAACTAGTGGAATTATCTGTATACGCAGGGTAAAAAGTTCATAATACAAATAACAGAAAATACATTTAACAGTTATATTTTTAGTATTATCTGCGTTATTCGAACTATTGTCCCCATCTTCATTGTTACTTGTACAACGTTTCGACCGATATGCCCTCCGCCCTTCAGGTATTTCTTGTCGGACTCTGGAACCTTCTCGGACTCGGGAACCTTCTTTTCGAACTCAAGAACTTTCTTGTCGTATTCGGGAGCCATCACGGAACTTTGAACCTAACCCTTTATTTAGTCCACAGGTGTATCCTGTTCTCATTCCGCTAACCATTGCTGGGGGTAGGAGTTGTGTTAATTAATTATTTTTCTAACTGCTTTCACTCAGGATTGAACTCGGGTTCCAGAGATAACTATCACTTAGAACTGTCTTAACCTAACTACCTTATCCACTCGGCCATGGGATGGGGACAATAGTCCGAATAACGAAGATAATACTTATCTTCAAGCCTCATCTCAAACATTCAGTGAAATAGTTATATTTTTTGTATGATATAATGATTTTAACATTGTTTTATAAAAAAAAAATGTTCAAACGGGGTTTTTTAGTATGATATATATTTATTAATATCTATGGGATAGACATTTTTGTTTTTTGTCCTGATGGCTATATGTAAAAAGCAAATTCGACGGAGTTGCCCACTGTTGGTATTAGTTACACAGCCAGGCAGTGCTAGACCGGGAAGATTGTTTATGTGTCTGAGGTGGAGCGCCACACATACTATCAATTTCCCACTTTACCACAATGATCCAAGTTGAATGTGCTGAATTGGCGGGGTCGGTATTGAACAGTGAACTTGGTGATTCTTAGACGGATGCTCTAACGACGGAGCAAACCGAATTAAATTATAATTATGTGTCATTATTTGCCAGGCTGAAGTAATTGTAGCGTAATTATTGTGGTCTACTGGGATTACAAGGGGGAAAGAGAAGAAATAAGAACAAATAAAGGTTAAAATTTGGAAGAGTAAACACTTGTAATTTGACCGAAAAATGACCCCGGAAATAGATATAAAAATAAAAATGGAAGGTCCGGTTTTTGACCGGAAACGGATGTGACGCCGGAACGAGAAACGAGAGAGGAGGAAATCTGCCTCTTTTTGCATTGGGTCCAGTGGGAGTCAGATTTTGGTCCCGGCCCCTCGTCTGGGTGTGGGTCAGCAGTACAAAACATGATACTATGCTAGAAGATAGAATAATTTGGCGATGCCCTCTCTCTTTCTCTCTGTCTTTCCTTCTTTCTGAAAAAGAACCCACAAGCCTAGAAATAAATAATCAACCCCGTGGTAATATACAACGTGCGTGTATATTGTTTCTGAACTAACGACTAGTACTACTACTAACGGCGACTACTACTACAACTTGAGTCGGCCTATGCGACAAACACCGTTCTTGTATCGTGACCATCGTTATGCTACAGTAATACATGTAATCCTAATTAGAAAGAGTTCATCTGATATTAAGAAATATAATTCAATATTGTTTTTATGTTTGGAATTTTAATTCCGTACGATTAAATTACGTCTTGCAGCAGCATGGAAATGATTTGAATCAACCTACAAATATATGTATTTGACCCATAGATGAAACACTTACAGGTACTACAACACCGGGTCAGATTGGGCACAGAAAAATTGACAATGAAGACGTACTCCACACTCCCCAGAGCTCCAGAATTTTAATCTCACCACAGATTCAGGTTAGCATCTAATCCACCTATTCTCTCTCCAGCTATGGAAAAATAGTAGTATATATATATTTATCAACCCCTCCACATGAGCAGGATGCGAAACAAGGTAAAGTTCTTAAGCGAAGTTCAACGGGTTTGAATTCAGAGTTTTCCTTCTTCTAGACCGGGTGCCTAACCAAGGTTAACGAGCCCAGTCTGGGCTACTATTTACCCATAGCTGGTGGGAAAGTAGGATTCATACTATTATTACTATTAGCGCTAAGTGAAATGCAATTACCACGTCCAGGATTTGAACTCGGGGCGACGAGTCCATTTCCCATGGCTTTAACCATTACACCATGCGCTTACCAAAAAATAGTAGTATAGACTGGGTATAGACTTTGATATTGGTAAGGCAACCGGTCTAGGAGAAGGGGAATTCTGAATTCAAACCTGTTAAACACAACTTTAAAAAATTGCCTTGTGTCATACTCTGCCTGGAATGTAGGGGTTGATGATTGCTTGATTAATTTTAACGGCATATCAACCTGTCTAAAGTTATTTTATGATTTAAGATTAGTCCGTTTATATTCGTGTATTTTGTGTAATTATTTCTTCAGAAAACCTATCAACCTTGCTATGGTAACCGATATAATAGAATTCTTCCCAATGTGACGCAGTGTTGTAGTACCTGTAAAGGTCCCATTTATGGGTCAAATATATATATTTGTAAGTAAAGTCGTCGTGGCGGCCTAAAGTCGATATAAGCCAATCAGCGAGGGAGTCTATCCCTGTTTCACTAGCGCTAGACCAAGGAGAGTGGTTTTGCGTCTGAGATGGAGCGCCACACCTACCCTGTGCTACTCATACGCTGAGTTGGCGAGGACCGGTATCGAACTAGGAACCTTGTGGTTTCTAGCCGGATGCTCTACCGACTGAGCTAATCATTTCCATATTGCTGCAAGACATAATTAATCGTGCAGAATTTAAATTCCAAACATTAAAACAATATCGAATTATATGTTTTAATATAATAAAAGGAAAACTCTGAAATAAAACCCCACTTAAAATTGGCCTTGTGTCACATACAGCTTTTGTGGACGGGTTGGGTAAATACATACAGATGGGCACTAAAAATATTTTTTTCGAATTATTAACATAAATACAATAATATCCTTTAAGTTGACGTATTTATGTGTACTTCCTAATTAACCGCAACACAAATCAATGTGAATTTTATGTCTTTTGAGTTGATGTAATCACTCTTGCTTGTCAATAATTTTCAGAGCGAAGTGCATTTCAGGTATCTTGCTTTCTAGATAATGAAAGGCATTAAATGTGAATTGAGGACGAAAAAAGTTGCAATATATTTACAGGCGATAAAATTGACTCGATGTATTAGAAAGCAATTAGCAAGGGTATTGATTTAGTCAATTTAATGGCTGTGCGTTCTTAAAAGCGTTTGATTAATCACAAGGTTTTTCTTCGACTTCGGTTAGCTTATTTTAATTTAATATTTACAACTGATTTCCTCCTCTCGCCACTACACTCCCAATACACGTCTCATTAAGGCAAATAATGTTTTTCTTCCCCCTACACACACTCTCTATCTACCCCCTTTCTCTCTCTTTCTCTCTCTCTCTCTCTCTCTACCTCCTCTCTCTCTCTTTCTCTCTCTCTACGCTCTCTCTCTGATTTTTGCACCTCGCCACTACACTCCTTCTTCCCTCAATCCACGTCTCATTAAGGCAAATAATGTTTTTCTTCCCCCCCCCACACTCTCTCTCTCTCTCTCTCTCTCTCTCTCACACACACACACACACTCTATCTCTCTCTAACCCCCTCTCTCTACCTCTCTATCTCTCTGATTTTTGAGCCTCGTCACTACTCCTTCTTTCTCTCAATATACGTCTCATTAAGGCAAATAATGTTTTTCTTCCACCACACACACGCTATCTTTCTCTCCCCTCCTCTCTCTCTCTCTCTCTCTCTCTATCTCTCTCTTCCTCTCCTCTCTCTCTTCTCTCTCTCTCTCTCTCTCTCTCTCTCTCTCTCTCTCGCTGATTTTTGAGCCTCGTCCAGTACACTCCTTCTTTCTCTCAATACACGTCTCATTAAGGCAAATAATGCTTTTCTTCGCCCCCCCACACACTCTCTCTCTCTCTACCACTCTACCTCCCTCCCCTCCCCCTCCCTCTCTCTCTCTTTCTCTCTTTCGTTCTCTTTTATCTATCGTCATCATGATGAAAGCAAGTATCGTTACACATAGAATTCTTTCATTTTCATTGAAGCTCTTTTCATTTTTAAATCATAAACCATATAGTTTCCCCTTTTTGTGTTTCCTTTGAAATTTTTTAACTGCTCGAGTTAAAAAGGGACGAATTCTAAAACAAGAATTTAAAATATTATCGAAAAGCGAATGCAAATTATTCTATCAAGTAGGCTGGGTTGTCATTTATTCCCATCCATTTGATCGTTCCGCAGTTTGAAAAAGCGTGAGAGTTTCTTTCATGTGAGATTTCGTTAAAGATGAAACGATTTGTTTTGTTTATGTCATTAAATAGGCTCGTACATTTCACGAGCCGATACCTTGTGTGACTGAATCGATTTTAGAAATGGCATCTTAACATATCTTAAGGGCATATCTTACATCACAGATGTCAATCTCACAATGTGTCGCTAGATTGTTTTCTGTCAATTTATTGAAGGTTTGTTTTTATTTTTATTTTGGTCTTGGTTTTTCTTCGGTGTACAGGCATTGAGCGCATCCTACATGTACCTAATACCCCCAGAAGCTATTTTGTTTCTAGAATTTTTAAAGAGAGTGAATGACTCGTTACATTACCCAACTAAGCTTGCAAATCGATCAGAAAATTAGGATGACCCAGAAAAAACAGAACCCACAAATTGTTAATTTTAACTAGGGAGGTTTAGGGTTAGGGTTATGGTTTATGGTTACGGTTAGGGTTAGGTTTGGGGTTTAGGGTTAGTTTAATGGGAACATAAATAAATAATATAGGTTTTGTTTTTTTCTGGGTCACACTGTAATATGTTTTAATTTTCCGACCGATTTGAAAGTTTAGCCCATTACTCAGAATATATTGATGATATCATGTATGTGTATGAACACTTGTCTGCAACCACATGAATTATTTTTTTAGAATGTTAAGGAGGGTGAATAACTCATTAAATTACCCATTATATATTGAGGATATCACGTATGAGTATGAATATATGTCGGCAATCACAATAGCTGTTTTTTTTATTTCTTGATTTTTAAAGAGGGTGAATAACTCATTAAAATACCCAGTATATATTGATGATATCACATAAGAGTATGAATATATGTCGGCAATCACAATAGCTATTTTTTTCTTGATTTTTAAGGAGGGTGAATAACTCATTAAATTACCCAGTATATATTGAGGATATCACGTATGAGTATTAATATGTGTCGGCAATCACAATACCTATTTTGTTTCTCAATTATTAAGGAGAGTGAATGACTCATTACATTAACCATTATATATTGATGATATCACGCATGAGTATGAATATGTCGGCAATCACAGCAGCTCTTTTGTTTCTCGCTTTTTAAAGAGGGTGAATAACTCATTAAAATACCCAGTATATATTGATGATATCACGTAAGAGTATGAATATGTGTCGGCAATCACAATAGCTATTTTGTTTCTCGATTTTTAAGGAGGGGGAATAATTCATTATATTAACCATTATATATTGAGGATATCACGTATGAGTATGAATATATGTCGGCAATCACAATAGCTGTTTTTTTTATTTCTTGATTTTTAAGGAGGGTGAATAACTCATTAAATTACCCAGTATATATTGATGATATCACGTATTAGTATGAATATATGTCGGCAATCACAATAGCTATTTTGTTTCTCGATTTTTAAGGAGGGTGAAAAACTCATTAAATTACCCAGTATATATTGATGATATCACGTATTAGTATGAATATATGTCGGCAATCACAATAGCTATTTTGTTTCTCGATTTTTAAGGAGGGGGAATAATTCATTATATTAACCATTATATATTGATGATATCACGTATGAGTATGCATATGTGTCGGCAATCACAATAGCTATTTTGTTTCTTGGTTTTTAAGGAGGGTTAATAACTCATTAAATTAACGGGCATGTGTTTATGATATCACGTATGAGTATGAATACTTATCTGCAATCACAGTAGTTATTTTGTTTCTTAACTTTGCAAGGAATGTAAATGACACAATACATTACTGAGTATATATTAATGATACCCCATTTTTTTTTTAAATATGAATACATCTCTGCTACCCGTGTAGCCATTTATATTTCTAGTTTTTCCTTGAGGAAGGTCACTGACTCATTACCAAATGTATATTAATGATGACCCATGCATTAATATGAATATTTATCTGACACCAAATAGATTTTCTGTGTCTTGATTTTTAAGGTGTGTGGCTGACTAATCGAATGTATAACAATCATCGCATTCATATGAATACTTGCCTGCCAATACAGCAGCCATTTTATTTCTAGATTTTAAAAAAAGGTGATTGTCATTATCAAGTGTATATTAATGATAACCAGTACATTCATATTAATTGTCTGCCACCATAGTAGCCATTTTATTCCTACAATTTTAAGGAGTGTGACGGACTCATTACCGAATGTATATTGTTGATAACGGATACATTAATATGAATAAATGCCTGTCATTACAGTAGTCATTTTATTTCTACATGTTTAAGTAGGGTGACAGAGTTGTTACCGAGTGTATATTGAACTTTGCCTCACTATGTGTGTGATTTAAAACAGGGGTCCCCAAAATTTTGCGCCAGGGACCGGTTTTATCTGAGACAATATTTTCATATGCTCCGGCCTACATTTGCTTGATAATCGTTAATGACGGATTCTAATAATACATTATCCGCAGTGGTCTTATGTCAAATGCAAACATCAACAGACAATAAACAACCTTTTGTTCATAAAGTTCTAATCAACAACATGTCTGTAAACGAAAATATTTATTTTAGAACGAAAATCCTTTCTAATAAAACTTTCTGTGCGGCCCGGTACCTAATGGCCCGCGGCCCGGTACCGAGTCGTGACCCGGTGGTTGGGGACCACTGATTTAAAAGCTGCACAGATTAACGTGAAATGTATTCTAATTCGGGGACTAATGCTTTACGAGTTCTAACTGGACCGTATGTGATTGCGCTCTTATTTAAATGTACACAAAACACAATACACACACCCCAAAATATTTTTGTTTATTCATTTACATTTTTTTTTCATATTTAAGATATTGACCTTTAAGGTACACAGTTTTCTTGATGCTTACTTGGTTGATTGGTTGGTTGGTTGGTTTCAGGGCTTGTTGGTTATTTGACACCCTGATGATTTTAGTGATATATTTTAAATTTATTATAATTTTAGTCATATATTTTAGTTATTATATTTTTATTTTTTTAAGTTATTATAATTTTATTTTTTTAAAAGTTATTATAAAAAGTTATTATAATTTTAAGATTATATAAATATAATAATTATAATAATTATAACTAATTATATAAATTATTATATTAATTATTATGATTATAACTAATTATATAAATATAATAATTATAAAAGTCATTAAATTTTTTTTTAAAGTTATTATAATTTCTTTTTTAAGTTATTATAATTTTAGTCATATATTTTAAAGTTATTTTTACAGTTATTAATTAATAATAATGGGGCCGGTTTAGCTCAGTCGGTAGACATTCTGCGTAGGAGCTATAAAGTTCCGCGTTCGATACCGACACTCGTTAAATAAGTGCACATGTAATATAACTTAGATCTATGCGTTAAAAGAGGGAGATGATGGTAGGTGTGGCGTTCTACGTTAAACGCGAAAACCAATCTCCGTGGTCTAGCACCAGTGAAGAGAAGATAGAATGCCTCCCTACCTGGCTGATATCGACAATATAGCACTCCACTGATTTGACTATATGGTTCAAGTATTCCTATTTCATTAAAATCATCATCATTTATCTACAAAAGTGTGTCCCGCAAACGTTTCTAATTTAACTCTGTTTACATACAATTTCTAAATTGTTTATTTCTTTTGTAAATTCTCTGATATATTGATTTTTTTTTAACTGTCCCGGTACGGAATAGTTAGACGCTGACATGCCCCCTTTGTGAATATCTGTGCGCAGTATAGCTATCTAGCACGAATATTTTCCAACTTTTTTCGGATATTAATCGACTCTCTTTTTTCCATGAAACCTGTTGTCTCAGATTGATTGTACAAATCACGTCTAGATTGCCGTGCCGGCATTGATTTTACAAATGCGATAGACATTGTTTCAAACAGTATATATATATAAAAGGGTTTTGTAATTTGCTTGAAGCATTGTGTTTATATTGGTTTGTTGGTTGGTTTTGAAGGCTATCACAATGCAAGGCTATCAAACCATGCTTAGAGGGCGAGCCAAATCTGGAATAATATTTTTTTAAAATTTGACAAAAGTAAATTAACAGACACACAGACATAAGCGCGGACACACACACTTACACTCACACAAACATACACATAAATAAGTACCCCCCCCCCAAACACACACACAGAATTTGGAAGACATGAAACAGAAGAAATAAACAGCCACTAGCAACAACTTCAGTTCTAGTAATCTTCTGTAAAAGGGATTCTTATCCCGAAATATTAAGAATTGAGAATAAATCACAGGTTAACAAACAACACCACAGTTAGCTTCTTTTGTTTTTTACACTTGCATTGTGATAGCCTTCAAGACCAACCATCAAACCAATATATTATATATATATATTATATATATTATATAATATTATATTAATATATATATATAATTCAAGAAGTAATTCGATAAGTCTTTTTTTAAGTTTATAGATATTTTGTCAAATATTAAACTACAAGGTAATGTTCTTGGCCCACTTGAATTAGCAAATCACAATGTCTTGCTTAAAAAACGTTCCACAATGACCGCGTTCTTTCTTTGGTTTCTTTGTCTTAATGACATATCAACCTTCGTGGGTTATTTAATACCAAAGCCATTCTTTTAGAAGAACAGTAGTGGTAATATTAAAACCATAGCTGTGATATGAGGGGGTTTCACACCTTTTCCAAGTGAACGTGGGATCGAACTCGCTTACTTAGGATGTCACAATCGACCATGTTAGCCACTACGCATTTGTACTTTCTGTAGAATGATTAAATTTCCACATGAGCCCTATTTACTTATATATACACTCTTTATGATCAATATATATATATATATTATATATATATATATATATATGGTGTGTGTGTGTGTGTGTGTGTGTGTGT
Organism: Doryteuthis pealeii; assembly: GCA_023376005.1. Taxonomy (NCBI): domain Eukaryota; kingdom Metazoa; phylum Mollusca; class Cephalopoda; order Myopsida; family Loliginidae; genus Doryteuthis; species Doryteuthis pealeii. Next base: position 37,965,480 of record CM042162.1, on the reverse strand, counting down.
GTGTGTGAAGTTTTAAAAATAGGTTTTATCTTATTTGTCTTTTTTTGTCAATTTTTGTCTCTTTTTGAATTTTATTTTTTTCAAATTCAATTTTGACTAATGCTTCTAGTTTGTTTCATGGGATTAGTTTAGGGTTAGGGCATATGAAAATGACTTGAGATTACTTTTTTCTTTACATTTTTTTTTCTAGCAAGCTTAGGTTTTAAAAACAAAAAAAGATCATTTAGTTTTGTCTAGTTTTTGACAATGCTAAAATAATGGCAGTCATTTTGAATAGATACAAATTAAGTGAATAAAATGGACCAAATGATAAACAATTTCTTTGCATGAATTTTCATTAAAGTTTTATAATCATTTTTTTTTCTTGTCCAATATGAAGATTCCAGTTTGTTCAGATTTCAAATAATCTAAGCTCTAATGAAAAATACCTGAGTAAACTAAAATTCTTAACTTAACATTTTATCATTCCACCCAAATAATAATACAGAATGCTGTATTTCGCATAGAGCAAAGTTCGACTAGTAGTAGTAATCGTTAGTTCAGAAACAACACCCGCAGGTTGTATAATCACAGGGGATGTTTATTTCTTTCATGCTCGTGGGGTGGTTCTTTATCAGAGAGAGAGAGAGAGAGAGAGAGAGAGAGAGAGAGAGAGAGAGAGAGAGAGAGAGAGAGAGAGTATGGTCACATGACTCTATCCTAAATCATGATAGGTAGTACTAGGCGAAACCCATACGGGGGAACTGCGAAAGACTCAACCGCCCCCCACAAAGTCTGGCCGAAAAAGAAAGATGTTTCTCCTCTTCTGTTTCTCGTACAGCATCACCTACTTTTCCGGTCAAAACCAGGAACTTCCGTTTTTATCTTTAAATTCATTTCCGGGGTCATTTATAGGTCAATTATTGTTACCCCGTTGTGTATTTACGCTACAAAACTTTGTTCTTATTTCTTTTTCCCCTCTCTCCCCAGAAATCCGACCACCGTTTTATTTTTCAATTCCCGAAGAACATTATAATTACGCTACACACATATTGTTTCCCAAGTAATACATTACTTATACTTTTTTCTTTCCGTAAGAAAATTACAAGTTTAGTTGGTATTTATCTTGGTAAATATACGCATGAGATCAAATTTATAAAATGGGAAATAATTAGAGGGAATAATTACACGTGAATGGTAAGTGTGTCAAATTGATATTTGAGGTACAAAAACTCCATTTATGTAAAGATGGATAGGGATTAATATTTAGTGTTAAGAAAATTTCACTGTTTTGAATATTTTCCCTTCATAATAACATTCCAAAATTATAGCTTGTATTTATGTATCTTATATCTAGATGTATATTATAAATATATATTCATGCATTTATATAGTTGTGAATATAAAAATTCACTCTACTAAAATTTAATAACAGTTACAATTTAATTTAAATGTTCTTAAATAATATATATATAATATATATATATATATATATATAATATATATAGATAGATAGATAGATAGATAAACGGTCATTATGGTGAAACTCGAGTAGGTTTCCCATTGTATCCATTTCTTTAATATATATATATATATATATATATATATATATGTAACAAGGTTTGTTTAGAATGGCTTTTTGCCGATAATTTTTTGGAGAATAAGTGCTTAATTGGAGTCGTACCTAATTTTGAAAATTAATTAATTAATAATGAATTAGGCGGGAATACCTATTAAATATATTATCATTATTACTATTATTTAGTCCTTTTGAGTTTTCACATCAGCGTAAGCTGATCGCCTTTCACTAGAGTGAGTGACAGCAAGTCTCCTCAGGTCTCCAGGACTCTTTAAGTATTCTGGCAGATTGCGACAGTGCAGTGTTCTAGATGATATCAATCCTTTCTCTGATTTCCAGATTTTCCAAACCACTTCCAATCCTTTTGGGACCGTTCCAAGTGCCCCAGCTACAATTAGTATCACTTTGACTTTCATATTCCATAACTTTTTCAGTTCTCTGGCATTTGTCAATTTTTTCATTTTCCTTCAGCTTCACCCTGTGATCTGCTGGAACTGCAAAACCCCCAGTTGACAAGTTCTTTCTTTTTTTAATAATCAGCACTAGGTCTGGTCTTCTTACTGGTATAAGGTGATCCGTTTTTATTTCAAAGTCACAGAGAATTGTATGCATTTCGTTCTCAAGAACAGATTCTGGTTTATGCATATACCATTTTGTTGTATGGTCAAATTTTTTTTTTGTTTTGCATAATTCCCAGTGGATCACCTTCCCAACCCTAGTTATCTAGTTGTGTACTCCCTTTGTGCTAGTTTGCTACATTCACAGAGAACATGTTTTACAGTCTCATCTCTATTACCGCATAGTCTACATTTACTATTTTTTGGGGTCTTATAAATTTTCCCTTTGATATAGTTTGTCCGTATGGCATTATTTTGTGCAGCAGTTATTAGTGATTCAGTTTCTCTTTTGATGTTTACTTTTCTTAACCATGTCCAAGTCTTTTCATGTGCAACCTCTTCGATTTGTCGTTTGAAGTGTCCATATAATTGTTTTTCTTCCAATTTTTGTTTTCTAGTCTTTGTTGTTTTTCTGTTTGTCTATATGTCACATCTACTATTTTTGGCCGCCATGAGTAATCTGTCTTTGCTCTTTCTTGTGTAGTCTTCGAGTTGTTGGATTGTGGTTTCTACGCAGTCCTCTATGTTGGCAAGACCTCTTCCCCCTTCCTTTCCTGACACATATAACCTGTCTCTATCGTCTCTAGGGTGGAGAGCCTTGTGCATGGTCATTAACTTTCTCGTCTTTGGTCAATGTGTCTGAGGTCTTTTGTCCATTTTAAGAATGGTCCTGAGTATCTTATAATGAGGGCGGCCCAGTTATTGATTCCTTTGATCAGATTTCTGCTGTTAAGTTTGGTTTCTAGAAGATTTCTAGTTCTACTGAGATAGTCATTTTTAACTTTTCCTTTCATTTCAGCTTGCTTGATATTGTCTGCTTATAAAATTCCTAAGAATTTGTAACTTTCATTTTCATCAAGTGATTTTATAGATTGATTTGGCAGTTGTATTCCATCCATTGATTTTTCTTTCACCCCGTTTTATTACTAGCATAGCACATTTTTCAATTCCAAATTACATCCCTATATCCTGCTATATATTGTAATAGATTGTACTAGGGTTTCTAATTCTTTTCCATTTTTTGCAATTTTTTTATGTCATCCATGTACATAAGATGGTTTATCTTTTCTTGTAAGTTAGTGAATTTGTATCCCCCTGTACATTTTTTAAGTATATGATTGAGTGGCATCATTGCTATAACAAACAGTAGTGGTGATAACGAGTTTCCTTGGAAGATACCTCTTTGGATTTTTACTTCTGCCAGGGATTTTTTCCAGCTTTTAATTGAACTCGCCAGTTTTCCATGGCTTTTTCAATGAAGTTTATTATTATTATTATTATTATTATTATTATTATTATTATTATTATTATTATTATTATTTTATCTATATCTTATATTATAACCAAAAGATGCATAGATACACATTATTGCATATTTTGTAATGCTTTTTGAACTTTGTTTGGCACCACATTTTGCATTACTTCTTCCACTGTTATTTCTACTAAGTTTTGCATTGCTTATGAACTATTTTTAACTGCTTGATGCACTACTGTTTGTATTGTGTGCTGCATTGTTTGTTGCAAGTTCAATTTAATCCTTAGTTGGCTGACCATTTAAGCAACAGCGGGTACTGTAAGTAAACAGTGTAAAATCACTTGATTCAACATTAGATGACCCTTAAAAGTTTCTCCTTAGATTATTGACGTCAACAGTTGATATTTTATATTTGACTAGAAGCGGCTACCCAGCGTCGCCTGGGTAGGGAGGAGAGCAAAAATTAGTCTCACAGATCAATTATTACCGAAAAAAGTGTTGGATCATCGCAGGATGCCCCATTAGGTGAGGTGAGGTGTCATATGAAAAAGTGCACAGACTTTCTGAAAAAGATTAATGTCTCCTATTTAAAATATTAAATGCAAAAAAAAAAAAATAGTTGTTACTATTTGAATTTTATTTTTTTAATGACCTTCATGAATATGAATTAAATCTTCATTATTTTTGCATTAACTTTTGCAGTGCTATTTACATTGATTTTTGCTCTGCTTTTTGTTCTTCCTTTTGTACCATTGTTTTCTTCTTATTTTGGAATACTTTTTGAATTTTTTGCTGCAGTTTTTAGGCAACTGTTTGCATTATTTCTTTCATTTTTCCTCCTCTTTTTGCACTGCTTTTTGCACTGTTTTTACACTGCTCCCTGCACTTATTTAAACTTTGCAATGACAACTTTCATTGCAGTTTGTCATCCGTAGAATGTTCTATTTATTAAATCATGTAAAACATCTTCCCCATTGCGCCGAAAGAAATGGAATATCCTTCTGAGATGATATATATTCAAGTCATATGTTACCACTCGGTAGGACCAACCTTCACATCCACTCTGTAGAATCTATTCAATAAGTTCGTTTTTCGTTACTCATATTCAATCTACAAAAAAGGAAAAGATAAAAACAGAATTAGTAATATCATATTTGTGTCTAGACTTTTGTGTCACCCTATAGAACAGTATAAAATGAAATAATCTGAAGTATATCTGATATTATGTATCAGTCTCAGCAGGACTGAAATCCGATTATTTCTTCTTACCAAACATACACGGGTATTTCATTTTGTTGAAGTCTACATAGATAAAAAAGAAATCTGTCAGTGTCTCTGTCTGTCTCAAGACGGAGAGACTTGCTCAATGTCTGCATTTATTATGGGCCGGTTTAGCTCAGTCGGTAGAGCACTTGCCTAAGAATCGAAAGGTCACTATTGACCCTCACCAACTCAGCGAATAAGTAGCACAATGATATGTGCGGTAAATGGAGTGGCTGGTGGTAGGTATAGTGCTCTACGTCAGACACAAAAATCTCCTTGGTCTAGCGCTATTGAAAAGGAGATAGACTCCCCATTGTCTGGCTGGTGCGACTTTAGGCCACTCTGTTGATTTTACTATATATATATATATATATATATATATATATATATATATATATATATATATATATATATTTATGGGCCAGGTTAGCTCAGTCGTGGAGCGTTCTAGTTCGATTCCGGCCCTCGCCAACTCAGCGTTATGAGTAGTACATGGATCTGTGCGGTAAAGTAAGGAGCTGATGATAGGTGTGGCGTTCCACCTCAGATGCAAAATAATCTCCTTGGTCTAGCGCTATTGAAAAGGAGATAGACTCCCTCGCTGATTGGCTGAATCCAACATTAGGCCACCCCGACGACTTTACTTTACTATATATATATATATATATATATATATATAGGGTAGGTAACCAGTCTAGGAGAGAGATAACTCTGAATTCAAAATTCCTCAGGTCGGTCATTGATTGGGTTTGTGGCAACCCTTGATGCACCAATTCTTTCCTATCGACTGAGCCAAAAAGTGTGGATGGTCCAACACAAGCCTTCACCACTAAACAAATCACTGTGTGGATGTTCATTGTACGAACACTCATACGGAGAGTCCATCATATATATATATATATATATATATATATATATATATATATATATATGTTGAGTAAGGAAATCCGACGGTATATGTATAGATAAAAGGGTATGAAAAAACACACTTTGTAGTTAAAATGAATATATTTTCATATCCTTTTTAATTCTGATATTGACAATATTTCGATTTATTAAAAATCACCATAGAGCATAATGATAATTAGTTCAGTTTTTAGATGTAAATGTTTTTAATTCGGACTCATCAAGAGAGAAACAGAAATTAATTTGACTTCAAATTGGAAGTATTGTTTTTCCCCAGAAGCGAGTATCCCGTGCGTTCGCTTAGAAATATAAAAGGATATAAGAATATTAAAAACGAGGTCCACCAGCTGCAATTGGTATCACTTTAACCCTCATATTCCACAGCTTTTTCAATTCCCCGGCAAGGTCCTGGTATTTGTCCATTTTTTTCGTTTTTATAAACTAACTAGCCTTCCCGTCGATACTCCAAATCTTAACCATAATTCATATGATGCACCACACAACAGTACATAATTCACTTCATCATAAGTAAGGAGCTGATGGTAGGTGTGACGCTCCACCTCAGATGCAAAACAATCTCCTTGGTCTAGCGCTAGAGAAAAAACTTCCTCGCTGATTGGCTGATACGACATTAGGCCGCCCCGACAACTTTAATATATATATAATATATATATATATATATATATATATATATATATATATATATAGGGTAGATAACCAGTCTAGGAGAGGGATAACTCTGAATTCAAAATTCCTGAGGTCGGTCGTTGATTGGGTTTGTGGCAACCCTTGATGCACCAATTATTTCCTGTGCCAAAAAGTGTGGATGGTCCAACACAAGCCTTCACCACTAAACAACCAATTTTCCTAGCACCTTTAAATGTATATTTTCACCACACTAATCCACGATTTTACCTGATCTCGTGAAAGGCAAAGATGTCAGTCCAACATCTACCACGGTACTACCATATATAGGGGTTATTTACCACCGCAAGAACTGCTTAAGTGATGTACGCACCGCACACTAGTACATTCCAAAATCTTGTAAAAACTT
>CM042162.1:37943827-37953827 GCA_023376005.1 Doryteuthis pealeii | reverse complement strand
ATATCAAAATAACTTGATTCGTCATTAAATGAGCCGAAAAGGGTTGATATGCCGTAAAAAAAAACCAAACCTATTATCCACTGTTAACCCTGATATCTGAGTTATAACAACAACACCCCTTTTCAAAGCCGTACGTGACACGGCTTAATGTGTTCTATAGCAGTCGCTCATGACAATGAAAAGGTTAATTGCAATTTACGAGAAGCCGTAAGAGGGTCAAACAAAACAAGGGACGTGAAACTCTCAAGCTGTGTGTAGAGAATAAGTAATGACTTTAAAATAAATTTTCAGTTTCCTGAAATCACGAGGAAAGTCTATAGTTGAATAGCAACTTAATTGAATGAAGTTCTTTATTAAATGAAATCACAATTCAATTTTCTTATAAACTATGTGCTTCAGGTTTTGTGTTTGGAGCAGAAAGTTTTTGAACAATGGAAACTTAGCCAAATACATTATACAAAACGCCAATGTATATTTTATTTGAAATGAACTAAATTTTCCATTGCTATGGTTTTATGCAAACGCACAAAGGAATAAATATGTCGATATATAGGGCGTCTACAAAAGAAGTAGATAGCTTTAAAAATTATTTATAAAAGAAAACCGAAAAAAAAAAACACTATTTAACATGTTAACACCACACTATAAATGTTTAATGAATTACAAACACATACAAGTACACATAAAAACAAACAAATACGAGAGGGTAAAAAAAGTAGCCTGGTAGCCTGCAAATTCCCATCCACACTGAAGAAACAGGATACGTCGAAACAGGTGCCTATATATATATATGTATATATATATATATATATATATATATATATATATATATATATGTGTGTGTGTGTGTGTGTGTGTGTGTGTGTGTGTGTGTGAGAGAGAAGAGAGAGAGAGAGAGAGAGAGAATAAGTTTTTCCAAATTGTGAATGTCGCGTAAATACAAACCACTAGTTAATTAGGAGTGATTGGACACTTTCTCCCTTTTCCGTGATATAATATATATATATATATATATATATGTGTGTGTGTGTGTGTGTGTGTGTGTATGTTGTGTGTGTGTGTGTGTGTGTGTGTGTGGTGTGTGTGTGGTGTCACTAAAAATCACAAAATTAATACAATATAAACTAGAAAGTCCTTGCCAGAATAACCAAAAACCAAAACACCCTTCCCATCATGAACCACAAACTTAACTATAACTCACTTGATGCATCCTCAATAAAAGAGGGTAAAAAAGTAATTGCATTTTGTTTAGGACAGGTATAATTACCAACACAGGGACATATATCGTACATCAAAATGAAGCTGATCCACACTGGATCACATCCCTACTCCTCCCGATTCTGTTGATTGTTTTTTGAGCCACTTTACTACAGATTTCACTTCCTCGTCACTGGAATAATGTTTGCCTCTCAAACCCTCTTTCATGGGGCCGGAGAGATGCAAACATTATTCCAGTGATGATCTATAATGAAGAAGTGGCTCAAAGAACAGAAGAGAATTTTACGGGACAGGGATGCATACTCTCATTTGAAGATATGACATTGCTATTGAGATAAACTGTGACCATGTGGAAAAGTATGGATGTGATCCACAGAGGACCAGCTTCATTTTAATGTATGATACAGGTTCCTGTGTTGGTAATTATACTTGCTCAAAACAAAATGACATTAGTTTTTGACTCACCCTCGTACAAACAGTCATACACAAATACACACCCAGACACAAACACAAAAACACACACAGGCACGTCATTGGTAATAAATTAAACTACAACTAATGAGGATTGATTAATTGATTTTAATGACATAACAAATTGTTTAGGGTTTTCATGTTTTGTTCTTATTTTTTAAAATAAAAAATGACCATTATTATTAAATCGGAATAGTTTCTTAAATCATATGATTCTTTTTTGATACACATGATGTTATTTCTTTTGATCTATATATATATTTTATATATATTCTACATATCGTCGGATTCAATTCCAATTTCATTTTTACACACACACACACACACACACACACACACACACACACATATATATATTATATATATATATATATATTTAATTTCCAACACGTATATATATATAATTTCCAACACATATATATATATATTTCCAACACACACACACACACACACACAAACACACACACATTTACACCCACACACATATATATATATATATAATATATAGCAATGAAAGACAGAGTAATGGAAGAGTAAGTTTCAGTTCTATTTTTTAGATTATAAGCCCTCTGCTTAAAATCTTTTTATCTGCATTCTTATTCAGGTTCACGAGTCTTTCTAATTTAATATAACATTTTATTACATTAAAACTTAAATACTTGCACCAGCAGTGTGCATATATTTGCTAGTAACTATAAAGATGAGTACAACAGTCCCCCCCCCTCTGTTTAATATCTTTTTATCTACATTCTTATTTAGGTTTATGAGCCTTTCTAATTTAATATAATATTTATTACATTAAAACATAAATACTGGCACCAGCAGGGTGTATGTATGTGCTATTATATATTAAGATGAGTACAACAGTCTAAATATCTAGATAATACAAAGTATTATACCTCGCTCTGTTTAAAATCTTTTTATCTACATTCTTATTTAGGTTCATGAGCCTTTCTAATTTAATATAACATTTTATTACATTAAAACTTAGATACTTGCACCAGCAGGGTGCATATATTTGCTAGTAACTATAAAGATGAGTAAAACAGTCCAAATATCTAGTATCATTAGACTTTGAACTTACTGGCAACTGTTTGCCGAAACTGAAACTGTCAATTCTGATCTTGACCGCAATTGAATCACAATGTCTAAAAGACACTTCACACGCAACTCCATGTAAAACAAGTAAAATACATTACGAGAAAGAAGTCTACAGTAGTCAATACTGAAAATATAACGTACTGGGAACAATAGAAAAGTACACGCTGTCACGTACATCAATTTTAGTTAGACCAAATTCTTTAGTACTTGAAGACGTTGTAAATCACCAGTAGAGCACGGGCACGAACACATAAACTGCTTCAAAAGTCAAACAGAACTACTTCAGCTTGAACATGTAGTTATCTCGCTTAGAATGAGAGACAAAATCAACAATCAAAATAACGTACATTTTGACCGCAAAAATAATGGTGAAACAACTAGACGATCCGTCAATCCATTGGGTGCCAACTAACACAATAATCAATAACAATACTATTGCTCAAATATATATATATATATATATATATATATATATATATGTGTGTGTGTTGTGTGTGTGTGTGTGTGTGTGTGTGTGTATTTATAAAGATAAAAGGTGGCTTACCGGTGAATATGGGCACGATCGCTGGAGGTGCACAAAATCCAGGGGTTAAGTCAGCGATATAACAAATACAAAGTTCTTAATACAAAGTAGAGCAATTGTATCCATTTCTTAAATTAATACACACACACACACACACACACTTAAGAGGCTTTTAAGAGACTTTTAAGTTTTGGTCGAAGTAAATTTATTACAGAATGACGGTCTATTGAGTTTTTCCTTTCTTTCAAATATATTTTCGTCATACAACGTGTGATAGCACGTGCGATACCCTGTCCTCGTCAGCTGTCGACTAGGAGTGATAACACAGTTTCGGTAGCTACGACAGGACTGCCACTTCCTAGCGCTACCAAGCAGCTTTCGCCACCGGACAGGGTATTAAAAAAAAATTGTGTATATGTATTAAACAGAGAATAGATTATATCATCCGTTCATTGGAGATGTTTCTTTATCAGTGCAGTTTGGTATTTGAAAACGCGTTTGTTTTTGGCCGTTGAGTTGATTACGCGATTGCAGATGTTACGTAGCAAACACGGGAATGATGATTCCGCGCGCGTATCATTCGTGCTGTAAACTTCTAAATCTAGACCAGATCCAACTAGATGCATTTTGCACCGTAGATTGAAGACGATGTGAGGCGATTTTCAGACAGCGGCCAGTGATTCCTATTTTTGATAGAAACGAAATGACTGAGTGTCCTAGAAATCCACGACACCCAATCTCAATAGGAATAACATGGCATGTCCAACCCTTTTCCACGCAGTCGGCACGCAGTGATTCGTATCGGTTTTTTTTCCGCTCGTGTGCTTCCTCCTGGTTTTCCTCCCACGGTACGGTCAATTCGATGAGGAGGACACTCTTTTTTGTGTCAGACCACGCTACAATGTCTGGGCGCTTATTTGTTTGAAGAATGTGAACTGGGAATTTTAGGGATGTCTTGAGATCCACCGAAACCTTCCAGTCACCAGCTCCATTCAGCAGTTTCATATTTGGAGTTTTTTGTTTCTTCACGGGGCATTCACCTTCCTTGTGAAACTGAATGTTGGATTCCCGGGCTCTGTATGTAATCTAAAATATAGATTATTATGCATTGAGCTCTCTCTAGGGATATTAAAATTTGCACTTACTAAAACATGCAATATATTATACATTGAGATTTTGAAGATCCCATGTTGAATTATCCCTTACAGCCTTACATTTATATATATATATATATATATATATATATATATATATATAATATATATATATATATATATATATATATGTGTGTGTGTGTGTGTGTGTGTGTGTGTGTGTGTGGTTGGTACTATTATACTTGAAGAAGCGGTAAGTAATCCAACGTACAGTGTTATTAGAAGAGTGCTCAATATCTGTGATAGAGCGTTAATAGATAAATAAATAAAAGATTTAGCTCATATTTATTATTATTGGAACAAATTTGCTACCATTGGTTCCTTGCTCTGCGGCAGTCTTCAGGCAACGAATGTGTTTTTAAAAACACTTTCAGTGCCTGAAGACTGCTGCAGAGCAAGGAACCAATGGTTGCAAAATTGTTCCAATTATAATAACTATAAGCTAAATCTTTTATTTATTTATTTATTGATCTATCTGTCTCTGTCTGTCTGTCTGTCTGCCTGTCTCTCTCTCTCTCTCTCTCTCTCTCTATATATATATATATATATATATATATATATATATATATATATATATATATATCGCCTTAACAGGACCACTGTTATCTATCTATATATAGAAATACGATTGATTGATTATATCTATGTTTTTTGTAAAACGACTAATTGCTTGTCCTTATATGAAAGAAAATTGGTGAAGACCAGTACAGACCAAAGTACAATAATACCAAATATGCAAAAGCCGCAATCCGTCTTAGAGAATGAGACGTCTAAAATCAATTGTGATTATGAGATACAGACTTGTGTAATGTGGAACATGATGTGGGAAGGTGATAACCATTGTAATTGGTGTGTCTGGAATGGTCTCAAGCATTTGGGAAAAAAACTGGAGGAATTGGAAATCTGAGGAAGAATCGAGACCTTCAAAAAAGATCAGCTAGAATACAGAGAACAGTTATGGAGAACTGAGAAGACTTACTGTCACTCAGAGTCCAGTGAAAGACCACCGGCAAAAGTTCAATAAAATTCATACATTATTTTTGTCTATTTTCTTAAAAAATGTTGTAGTTGATTATAAAAAGAAAAGCCAAAAAAGAACGAAAAAAAAACAAAAACAAACATCTATTATTATTATAACAAACGATGGCGAAAAAAACCCGATGAGAAAATGGTTAAGTTTTTGAAAGATGAAACTACAAAACTTAAATCATTAAAGCCACAAGAAAATAAATTTAAAAAAAATAAATCGAAATATTAAGAATAAATTAAAGGTTAACAAACAACACCATAGTTACCTTATTTTTTTTATTTATACTTGCATTGTGATAGCCTTCAAAATGAACCACCAAATCTTGAAAAAAATATATTAAAAAAAAAAAACATCTTCTGTGCTTTTTAGCAGAACCTACTTAGCAGAAAGAAAATAATGAATTTAAAAAAATAAATCGAACTTGTAGTGACCAAGTTTGGTGAGTGAGAGAGAGAATTGGAAACAAAAATACGAGACCAACCTGATATATCATTGTGTGTCTCCGGGCAGCGACTTCTCCCCATTGTGTCGATGTTGGGGGAGAACTTTCGCTCCTACTGTCGAGTTAGGAGCATCAGCCCCAACTCTGTCGGGAAGAGCGTAAGCTCCCACCGTCTCTCTTTCAGCTAAAAGGGTCTTTTTATAATTCTCTTTTGTAATTGTCTACGTGACCATTAAGCTAAAATATTCCTCAAATATCAGGTGATTTGAAATGATGCAATATCGAATGATTTTGATACATTCCGATGGCGTACATATTTTCCCATGGAATTTAAACCATTGTTTCTATTGTTTCTAAAATATTTCTAAACTAATATTCATTCGATTCTCTTTGGTTTACCTAATTCTAAACTCATGACATACCATTGTATAACTAGTTTTTTAAGAAAACTTAATTATTTTAATTTGGTCAATTCCACATGCCGTAAAAATATAGGGGACAATCCCTATAAACTCTTAAGAATAAATTAAAGTTTAACAAAGAACACTATCGTTACCGTATTTTTATTTACACTTGTATTGTGATAGCCTTCAAAACCAACCATCAAATTTGTTAAGAATATCTTTTAAAAAAAGCATCGTCTGTGCTTTTTGTCAGAACCTACTTAGCAGAAAGACTTGCAACCTAAATATACCTCAGCGACAATTGCTTTTGCGATTCCTGGCTGAGATTCTACGAGCCATGCCGGTTTCGTCTTGAGAACAGCTAATAACCGGCGGCAGAAGAAAATCCTCTTTTTTCTATCACCGGGCCGTTTTCAACTGACTATTATCATGGCGAACACTCTTCTCTTTCCCGTTAACTATCTACCACTGAAATTGTTATTCCCTGGTTGGTTAGAGTAATTTATTCTCTTATCCTCAACTAGAAGGAGAAAGGAATTATCCTATTTCCTTCGGTGTGATTTTGCCTAGAGATTAAATAATTCTATAAACGATCCTAAGAGTAATGTGTAAAAGATTCAACTCGTATACGTGGGACATTTACGGGCAAAACGAGACTTACACACAAAGTGATATCGATTACACCCACAAATATAAAACTCTATATGTAAGCCAGTATAAACAAGCCGGTGTATATGCAAACAGGAAACAGAATAACGCATGCGCAGAACAATTATTTTAAGTGTTATATACACATATATGTAATATTACGAAAAATTGAAAAAAAAACACAAGTTCATAAACGAGTAATGTTTATTTCGCCTACGCTGCAGTGTTTCGATCTGTTTTAATAGATTTTCATCAGGGCTTTCGTTTGTTTGAGGAAAAATAAATGTATTTTTAAAAATATTTAAAAATTGTTGAATGAAAAGCGAGCGTTCGTGAATGTTTAAGACGTAAAACGAACGTTGAAAACGGTTGCAGTAGATTTGTACGTCTTAAACATCCACGAACGCTCGCTTTTCATTCAACAATTTTTAGAGCCCTGATGAAAATCTATTGAAACAGATCGAAACACTGCAGTGTAGGTGAAATAAACATTACTCGTTCATGAACTTGTTTTTTTTTTTTAAATTTCAGGATATTACATACTGTCGGATTCACTTCCACTTTTTCTTCACATACTCATATTACCCACAATACGTCGGTTATATAAGAGAGAGAGAGAGAGAGAGAGAGAGAGAGAGAGAGAGAGAGAGAGAGAGATGGAGAGAGATGAACGATTACATGGTAGAGAGATGATGGTCTTATTTTTTAACTTCTCTTACTGCTTCTACTGGTTCTAACTCGTTGGCCATTTTCTCCTGTTGATCTAGTGGGCTTCTGTTAACGGTTGATTTTCTTATTTCTGTTCATTCTTCTTCGTGCTGTGCTGGACATTGTATGTTTTTATATTCAATTAACAAACAAGACATGGTTATTTCTTAATAAAGCTTTATTTTCAGAACCAATCCCAAAATTACGCTTGCATCTAAAAACTAATTCACACGTGTCTATAATGGTTCGTTTTTAAGGGGTCAATGACTGCCGGGTAGCTTTCCACAAGACCCCGTTATTTTAAGACTAACTGAACCTATTCAAATTTTCTAACTACAGGTACGTACATAAATCATAGGCTGCTATGAATTATGTTACATAAGAAACTGCAGTGGAATCATTATGCACTTATTCATGAAAAATAATTACATTTAAAAATTAATTAAATTTCAATAATATTTCAAAAGAACATTGTTATCGATAATTTTAACTTTAATTTTAATTTAAAAAAAAAACGTAAATTCCTTGGTGAAGTTGGGAAACAAAATAGAATTGTCTCCTTTTTTATATTGGAGTCAGGGTTCTCAACGTCTCGTATCCGTTGGTCGGATAACAATTCTAAACCTTAGCCCTTTGTTTTTGACCGACACAAGAAACAGACGTGACTCTCTCGCTTCGTAGTGACTAAGGACCTGTGTGTCCTTTTATTTTACCAGACCTACCAAGCCAAATGAGTATAAAATAGTGCGCTTCCATCTTATCTTGCTAAATTTCTCTCGTTCTATGAGAGACACTTCTGTCCATTTTGTTGGTTTGGGACTGAACGTTGGCATCCTTGAATGTTGGTTGTATTAAGTGTTGCTATCCCGGATAAACTGACTTTGTCTTTTCCCTACCGAATTTTTTGTGTTGGAATATCCTTTTTGAGAACGTAATACATTATAGGAATGCTGGTACTAGCTTTGAAACAATACCCCGCTAATTCATATAGTGTCTTTAATACACATCACACTCAAAGAGATTTATTTTTAAAACCATTGTCTAAAAATGTTTAAAGAAGACGTGTTGGGTTGATAACATAGGAGTCAGTTTGCTTTCAGTCCATGCTATTGCTTTTGTGGTCATCCAATTAATTACTAAACACACACACACAACAAATATATATATATATATATATATATATATATATATATATATATATATATATATGGTGGACTCACCTATCGAGAACGATAGATGAGGGTCAGCAGTGAGTGATTTGATTCCTCCCATATATATATATATATATATATATATATATATATATATATATATATCGTATGTTTACAGACTGGATCTCTCTGGTTTTAAATAGTTTGAAGCCCACTCCTTAAATGGCAGCTGTCAAATGGACGAGAGGTTAACGGGCCGAGTTAATGAAAAGTCAGTTGGATTTCGCTCCTGGAGAGAGATAGTAGTTGTGTCTAGTCACACTGAAGATACGTGAAACTTCGAAACACGTGGTCTGTGGATAACTTATATATATATATATATATATATATATATATATATATATATATATATATATGAACCGAAAGACTTGTCCGATACAGAATAGTATTTATTTAAACAAAAAGACAATATGTAAATTGATAAATATAAACAAAACATCATTTCTCAGTGTCTCTAAAAAGAGGAAAATAGTCTCCCTTATTATCCACACATATTTACATGTTGTCTTTATTGGTTAAATAAATGTTACTTTGTATCGAATAAGATTTTCTTTCCAATACCTCTCTCTCTCTCTCTCTCTCTCTCTCTCCATATATATATATTATATATATATATATATATAGGTTTTACCTCAACGACATTGTCACGTCGTCTAACTCTCCATTTAACAGATAATAACTCCATTTCACAACATATAAATTTACATTCATGCCCCCACTCTAATTACCGAAATATTCTAACGGAAAATACACACATTCTGTACAAAGAAAATAATAAACAAAAACTCCAAATACTAGAAGTTTTATATATAAAACATTATAAACCATCCTTAAGCAAAATTAATTTCCAATGCAGTACTCACATTTTAAAATGCTTATAACACTTTTCCTATATATATATATGTATGTGTGTGTGTGTGTGTGTGTGTGTGTGTGTGTGTGTATAAACATTAATTACGACCATTCCTTCCGGAGATAATGGTCTATTTAATTCTATACATCTCATTTCATTCAATTGTATACATATGTATGTCTATCTATCTATTTTCTCTTGTAATATATATTTTAATACATTTCTTCCAGTCAGCAT
>CM042162.1:37938827-37941327 GCA_023376005.1 Doryteuthis pealeii | reverse complement strand
GGAGTCTATCCCCTTTTCAATAGCGCTAGACCAAGGAGATTGTTTTTACCATCTGAGGTGGAGCGCCACACCTACCATCAGCTCCTTACTTTACCGCACAGATCCCTGTGCTACTCATACGCTGAGTTGGCGAGGACCGGTATCGAACTAGGAACCTTGTGGTTTCTAGCCAAACGCTCTACCGACTGAGCTAACCCGGCCCATAATATGTACCGCAACAAAAATTCTACGCATCTCATTAAGATCGGAGATTATGTTTCTTGAAAAATATTGCGAATTTTAAAATAAAGGATCTTCATGCTTTAGGCTGAAAAATAATTATATATACCATAAGTTGATGAATTTAAACTAAAATGCAATGGGCAAATATGAACATTGAAATGACAGACCGGCGATAAGAATGGATAATGCTAAAAACATAATTATATTACCAAGATATCTTGCTCCAGCATTTGAAAAATGCAAATAAAGAAAGAAAGATATGAAAAAAAAATCTCCGTTGGCTTAACGTTAGGTAGAGTGACATTTTAAAGAGAAAAAAAGCGCGAAAAATTTCATCAGACTCACGGGAAATCACGCCGATAGCAGGAAACGAGTAATGGAGTTGGTTTTTCGACTGCATTTCTCTCGTCGTTAACGTCGGTCAGTTGCCCAACGAAATAAGAAAGAAAAAAAGCGGGAAAAAACAAAAAAATATCCAAATAAAATTGTTATGAAGAACTGAATATAAGATTCAGAAATAGATAGGAACTGATGCCAAAGAGATACTGATATTCTGATTTGGTTTGTTTTGAATACATTTTTCTATTTAACCCATAGATGGGACCCTAACAGGTACTACCACTCCGGGTCAGAGTGGACCAGGGAGCAATGGTGATGAATGGGTGCTCCACATTCCCCAAACCTCCAAAACTGGAACCTCACCATCAGATAGAGTTTAACGTCATTCCCAGGATATGTCGACACGCAACCACCGCCTTCTAGCATCCATATGATAAAATGGGGTGGGGTTTGCCATAAGGGCAATAGGGTTGGGAAAATCATATAGGTGCTAGAGCTTGACGTGACCAGCCGATTGATCGGAGGGGGCCTCTCCGACCGACCGTCTAGCCCAAGATAGGGCCAAAGTGGAGTATTGCATGTCATGAACTGCTCATCCACCTGGGCTCTATCCTTAAGCATCACGGGTCACCATCCCCGGCCAACAGGTGGCGCCATTGGGGGAGTCTTACCCCTCTGCATATGTGCAGTCGGTGCATTCTAACGCCTTAGCCGACAGGGCGGTGATATTCTGAATTTTATGTTGTAGACTATATTTTTCATGTACTATATTCCCGGGTCAGAGTGGACCTGGAAGTAATGATGATGAAGGAGTACTCTATATTCCCCAGAGCTCCAGAATTGGAACCTCAACATCAGATAGAGTTTAACGTATACCCAATACAATAAGACCCTCAGCCACCGCCTTCTAGCACCTATATGATAAAAATGTGTTGGGGGTTGTCATATGTAGATCTGCCCAAATCGATTTAAAAAGTACCAGAAAAAAGATCAGAAGAGAGAGAAATCAGCACAGATAGCAAAACTGATGATATAACATAGTAGAGAAAGAATCTGAGTAAGAATAAAACGAGAAGTAAAAATGTTTTCAAACAATTCATGGTCCACAGATCAGAATCTCATAGAATTATTTAGTCGAGAACGACGAAGCTATATTTGGCTCATTTCTAAACATATTGGGGACTAAAACATGCTTCTCCGTACATGTCAGATACTTAATGACATTCATCTATTTAACATTGTTCCATTGCCACCATTCTGAATAGTCTCAAAAGGAAAGTTTTTTTGGCAGATAAAGATATTTTTCCAGTGAACTAATTCCACATAATGTAGAGTTTAAATCTTTGGGAAAAGATTCTGAAACGAACATGTATTTGGGCCGTGTTAGCTCAGTCGGTAGAGCGTTCGGCTAGAAACCAAAATATTCCTAATTTGATAACGGTCCTCGCCAACTCAGCGTATGAGTAGCACAGGGATCTGTGCGGTAAAGTAAGGAGCTGATGGTAAGTGTGGCGCTCTACCCCAGACGCCAAAACAATCTCATTGGTCTAGCGCTATTGAAAGGGGGATAGACTCCCTCGCTGACTGGCTGATCGCGACTTTAGGCCGTCCCGACGACTTTACATTACTTACTTATATATATATATATATATATATATATATATATATATATATATCATGTTGCGCAATTAGCACGGATATCCATGACAATCTCTCGCCAACCTTCCCTATCATTCATTTTCCCAGGGAGGTGCTCAGAGCGGCATCCAGCATCTTTGCATAGTTGTAGGTCAATGTAGGTCCTTGATGGGCGCCCTACACTAGCATGTCCGCGTGCTGGCTTCCACAGGAGAACGTCACTTATGAGCTCGTCCTTGCTTCTCCAGCAGTGCCCTGCATGCCTAGTCCGTCTCAAGCGAGTGGTTTGTGGGGGGGGGGC
>CM042162.1:37928827-37933827 GCA_023376005.1 Doryteuthis pealeii | reverse complement strand
TTCTCAGAGTAATCTTTCAAAAATTAATTTTTACAGCGCCCGGGGGACTTTTTTTGTTGCTAATGCAGATGACTTAATAGAAGGCAGGTGACCGTACATATATATATATATATATATGTGTGTGTGTGTGTGTGTGTGTGTGTGTATGCACGTATGCGATTAGTAATTTTAAAATGAACTGAATATAGTTTTGAAAATAATATTGATTGTTTTCATTGATAAAAGTTTCAACACTGGATCTCATTCATCTAACAAATTGTTTGCCACACTCTTTGTTTTCTGTGAACATCTGAGAATATAGAGCGAAGGAGAGCGTAGATAATTCTCAATAATTCAATTTATGTAATGATATAATTCAATTGTTTTCTAAAGAAATGTATTTAAAAACCAATAGCATGAAGTTATCCTGAAGCAGAACCTGTTTTATGTTAAGTCCATCAATACATATGTAAAAGGCAGTTGTGTGTATATGTATGTCCGGAGGAAACTTCGAGAATAATACAATTAACGACATAGTAAATATATATACACATTAAATATCATCAGGGCTTGGTTTTTTGAGCAAAAAGGACAGAGATTTGATTTATATTCGTGAAGATAATTAGAAAATAAAATTCCAGATCTGGAACCTCACCATCAGATAGAGTTTAACGTCATTCCTAGAACATGAAGACTCTCAGCCCCCGCCTTCTAGCTCCCAGATGATAAAGATAATTGGGGCTTGCCATAAGCGCAATAGGGTTGGGCAATCATATAGGTGCTAGGGCTTGACATGGCCATCCGATTGATCGTAGGGGGCCTCTCCGAACGACCGTCTAACCTAAGTAAGGGTCTATGTGGCGTGTTGCATGTCATGGACTGCTCAGCCACCAAAATTCCGTCTTTAAGCATCACAGGTCGCCACCCACGACCAACAGGTGGCCCTATTGGATGGAGGGGTTCTAATCCCTCTGCAGAGGTACAGTCGGTGTACTCTAAAGCCTCAGCCGGCAGGTCTGTTTAGCCGTGTCTGTGATTCGAGTGTTGATCCACTGCCAGGAGTAATCATAAATCCGACCCAAATGAATTTCAGTGGATCATCAGATATCCATAATATAAGTGGTTATAAGTCAAACTAAAATCTTCCCAAAATGTTGGAATGCATTAAATCTGTACGGCCACCTGCCACATATCACACAAACCATCCGTATGAGGCGAATAAGACACGTTGGGCGCTGCTGAAGAAGCAAGGCTAAACTCATCAGTGACGTTCTTCTGTGGAAGCCATCAAATGGGCACGCCATTGTAGTCCGTCCAGCAAAGACGTGCATAGACCAACTCTGCGTGGATACTGATCCAGGGGCAATGAATAATAGGGAAGGCTGGCGAGAGATTGTCACGGATATCCATGCTGCTAGTGCGACATGTGGATGATGGCTAACAATACAGCCCTGTTTAGTGTTTTCATTGTTTCTCCAAAGCCAACGTTTTCAGTGTATCACAGAAGCCGGTTTAGCTAAGTATGTACACCAGCCGCCTAAGAATCACTAGATTAAGGGTTCAATACTGGTTCTCGCCAACTCACAGCTTGGAAAATCTTACCTGTGGAGTAATGATGAGAACTGACTGTTGGTGAGGCGCGGCTCCTCAGCAAAAAATAAAAAGCTCCAAATTTACTTACTACTACAGTGTAGTAAAGTCGGCGAAGTGGCCTATTGTGAGACCAAGTTGGTATAAACCGAACAGCAAGGGTGTGATAGCTGTGGCGCTGCACTTCAGCAAAATTGAAAATCTCCAACTTTATTTACTACTACAGTGTATTAGTAATTAAAGTTGTCGGCGATTCCTCTTGTGAGACCAAGTTGGTATCAGCAAGGTGTGGTAGGTGTGGCGCTCCACTTTAGCGGGAAAATGAAAATCTCCAACTTTACTTACTACTATAGTGTATCAGTAATTAAAGTTGGTTATGATAGGTGTGGCGCTCCACCTCAGCAGAAAAAGGAAAATGTCCAGCTTTATTTACTACTACAGAGTAGTAGTAAGTTCAAAACTCGGCGGAGACAAAGTTGGTATCAGCCGGACAGCAAGTGTGTGGTAGGTGTGGCGCTCCACCTCAGCAGAAACATGAAAATCTCCAACTTTACTTACTACTACTCTGTAGTAGTAAGTTCAAAACTCGGCCTATTGTGAGTCCAAGTTGGTATCAGCCGGACAGCAAGGGTGTGGTAGGTGTGGCGCTCCACTTCAACAGAAAAATGAAAATATCCAACTTTACTTACTACTACAGAGTAGTAGTAAGTTCAAAACTCGACCTATTGTGAGTCAAAGTTGTTATCAACCGGTCAGCAGGGGTGTGGTAGGTGTTTACCCTCCACTTCATCAAAATTGAAAATCTCCAACTTTACTTGCTACTACAGTGTAGTAGTAAGTAAACTCAGCGGAGTAGTCTAAGACCAAGTTGGTATCAGCCAGACAGCAAGGGTGTGGTAGGTGTGGCGCTTCACCTCAGCAGAAAAATGAAAATATCCGACTTTATTTACTACTACAGAGTAGTAGTAAGTAAAGTCGGTGGAGTGGCCTATTGTGAAGCCAAGTTTTTATCAACCGGTCAGCAAGGATGTGGTAGGTGTGGTGCTCCACTTCAGCAAAATTGAAAATCTCCAACTTTATTTGCTATTACAGTGTAGTAGTAAGTAAAGTCAGCGGAGTAGTCTAAGACCAAGTTGGTATCTGCCGGGCAGCAAGGGTGTGTTAGGTGTGGCGCTCCACTTCTGCAAAAAAATGAAAATACCTAACTTTATTTACTACTAAAGAGTAGTTGTAAGTTCAAAAGTCAGCGAAGACCAAGTTGGTATCAGCCGGACAGCAAGGGTTTGGTATGTGTGGCGCTCCACTTCAGCAGAAAAATGAAAATATCCAACTTTATTTACTACTACAGAGTAGTAGTAAGTAAAGTTGGTGGAGTGGCCTTTTGTGAGGCCAAGTTCTTAACAAAGGATCAGCAAGTGTGCGGTAGGTGTGGCGCTCCACTTCATCAAAATTGAAAATCTCCAACTTTACTTGCTACTACAGTGTAGTAGTAAGTAAAATCATCGGAGTAGTCTAAGACAAAGTTGGTATCAGCCGAAAAGCAACGGTGTCTATCCCCTTTTCTCTAGCGCTAGTGCTAGATCAGTGAGATTTATTTCAGCTGAATGACAATGCTTACACTTTCTAAGAGCGATAATACTAGCGAATTTCCTCTCTGTTTCTGAAAGGGTTAAATATAGAATAATTCAGCAGAAAAAAATAATGCAACCATCTGGTATGCATGGACGGTTGAAAATGATATGCCAAAAATATACCCGAACGGGAAACAGTAACCAGAATAACCAGAAGTCTGTGCCAAAATCTTTTGAGTGGGATTAAGGATGAAAGAAATACGCAGGAGTAGTGATGCTCATGAGAAAACACGGGTTGATAGATGTAAGTAAACTAGTAAATAATGGTATCGTATGAATATTAAAGTGCAATCAGCATACGGTAAAAGTGAATGATGTAAATACAAATAATGAAATAGGAGAATATGAAATAACGAAATAGAATTAGAGAATTCTTAGAAAGAGGGAATAATTCTTGTTTATGCTAGAGTACTCTATGGCGGTCTTTATAGACATACAGATGTGTGTATTAATACAGTTGAAATCCCCTTCACATTCTGTGGAAGGGTAAACACACTATAAACTCCATAATGAGACAATCTGGATACTTCCTAAACTAGATATCATTATCAGCATCCAGATGTGCTGAGAGCATGGATTCCTTTGACACACACACACATACACACACACACATAATCAAACCCCCTCTCTCTCTTTCTCTCTCTCTTTATATATATATATATATATTTCGATAGGTTCTCTGAAATAGGCGATAAAGCAAAAAATCTAAATCTTCGGTTACTTTTTACAGACATAAGTTTGCTCTGTAACTCTGATAATAAGAACACACATTGAGCTCTGCAAACTACATTTAAACCACAACGTCATATATATATATATATATATATATATATATATATATATATATATATATATACATATATATTTACCAACCCCTCCGCACGAGCGGGATGCGACACAAGGTCAAATTCTTAAGCGGAGTTTAACAGGTTTGAATTCAGAGTTTTCCTTCTCCTAGACTGGTCAGCTAGCCATGGTTAAAGAGTCCTGTCTGCCCTGATATTTACCCATAGCTGGAGGGAGAACTGGATTCATACCTTTCCCAAGGGTATTAGCGCCATGTGACATTCCAACAGCTTCGTCCAGGAATTGAACTCGCGTTGACGAGTCCATTTCCTACGACTCTAACCATTAGACCACGCACGTCCATACATATAATATGTGTGTGTGTGTATGTGTGTCCATACACATCCTATGTTATATCATATATATATATATATATATATATTATATATATATAGAGAGAGAGAGAGAGAGAGAGAGAGAGAGAGAGAGAGAGTATATTATTTGATTATTACATGTAGTATATAAAACATTCATATGTGCGTTGGTCATGCATTTTGTTTTTCTTAGACCAATGTACTATATTAGAGCATTCATGGACACACTAATGCATTGTATAAAATCTTTCTTCATTAGTTACTGTTGGTTTATTTTCTTAATGGTATTGTTTGTCTTCTCATGTTGGTGCCGGCTTTTCTCATTTATTTCATCCATTTGTGCCCTGTAATGTATAACCTTCCTTAATACTTTGGTATATTCTCGTATTTATTTCATGTGAACCATCATTAAGCGTCAATTGACCAAATGAAAGAAGATAATTTGTGGTGGTGGCTCGTAAATCTACGTCGTCGGGATACTGATTCACAATTTTAAAGAATTTTAAAGAATTGTTTTAATATTGTATAATACGCACAGACGCACACACACACACACACAAACAAATACATATATGTTTTGTTGAACTCAACAGACAAATGTTCAGTAGGAGACTTCCTCTCCAAAGTTGAAAGCACGTAC
>CM042162.1:37909072-37921572 GCA_023376005.1 Doryteuthis pealeii | reverse complement strand
TTTACGTTTGCGAAACATCTGCTACGTCATTAAA
This sequence comes from Doryteuthis pealeii, assembly GCA_023376005.1. Lineage (NCBI taxonomy): Eukaryota > Metazoa > Mollusca > Cephalopoda > Myopsida > Loliginidae > Doryteuthis > Doryteuthis pealeii. The sequence continues at coordinate 37,921,538 of CM042162.1, read as the reverse complement.
ACTTAATATGTGTCGCATAATATTAACAAGCTGGTGTAGTGAAATATCTACATATCTCTGTACCAAAACACGTTGCACTGCACCAAATAACATAACATTTTAAATATTCTTTTTATTTTTCTTATTTTATTTTTTTTTTTGTTTATAACGTAGCGTAGAATCTTCAGATGGGAACGCACCATTTTTCGCTCCCTTCCTCTTTTCGGTTTGCATAGAGCACTGCCTGTCTTTTGTAGTCGGTGCTTTTATCGAATGAATCAATCAGCATTGACCTACGATGCTTTGAGACCTCCAAACATGTTATCACCTGGTGGCTGAAAAATGTGAAGAAACTTTCGGTGCGTTGGGCTTTGTTGATTTCTACCAAACAGCATGGTCACGCAAAGGCAACTCTTACACTGGTATCAAGATGAACAAAAGAAAATAGTGGAGATTTGCCTCTCTCAGATAAAAAAGAAAAATCATTCGAGTAAGCCGTGAAAGAGTCTAGCAACTTGCGATATTTGAAAAGTCATACTAAATCAATTCAAAAACTCACATACAAGCATAAAAATAACTAATCGAATACTTATATTAATTAACAGAGGGGTTGATATATATATATTATATATATATATATATATATATATATATATATATATATATATATGAAATTTAACATTATGAAAAAACATATGATGTTTGTTATGTAATAGCTGACAGTACTGTTTCGACCAAATCGATAAGTTGGTCTTCATCAAAGAGCGACATAGATGGGAAGAGAAGATATCCGTTAAAAAAAGACTGTTTACAGAAACGAACGCTGAGTTCAACCGCTGAAGTTTTTGAAAAATGCATGCTCTGTTTTAAAAAAAAAATAAAATAAACTTCATTTTTAATTTTTAAAAAATCAGAAGCATTATATCAGCGTTCGTTTCTGTAAACAGTCTTTTTTTAACGGATATCTTCTCTTCCCATCTATGTCGCTCTTTGATGAAGTCCAACCTATCGATTTGGTCGAAACAGTACTGTCAGCTATTACATAACAAACATCATATGTTTTTTCATAATGTTAAATTTCATACTGTCGGATTAATTTCCATCTATTTTTCATATATATATATAATATATATATATATATAATATATATATATATATATATATATATATATTATATATTATAGTATAGTATAGTAATACTATAGTATATATATATATATAATATATAATATATATATATATATACTATAGTATTACTATGCTATACTATACTATATATATATATATATATATATATATATATATATATATTATAGTATAATAATCCTATTAGTAAACCTTTGTGTAAGAAAAAAAAACAGGCAAATCATTTTTGTTAGTAAAATATATAACCGAATTTCACTTGGAAAAAAAAATGAAAAGACCAAGAGTAACACAAGTTGGACCAACCTAAAATAATCGATTAACACTATAACACTTGGCCGAAAGAAAAATAATTATATATAAATCACACACACACACACACACCACACACACACACAAATATATATATATATATATATATATATATATATATATATATTTATATATATATATATATATATATATATATATATAGTTAATTCTTTGTGAGTATTGTAGAAATGATAATAAAGTGCTCAATTACTTCTGTAAGAGCTGTATTTATTTAATTATAGTTTACAATGCATTTAAAAGTCCGCTTTTCAAAAGTGATCGTTACTGATGACGAACAATCACCTAAAGTGATGTTCTGAAACAATTGGTTAAAACGGACTTTTAAATGTATTATAAACTATATATATATATATATATATATATATATATATATATATTATATATATATATATAAACCGCTAGGATTGTCTAAAGCTAAAATGTAAAACGTGCTCGATACCTAAGTAGAGCAAATGATAAAGTTAATCCTAATGAGTCAGATATACCTACTAATAGTTTCACTTAGTTGCTCACCAGGACAAGAATCTGACTAAAAAGACTTTGAGTAACCGGACTTTTATTACCGTGGTCCAATCAAATTAGCATAAAAACAACAACAAAAAACAAATGAACATTTTTACAATTTTATTCATTTTATTTTCTATCTTTTCCCTATTTTACGTCCTAGATCCCCCCTCTCATTTCATTTTTCACAATAATATATTCTATCGCCACTTACCCCCCCCCCCCCCAATAAATGAAAACCCTGCATGTCAAAGACAGTCTGCATTCCTGCTCCTTATTTTAGGGATTCGTCCCTCTGACAGGGGATAAACATATGCCCGCAATTCATTCGTTTTGCATTGGTCTACTATCTCCTCTTATATAGGATTCAGGGGGAATGAAAGAGCTGACTCTGCAGCTAAATCGGCTCTAGATTTGATCCCCGACAAGTTCAAGATACCATATACTGACTTGAAACCTATAATTAATAGATTCCTTCATACAAAATGGCAACAGCACTGGAATAACAACATCCACAATGAACTCTTCCTAATGAAACCCACTTTGGGAGGCTGGAGACCAACTTTAAGAAAGTCTAGTAAGGAACAAGTCATTGTGTCCCGATCACGTATTGGTCATACAAGACTAACGCACTCCTATATGCTCAAACAAGAACAACAACCGCAATGTGAAACATGTCAAACACCTTTGCCAGTTAAACACTTATTTATGGAATGAAGGTTTTTTGCTCACATCAGAAACCGTTATTTTAAAGCAAACAATATGAAATATGTTTGAAAACGTCAACATGGAAGATATTCTCTCTTTTTTGAGGGAAATAAAATTATACCATAGAATATAAACATGAAACTAATCAATGCCATACAAATATAATTTCCAGTAATTCTAACACATTGTTAAAACCAATTACTAAAAAATAAAAATATGAATACACGATATGTATTACGTCCTAACCGTTAGGCATGACATAACCCCAGATGGGTTGATATGCCGTTAAAATCAATAAACAAACAAACAAACAAATCCTCTTATTTTTCGAGCTTCCTTTCAAAAGCCATTTCAAAATTCTCCTCACATGTACAATTAATACAACTTGTTTCGTGGCATTTGAATAGATAATTAAATCCGGGCGTAGGGAAGATACCCGATGCACCTGTTACAGTAGGCAACTATCCCCTTGCGATCAAGGGAAGTAACTCTAATTTCGTTAGGGCTGATCCTAAAACTTATGTACGGGTTTTATGTAATTACGATTGTATTATTATTATTCGTTTTATAACCTGTTGGTTATCTCCCCTTTTTTCTACCTTCTCACGTCCACCATTCAAAAAAAGACTTACGACCAATTCCCGCTGAAATCACAAGTTCATGCAAAACAGCCGTTAAGCACTGATGAGCCATTTTAATACTAACTAGGCGATCACTTTAGCAAAAGAAGAACTGTAAAGAAAAAAACCCATGAGTCCTTTGTTTATTAAAATGATTAGCAACTGAAAACACCCTCCAGGTGTCGTAGAATTTAATTTGTGAAAGACATTGCCTGCGAGGGTGGGAGTTAAAAAATCAATGTCAGAGGGTTTGTATCATAAGTGAGACATATTTATTAAAGGAGTAAAAAAAAAATAAACAAAAAAACAATTTGAAATGAAAACTGAGCCCCGTTCCTCTCAAATAAAATGTTGCGTCAATAACCAAACATTTATTTTGAATATTTTCCACATAAATTTTCCACAAAATCGTAGCTATTTATTTATTTGTAAACTTTTCAGTTAACTTCTTGTTACTGTAAAAAAAAAAAAGGGGACGAGAGTGTAAAACAATTTTTAAAATTGCTTACTCAAATTTTGGGTGTATATAGCATAAGAATATTGTGACGTAAGCTGTGACGTAGAGCTACGACGCAGTTTTTGTTACAGACAGAAATACAGACATCTCCATTATTAATAGATAATAGATTTTATTTGACATTAAGTGACCTGGAACGGATTGATATACCTAAAACAAAAAAACCGACCAACCAACCAACCAACCAACCAACCACCTAAAAAAGAGATAATCTTTGTATAGATCAAATAGAATAATAAAACAATATATATATATACAGATCAATATCAGTTGAGTAATTCATCCGATAGTTCCCCAAAAATATCCTCTTAATTTATTTTTCTACCATCATTTCTGAAATCAATCAATTTAATCTTTATTTCTTTACAGCATCACGGTTTCTTTTTATCTGATTAGGCGATTCTTTCTAAAAATATATCACTCTATTAGCAAAAAAGAAATCCGATTGGTTAATAGACTTACTTTTTTAAAATCTGCCTTGAGAGTCAATTTCAAGTTTAAGAAGAAATATTTTTAAAAGTGTCAACCATAATTAGAAATTCCATTTATTATTTTCAAAGTTTCAATTAGATCATATTCCGATTCTTCTTTCTAGTAAAATAAAAAAAAAGTAAAAACGAAAAGAACCCGGAATGGCCTGTTGTCGGTATTAGCCGGATAGCAAGGGAGCATATTCCATTTTCACTTGCGCTATACCAGAGAGATTGATTTTGCCTCTGAGTGGGAGCGCTGCAACTACCCTCAGCAACTTTATCACACTGATCCAACTTGTGCTACTAATTCGCCGAGTTGACGAGCGACAGGTATCGAACCCTGGACCATGTGTTACATACTGAGGTTTTCACGGTACCAAATCAGCATATAATGTTGTATACCCTTTTCTTACTTCCTACTTCTAGTCGTCTTCTCTTCTGGCCGGCTTTGGTTCTATCTTCTAACATGTTGCGTCTGGAGTTGTCGTGGGGACTCCGGTCTGCTTTTCTGTTAGGGATTTCTCCTTATCAGAAGCCCTGTGTCATTGTTAGTTTTTAGGTAATAAACACAAGACTTCGATTTACGTTGATGTTACTTTATTTCCAAATCCCCAACCCAGACACATGCGCATTGAGAATCACATCTTACGAGCTCGGCTTCTACTTGCTAACTGACTGAGTTACTTAGTATCCTTAAACCGGAACAGGGTCTTCTATGCTTTCCGGTTCTCACGATTTATCCCCGGAAGGCAAGGTGAGAGTGAGGTCAAGCGCCGTCACTCTTTATCAAGGACATCAGCTGCACTAATCGCCATTATGTTTCTACACTACCTTATATAAGTCTTAGGGATCCAATAATTATGTAACGTATGTGGTTCCAAGGCGGATGCTTTACCGTGTGATATATTCTGGTCATTATAAATGAATAGTGCTAGAACGAAATAGTTGAGACCATATAATTCTCTGGAAACAAATGATTAACATTATTAGAGCATCTTTTGTTTGTCTTTTAATTTATTTTCCGCTTCTTTTTGTATTTGGTAAATCTTTCTGTCAACCATTCTGATTAGTGTCAGAGATAATTAAGACTCTTTTATACAACATAATTGTTGTGGCCTGTTGTGGTTGGCCAGAATAAAGACACAAGAGAGGAAATGAAGTAAACACATATATTAACAAAGAACAGAAGCACAAAGTAAAAAAGGTTACTTATCAGCTATCCGCTGAAATATTAACTCTCCCTTAAGTGCAGAACCTGCTGCTATTTACTAGTTGGAAGAGTTCATGCCTGCTTGGTAAATTGCCATTGAATAATAATATTAAATATTTAGATTATAACTATTACTAATATTAAATATCTAAAATATAAATATATCACTATCTTGTAAGGCATGGACTTTTGAAATCAAACAACTTCGTGCAATGTAATAGATAGGAATAATTGATACTATCAATACTGTGCAACTAAATTTTTATCAAACCCAGAACCTTGTGGTTACGAGGTGGATGCTCTAACAACTGAGATAGTGTGAAGGTATTATCTGCGTCACCAGAATATTCAGCAACTGGGTATACATCGCACAAATAATTAATTAAATTCAACGGGCTATTTAAATTTTTACTATAAATTATTTTTGTTATTTTTTTATATGCTATACAGTACGTATCGGCCTACTACTGGACTGTGAGGTGTTGAACTCACCTGGTATTCTCTGAGTACTACTAACCAGATCTGCTTCTACAGCTTCAAGCGCAGCCTCAGAATTCACAGTTTTAGGACTCCCTGACCTTGCCTAATCATTGAGGTTCCTGCAACTCAAATTAAATTTCTTTAATGATCTGGTTACTACATTGTGATCAATTGTACCTTTTACACAACAAATGATTTGTTGCTTCTATGATGTCATGGCCAAGTTCAAACTGATAAAACATAAGTTCCTGAATTAGACTATGTTTCATGTTCATCTATGGAGCTTTCAAATCACATATGTAGTAAACAAAACCCCTCTGTGCCAATACATCAACTACTATGTCTATGCTATACAGTACGTATCGGCCTACCAAACTCTCTTTCATTCCTATTGCAAATTAATACTGTGTCGCTTGAAAATTCTTTCTATATTTCCCAGCATAAGTTCCTGAATTAGAGTATGTTGCATATTCATCTATGCAGTTTTCAAATCACATATGTATTTAAAAAATACACACTGTCTCAATACATCAACTACTATGGATATGCTATACAGTACGTATCGGCCTACCAAACTCTCTTTCATTCCTATTGCAAATTAATCTGTGTCGCTTGAAAATTCTTTCTATATTTCCCAGCATAAGTTCCTGAATTAGAGTATGTTGCATATTCATCTATGCAGTTTTCAAATCACATATGTATTTAAAAAATACACACTGTCTCAATACATCAACTACTATGGATATGCTATACAGTACGTATCGGCCTACAAAACTTACTTTCTTTCTTTCTTGTTGCAAATTAATACTAGGTAGCTTGAATATTCTTTCTAGATTTCCCAGCATAAGTTCCTGAATTAGACTATGTTGCATATTCACCTACGCAGTTTTCAAATCACATATGTATTTAAAAAATACGCACTGTCTCAATACATCAACTACTATGAATATGCTATACAGTACGTATCGGCCTAAAAAACTCACTTTCTTTCTTTCTTGTTGCAAATTAATACTAGGTAGCTTGAATATTCTTTCTAGATTTCCCAGCATAAGTTCCTGAATTAGACTATGTTGCATATTCATCTATGCAGTTTTCAAATCACATATGTATTTAAAAAATACCCACTGTCTCAATACATCAACTACTATGGATATGCTATACAGTAATGTATTGGCCTACAAAACTCTCTTTCTTTCCTGTGCAAATTAATACTGGGTCGCTTGAATATTCTTTCTAGATTTCCCAGCATAAGTTCCTGAATTAGACTATGTTGCATATTCATCTACGCAGTGTTCAAATCACATATGTATTTAAAAAATACCCTCTGTGTCAAGACATCAACTACTATGGATATGTTATACAGTAATGTATCGGCCTACAAAACTTACTTTCTTTCTTTCCTGTTTCAAATTAATACTGGGTCGCTTGAATATTCTTTCTAGATTTCCCAGCATAAGTTCCTGAATTAGACTATGTTGCATATTCATCTATGCAGTTTTCAAATCACATATGTATTTAAAAAATACGCACTGTCTCAATACATCAACTACTATGAATATGCTATACAGTACGTATCGGCCTAAAAAACTCACTTTCTTTCTTTCTTGTTGCAAATTAATACTAGGTAGCTTGAATATTCTTTCTAGATTTCCCAGCATAAGTTCCTGAATTAGACTATGTTGCATATTCATCTATGCAGTTTTCAAATCACATATGTATTTAAAAAATACCCACTGTGTCAATACATCAACTACTATGGATATGCTATACAGTAATGTATCGGCCTACAAAACTCACTTTCTTTCTTTCCTGTTGCAAATTAATACTGGGTCGCTTGAATATTCTTTCTATATTTCCCAGCATAAGTTCCTGAATTAGACTATGTTGCATATTCATCTACGCAGTTTTCAAATCACATATGTATTTAAAAAATACGCACTGTCTCAATACATCAACTACTATGAATATGCTATACAGTACGTATCGGCCTACAAAACTCACTTTCTTTGATTCCTGTTGCAAATTAATACTGGGTCGCTTGAAAATTCTTTCTATATTTCCCAGCATAAGTTCCTGAATTAGAGTATGTTGCATATTCATCTACGCAGTTTACAAATCACATACGTATTTAAAAAAATACCCACTGTGTCTATAAATCAACTACTATGGATATACTATACAGTACGTATCGGCATACAAAAGTCACTTTCTTTCTTTCCTGTTGCAAATTCATACTGGATCAATTGAATATTCTTTCTAGATTTCCCAGCATAAGTTCCTGAATTAGACTATGTTGCATATTCACCTACGCAGTTTTCAAATCACATATGTATTTAAAAAATACCCACTGTGTCAATATATCAACTACTATATATATGCTATACAGTACGTATCTGCATACAAAACTTACTTTCTTTCCTGTTGCAAATTAATACTGGGTCGCTTGAATATTCTTTCTAGATTTCCCAGCATAAGTTCTTGAATTAGACTATGTTGCATATTCATCTACGCAGTTTTCACATCACATATGTATTTAAAAAAATACCCACTGTCTCAATACATCAACTACTATGGATATGCTATACAGTAATGTATCGGCCTACAAAACTTACTTTCTTTCATTCCTGTTCCAAATTCATACTTGAATATTCTTTATAGATTTCCCAGACGAATAGTCTCTTCTTTCTATTTTCAGTTTATTCGGGCTGATTACTGCAGTGATTTTAATCGTTTCCCAGGATAAATCGACTAGGCAAGTTGTAGGTATTTCAAGGGTCTTCCCGGGAAAATCTTTCGCTATATGATAATAATGCCTGATGGTATGTTTATGCAAGTGGCTTCGTTTCCTTTATCTCTTGAATCGGACGAGTAATGTAACCCATAAATATTTGCGGGGAAGAACGAGAGCAAGAATAACATAAAATTAATACAATAAATTACATATAAACTACAACTTGGATGTTTGAATCAATAAACGACTTACGGGGTCATTATATAGTAGAATATAGATTCATTACTTATATACCCACATATATGCGCACATTAACAAACACGCACACATACATATTGAGGGAATAATGGTAGCAGTGTGTACCATTAGGAAAACGGTAGGTAATAATAAAAGTACGTAAATATATTTTTCAATTCTCCAATACTAAATAACTACGGATATATATATATATATATATATATATATATATATATATATATATATATATATATATATATATATGAATGAATGAATACGTTTTTGTACAATAGAATTTATAAAGTACTACGAGTAGTAGAATCATATGTATTGCTGAGAGAATATACAAATATGAGAGATGAAAAATAAAACGTTGTTTTATTACGAAAAAATATGGGGGGGGTATGAAATATGAGGGCCCTTTCGTCCGGCTCTTTTTAGGTATTGTCACCGGTGGCGATTAAAAGTCAGATTGTATATAAATTAGGAGAAATATTCTTGGAACGAATGGAGGGAGAATGGTGAGTTTGAGGGGGGAGGGAAAAAAGTTAAACGCCTCAAGTGACGCCAGGATTGGAAATATCTCATAGCAGGTAAAGGGAGTGTCTAGGTCTTTGTCTGTCTGTCTGTCTGTCTGTCTCTGTCTCTGTCTCTGTCTCTGTTTGTCTCTGTCTGTCTGTCTGTCTGTCTGTCTGTCTGTCTCTCTCTTCTCTCTCTCTCTCTCTCTCTCTCTCTATATATATATATATATATAATATATATATATAAAATGTTGCTCTGGTTTCAATGGGAGAAAATTCAATATTTTGTAAAAAAAAGAAGGTCCGTAAAATGTATTATGTTTTTAGGAAATAACATTTGTTATTATTCTTTTTATCTTACATATGCGACACATGTTTCAGATTTTCTGGTGATCAAAGCCTGAAGAAGATACCAGAAGATCTGAAACACGTGCTACATATATATATATATATATATATATTATATATATATATATATATATATATAATATCGGATGCGTGCCGTACATGCGTTCGTGATTGTTTGAATGTGTGTTCGTGGATCTATTAGCAGGAAGAAACATTTTTATTGCCTAAAGTTAGCTGAAGTTTGAATCTGTGATTATCCCATATGTATTTGATTTAAATCCCCTCATTGGACTTTCTCTTTTTTTCTCTCTCTGTATCTCTATATATATGTAACTACCTATCTTTCTATCTATCTGTCTATAATTACCTCTCTCTCTCTCTCTCTATATATATATATATATATATATATATATATATATATATATACATATATATATATATAGTTATTTAGGATTGGAGAATTGAAAAATATAGATACTTTTATTATTATCTACCATTTTACACACACACACACACACACACACATATTATATATATATATATATATATATATATATATATATATATATACATATATATATATACCTATATATATATATATACCATTTTTATATATATATATTTTATATATATATATATATATATATATATATATATATATATATATATATATATATATATGTTTTACGTGCATGTGCACGTATGTGTGTCTATTCGTGGGAATAAAGATTTTATATAGCCTAATGATCTCAAGTTTGCGATATATATACATATATATACATATATGTGTGTGTTTTGTGTGTGTGTGTGTGTGGTGTGTGTGTGTGTGTGTGGTGTGTGTGTGTGTGTGTGTGTGTGTCTATAATATATCTATAATGAGAAAATAACTTTACTAATCGGGAAAAAAAAAGAAAACGAATGATATGTAAGAGAATAGTGACTTTTTCAGAAAAAAAACAAAAACAATCAAATAATTCCGACTCGCAATACAATAAATATTGAAAAAGTGATCAGTAGGTAAATAGAATCCGGTAGATTAATACAACAGAAGCTTACTACACAGGTTTTACCGAAAGAATCGTCAGGGAAATAAGTATTTACACAAACCCAGAAGATTTTTATCAAATTTGGGTCGTAAAATGTATAACTATACAGTTAACGATTGGGCAGCTATTTATTTTTGTGCCTACATCCGTTCAATATCTTAGATATTTGACTCAGCAATTCGTTAGCATGGAAGGCAAGTGAAAACCAAACCCTGTACAAACAAAATTTCTCTACGGTAGAATTTTACGAGGAAATCACTAGTGATATTTATATTTACCCCTGGATTCATTTGCAAAATTACCGAATTTGCTGCGAGAAAACAATTTTTTTTTGTGTTTTCTCTATTTAGTTAAAAAGAAAAAGTAGAATTAACTGAATCAGAAAGGATTTTTGAATTACATTCTATTATATTAATGACTTTGTATCCAATGTAAAAAAAAAATAACTGACCTGTATAAATGATATTCAAAGCCAAGTTATAAGTAATGACGTTGGAGGCGGCCTAAAGTCGGTATCAGCCAATAAGCGAGGGAGTATATCCCCTTTTCACTAGCGCTAGACCAAGGAGATTGTTTTTGGCATCTGAAGTGGAGTGCTACACCTACCATCAGCCCCTTACTTTACCGCACATATCCCTGTGCTACTCATACGCTGAGTTGGCGAGGATCGGAATCGAACTAGGAACCATGTGGTTTCTAGCCGAACGCTCTACAACAAAAAGCTGTTCAAATAAGAGAAGAGTATTCCTAAATGTATGTATTTAGACAACCCCTCTACCATGAGTAGGATGTAACACAAAGTCAATTTTTAAGTGGAGTACAGCTGGTATGAATTCAGAGTTTTCTTTTACCAAGACTGGCTGCCTTATTAAGCTGAAAAGATTCAGTCTGCCCCACTATTTACCTTTTCCAAGAGCATTAGTGTAAAGTGAAACACAAACAGCCTTATCAAGGATTTGAACTCTGGTCACCAATTCTATTTCCTACAATGAAAGAAATTCTGCCACGATGTATCCTAATGTATTTGTTATATGAATGAATATTGCTTATTTGTTTTTTGTTGTTGTTTTTTTTTGGTTTGGTTTGGTTTGTTTTGTCATTTAATGCCGATAAAGTTTTGAAATAAATCAATTCTTAATGGCTAATACAATTTTTTAATAAATACATTTTTCTATTTAACCCATAGATGGGACCCTAACAGGTACTACCACTCCGGGCCAGAGTGGACCAGGGAGCAATGGTGATGAAGGGGTGCTCCACATTCCCCAAACGTCCAAAACTGGAACCTCACCATCAGATAGAGTTTAACGTCATTCCCAGCACATGTAGACCCGCAGCCACCGCCTTCTAGCACCCATGTGATAAAAAGGTATTGGGGCTTGCCATAAGGGCAATAGGGTTGGGAAAATCATATAGGTGCTAGGGCTTGACGTGACCAGCCGATTTGCTTATTTGTGTAAAGTTTTGTAGTTGCCAGTTGTGTAAAAGTGATAAAATTAGGAACCATTGAAGTTATCAACTTTGTAGTGGAATGTTGGAGAAATGTTGAATGAGAAATGTCAGTTTCCTCTGAGGAATTCATTCAGACAACTTGTTTGTAACTCAACTAACTTTAT
>CM042162.1:37889072-37906572 GCA_023376005.1 Doryteuthis pealeii | reverse complement strand
ATTTGTTTCATGTCTATATTCTATGGTATAATTTACCCCCGCCCCCCAAAAAAAACAAAAAAAAAAAAAACGAGAGAATATCCTCCACGTTGATATTTTCAAACAGATCTTTCATATTGTTTGCTTTAAAATAACGGTTTCTGATGTGTGCAAAAAAAACCCTGCATTCCATGAATAAGTGTTTAACTGTCAAAGGTGTCTGACATGTTTCACATTGTGGTTGTTGTTCTTGTTTGAATATATAGGAGTGCGTTAGTCTTGTATGACCAATGTGTAATCGGGACACAATGACTTGTTCCTTTCTAAACTTCCTTAAAATTGGTCTCCAACCTCCCAAAGTGAGTTTGGTAATGAAAGAACATCCTGTTCTGTCTACACTATAGAGTAAAATCATTGGAAATCAGACGTAAACAGTGTAAAATGGTTATGGAACTTATCTAGCCTTTAGGACATGAGGGAGAAATAAATAAGCGTTGAGTGATAAAAGGGAAGGGCGGACACAAATAAAAACATTGATCATAAATGGACAATGAAAAATAGAACAAGATAAGCGCACACCTTTTTTCGGTGTTGTTCGATTAGTTATGTCTTATCATCGGGAGAAGAAGACTATCTGGGAATAGGTAAGTTTACTCTTAATAAGATTAGACCTAAGAGGCCGGCTAGGGGAGCCTACTGACCGCAAACGTTTTGGACATATAGTTTTCTAAGTAACAGAGAACTTTCTATAGACGACATATACACACTCAAACTCAGACTCTCATACGCAAACCCACACACGCGTGCAGACAGACAGACAGAGAGACAAACAGAAAGACACACACACACACACACACACACATATATATATATATATATATATATATATATATATATATATATATAAGTTGGGTTAGCGTAGACATAAAATCAAAGGAGCTTAGTAACTATCAGTTTCTCGCTTATGTGATCTTCAAACCAAAATTCCTCCCTGTCGGCTGGGGCGTTAGAATGCTCCGACTGCACCTCTGCAGAGGGGTAAGACTACCCCAATGGGTCCAACTGTTGGCCGTGGGTGGCGACCCGTGATGATTAAGGATAGAACCCAGGTGGATGAGCAGTTCATGACATAGAATACTCCACTTTGGCCCTATCTTGGACTAGACGGGCGGTCACGTCAAGCCCTAGCACCTATATGATTTTCCCAACCCTATTGCCCTGATAACAAGCCCCAACCCTTTTTATCGCATGGGTGCTAGAAGGCGGTGGCTGCGGGTCTACATGTCCTGGGAATGACGTTAAACTCTATCTGATGGTGATGTTCCAGTTTTGGAGGTTTGGGGAATGTGGAGTACCCCTTTATCACCATTGTTCCCTGGTCCACTCTGACCCGGAGTGGTAGTACCTGTTAGGGTCCCATCTATGGGTTAAATAGAAAAACATGTATTTATAAAAAATTGTATTATGCATTAAGAATTGATTTATTTCAAAACTTTATCGGCATTAAATGACCCACTGAGGTTGATATACCGTAAAACAAAACAAAGCAAACCAAAATCAAACCAAAATTACAGTTAAATATATTTCTAATTTTTTTCTTTTGATGTTTCGAAAAATAAATTCTGTGTGATTATTTTTGGTTTCTTTGTTTAATGCCAAACCCACCCTTGTAGAAGAACAGTAGTGGAACTATTTACTCCATAGGTTGGTGATAAGAGGTTCCATACCATTTTCCAAGAGTATTTATCTATTTACCCAACCCTACGTACCTAGGTGGTAATATGTCATACACAGAGAGCGATGTTAATACACGAATAGCAAAGGCATGGTCGGCCACAAACAAATTATCAGTCATATGGAGGTCCGATCTCCCTGACAAGCTGAAGCGACAGTTCTTCCAGGCTGTGGTTGTATCAGTGCTGCTATATGGCTGCACAACTCGGACCCTAACGAAGCGTCTACAGAATAAGCTAAATGGGAGTTGCACAAGAATGCTGCGTGCAGTCTTGAACATGTCGTGGAAATAGCACCCCATAAGGAAGCAGCTGTAAGGTCACTTACCCCCATCTCACAAACTATCCAAGAGAGACGGACAAGGCATGCAGGACACTGCTGGAGAAACAAGGATGAGCTCATAAGCGACGTTCTCCTGTGTAAGCCAACACATGCAAGTGTGGGGCGCCCAGCAAGGGCCTACATTGACTAGCTATGCGAAGATGCTGGTTACTCCGCAGAGGACATCCCAGGTGCAATGAATGATAGGGAAGGTTGGCGAGAGATTTTCATGGATATCCGTGCTGCATGCGCGACATGATGATGATGATGACGCACGAGAAGAATGTGGCACCATGACAATTTCTTAAGCGGAATTTAATAGGTTTTAATACAAATTTTTCCTTCTTCTACTCTGGTTGCCCAAATAAGGTTAGAAATTCCAGTCAACCCTTCAATTTACCTGTAGCTAAAAAGAGAATAATTTGATGTAAACCATTTCCAAAGAGTATGAACACCATGTCAAAGACTAACAACTTCGTCCAGTCCGGTGATAACTATTTCACCACGCGTAGTTCGAACTGGCTATTTAAATAACATATTTATTTTACGGCATAAAAACCCACTGTTGGGTTATTTAATGCCCAACCAAGACATTTCGATAAAAAAAAGTCAGGTTCCTTACAGTACCTTCAGTTGCTTAAGTCGTTACCCAATTAATTATTGAATATGTTTATTGCTGCTTAACTTCGGCGATCTAGCGTGAATTGACCGTCATTTTTTAATAGTGTTAGAATCTTCACTAAAAGAGCTGTCCGGTGTATGACACTAATCAGTATCCAGTGATAAAAGAATAAGAGTGATTGGAGAATGTGGAGTCATCCCTTCATGGCCATTACTTCCAGATCCACTCTGAATTGATGTAGGGGTGGATTCTTTCTTTCTTTCTTTCTTTCTTTCTTTCTTTCTTTCTTTCTTATTTCTTTACCTTCTTATTCCTTTTCTTTCTTTCTTTATTTTTTCTTTCTTTCTTTCTTTCTTCTTATTCATTTACCTTCTTATTTCATTTTCTTTCCTTCTTCCTTTCTCCCTTTGTTTGTTTGTTTCTTTCTTTTTGTTCCCTTAACTTCTTATTCCTTTTCTTTCATATTCATTTTCTGTCAATTTTTTCTTCCTTTCTTTCTTTCTTTCTTTCTTTTTTTCTTTCTTTCTTTCTTTCCTTCTGTCTTTCTTTCTTTCTTGTTTCTGTTCCTTCTTATTCATTTTTTTATATTCCTTTTTTTTTCTTTTCATTCTTTCTTTCTTTCTTGTTCCGTTAACTGGCTATGTTATGGATATTGCATCGTAAACCCTCTAGACCCCTCTATGTAATTAGTTACGCCGCGCAAAACATGTCTTTCTATGTATATTACTAGTACAACATTTTAAAAAAACACCCTCCGGGCGATGTAAAAATAATTTTTTGAAAGATATTGCTTGAGTAGTAGGAAGTTAAAAATTAGATGTCGGAGAGTTTGAACCATAAATCATGAAAACATCAAATTTATTAAAGGAGTAAAAAAAAAAAAAATAAAACAATTTGAAATCGAAACTAAGTTCTATTAACTTTGAATATCTATTGAAATAAAACAATCTATATATAAATATATGATACTGGGGATGTATCTATTAAAACTGTCTAATGTTGAATGCTCAAATTTTGAGTGTATTTATTCTATGTTATCAAGTTTTCGGGTATAGTGACGTAAGCAGTGACGTATGTTTTGCTACAGCTAAAAACCAGAAGCAAATTTCCATTATTAATACTGGTACAAAATAAAAAACACCCTCCGGGCGATGTAAAAATATTTTTTGAAACATATTGCCTGAGGGTGGGGGTAAAAAATTCAATGTCAGCGAGTTTGTACCCTAAGTAAGTAAAATCATCAAATTCATTAAAGGATTAAAAAATAAAACAATTTGAAATGTAAACTTTAAATATATATTAAAATAAAACAAACTATATATGGATATATTATACCAGTCATGTATTTATTAAAACTTGTTTAAAAAAACAATAAGGACTGTCTAAAGTTTCATGTTCAAATTTTGAATGTATTTATTATATGTTATGACGATTTCGGGTAATGTGACGTAAGCAGTGACGTAGTTTTTGTTACAGACAAAAACCGGAAGCGAATCTCCATTATTAATAGAATAGAAATAGATGTTTTTAAAATTCTTTGAAACTACTCGTAATCAGAGCCTCCATTTCCCAAGAGAAACTTTATTCTTACTTTAAAATCTTACTTATGTACAATATAGTTGCGTACCAAATTTAAATAAATACATGCGTTGAAATTCTTGCTTCCATTTAGCAAGAGAAGAAATTGTCTGTTACAGAGGAAAATATAGTTTTATCTGAAAAAGAAACCGCATAAGAAGCTTAGTGTGTCTACTCTAAATATGACCTTACAGCAAACGTCGCTTTCTCTAAAAAAAAATCAATGCAGACTCATTTGTGCTACAGGCAATATGAAGAACTGGAGATTTGATTCCCCGGTAAATACCTTGTGAACTAGTGGAATTATCTGTATACGCAGGGTAAAAAGTTCATAATACAAATAACAGAAAATATATCTAACAGTTATATTTTTAGTATTATCTGCGTTATTCGGACTATTGTCCCCATCTTCATTGTTACTTGTACAACGTTTCGGCCGATATGCCCTCCGCCTTCTTCAGGTATTTCTTGTCGGACTCGGGGACCTTCTCGGACTCGGGAACCTTCTTTTCGAACTCGGGAACTTTCTTGTCGTATTCGGAAGCCATCACGGAACTTTGAACCTAACCCTTTATTTAGTCCACAGGGGTACCCTGTTTTCATTCCGCTAACCATAGCTGGAATAGGAGTTGTGTTAATTAATTAATTATTTTTCTTACTGCTTTCATTTAGGATTGAACTCGGGTTCCAGAGATAACAATCACTTAGAACTGTCTTAACCTAACTACCTTATCCACTCGGCCATGTGATGGGGACAATAGTCCGAATAACGCAGATAATACTAATCTTCAAGCCTCATCTCAAGCATTCAGAGAAATAGTTATATTTTTGTATGATATAATGATTTTAACATTTTTTTATCAAAAAAAATGTTCAAACGGGGTTTTTTAGTATGATATATATTTATTAATTTCTATGGGATAGACATTTTTGTTTTTTGTCCTGATGTAAAAAGCAAATTCGACGGAGTTGCCCACTGTCGGTATTAGTTAGACAGCCAGGCAGTGCTAAACCGGGAAGATTGTTTATGTGTCTGAGGTGGAGCGCCACACCTACTATCAGCTTCCCACTTTACCTCAATGATCCAAGTTGAATGTGCTGAATTGTGTCGGTATTGAACATGGAACTTGGTGATTCTTAGACGGATGCTCTTACGACGGAGCAAAACGAATTAAATTATTATTATGTGTCATAATCTGCCAGGCTGAAGTAATTGTAACGTAATTATTGTGGTCTACTGGGATTACAAGGGGGAAAGAGAAGAAAAAGAAATAAGAACAAACAAAGGTTAAAATTTGGAAGAGTAAACACTGTAATTTGACCGAAAAATGACCCCGGAAATAGATATAAAAATAAAAATGGAAGTTCCGGTTTTTGACCGGAAACGGATGTGACGCCGGAACGAGAAACGAGAGAGGAGGAAATCTGCCTCTTTTTGCATTGGGACCAGATGTTGGTCCCGGCCCCTCGTCTGGGTGTGGGTCAGCAGTACAAAACATGATACTATGCTAGAAGATAGAATAATTTGACGATACCTTCTCTCTTTCTCTCTGTCTTTCCTTCTTTCTGAAAAAGAACCCACAAGCCTAGAAATAAATAATCAGCCCCGTGGTAATATACAACTTGCGTGTATATTGTTTCTGAACTAACGACTATTACTACTAATAACGGCGACTACTACTACAACTTGAGTTGGCCTATGCGACAAACACCGTTCTTGTATCGTGACCATCGTTATGCTACAGTAATACATGTAATCCTAATTAGAAAGAGTTCATCTGATATTAAGAAATATAATTCAATATTGTTTTTATGTTTGGAATTTAAATTCTGTACGATTAAATTACGTCTTGCAGCAACATAGAAATGATTTGAATCAACCTACAAATATATGTATTTGACCCATAGATGAGACCCGTACAGGTACTACAACACCGGGTCAGATTGGGCACAGAAAAGTCTCACCATATAGATTCAGGTTAGCGTCTAATCCACCTATTCTCTTTCCAGCTATGGAAAAATAGTAGTATATATATTTACCAACCCCTTCGCATGAGCTGGATGCGAAACAAGGTCAAGTTCTTAGGCGAAGTTCAACGGGTTTGAATTCAGAGTTTTCCTTCTCCTAGACCGGTTGCCTAACCAAGGTTAAAGAGCCCAGTCTGGCCTACTATTTACCCATAGCTTGTGGGAGAGTAGGATTCATACCTTTCCCAAGGGTATTAGCGCTAAGTGAAATGCAATTACAACGTCCAGGATTTGAACTCGGGTGACGAGTCCATTTGCCATGGCTTTAACCATTACCCTATGCGCTTACCAAAAATTAGTAGTATAGACTGGGCGCTTTGATATTGATAAGGCAACCGGTCTAGGAGAAGGGGAACTCTTAATTCAAACCTGTTAAACACAACTTTAAAAATTGGCCTGGTGTGATACCCTGCCCGGAATGTAGGGGTTGGTGATGGATTGATTGATAGATTTTAACGGCATATCAACCTGTCTAAAGTTATTTTATGATTAAAGATTAGTCCGTTTATACTCGTATATTTTGGGTAATTATTTCTTCAGAAAACCTATCAACCTTGCTATGGTAACCGATATAATAGAATTCTGCCCAATGTGACGCGGTATTGTAGTACCTGTAAAGGTCCCATCTATCGGTCAAATACATATATTTGTAAGTAAAGTAAAGTCGTCGGGGTGGCCTAAAGTCGATATAAGCCAATCAGCGAGGGAGTATATCCCCTTTTCACTAGCGCTAGACCAAGGAGATTGTTTGAGGTGGAGCGCCACACCTACCCTGTACTACTCTTACGCTGAGTTGGCGAGGACAGGTATCGAACTAGGAACCTTGTGGTTTCTAGCCGGATACTCTACCGACTGAGCTAATCATTTCCATATTGCTGCAAGACATAATTAATCGCGCAGAATTTAAATTCCAAACATTAAAACAATATCGAATTATATGTCTTAATATAATAGAAGAAAAACTCTTAAATAAAACCCCACTTAAAATTGGCCTTGTGTCACATACAGCTTTTGTGGACGGGTTGGGTAAATACATACAGATGGGCACTAACAATATTTTTTTTCGAATTATTAACATAAATACAATAATATCCTTTAAGTTGACGTATTTATGTGTACTTCCTAATTAACCGCAACACAAATCAATGTGAATTTTATGTCTTTTGAGTTGATGTAATCACTCTTGCTTGTCAATAATTTTCAAGAGCGAAGTGCATTTCAGGTATCTTGCTTTCTAGATAATGAAAGGCATTAAATGTGAATTGAGGACGAAAAAGTTGCAATATATTTACAGGCGGATAAAATTGACTCGATGTATTAGAAAGCAATTAGCAAGGGTATTGATTTAGTCAATTTAATGGCTGTGCGTTTCTTAAAAGCGTTTGATTAATCACAAGGTTTTTCTTCGACTTCGGTTAGACTGCTTATTTTAATTTAATATTTACAACTGATTTTTGAGCCTCCTCTCGCCACTACACTCCCAATACACGTCTCATTAAGGCAAATAATGTTTTTCTTCCCCCTACACACACTCTCTATCTACCCCCCCCCTTTCTCTCTCTTTCTCTTTCTCTCTCTCTCTCTCTCTCTCTACCTCCTCTCTCTCTTTCTCTCTCTACGCTCTCTCTCTGATTTTTGCACCTCGCCACTACACTCCTTCTATCCCTCAATCCACGTCTCATTAAGGCAAATAATGTTTTTCTTCCCCCCACACACTCTCTCTCTCTCTCTCTCACACACACACACACACACTCTATCTCTCTCTAACCCCCTCTCTCTACCTCTCTCTCTCTCTCTGATTTTTGAGCCTCGTCACTACACTCCTTCTTTCTCTCAATATACGTCTCATTAAGGCAAATAATGTTTTTCTTCCACCACACACACGCTATCTTTCTCTCTCCTCCTCTCTCTCTCTCTCTCTCTCTCTATTCCCCCCCCATCTCTCTCTCTCTCTCTCTCTCTCTCTCTCTCTCTCTCTCTCTGATTTTTGAGCCTCGTCAGTACACTCCTTCTTTCTCTCAATATACGTCTCATTAAGGCAAATAATACTTTTCTTCCCCCCCCACACTCTCTCTCTCTCTCTACCACTCTACCCCACTCCCCTCCCCCTCCCTCTCTCTCTCTTTCTCTCTCTCGTTTCTTTTTATCTATCGTCATCATGAAAGCAAGTATCGTTACACATAGAATTCTTTCATTTTCATTGAAGTTCTTTTCATTTTTAAATCATAAACCATATAGTTTCCCCTTTTGTGTTTCCTTTGAAATTTTTTAACTGCTCGAGTTAAAAAGGGACGAATTCTAAAACAAGAATTTAAAATATTATCGAAAAGCGAATGCAAATTATTCTATCAAGTAGGCTGGGTTGTCATTTATTCCCATCCATTTGATCGTTCCGCAGTTTGAAAAAGCGTGAGAGTTTCTTTCATGTGAGATTTCGTTAAAGATGAAACGATTTGTTTTGTTTATGTCATTAAATAGGCTCGTACATTTCACGAGCCGATACCTTGTGTGACTGAATCGATTTTAGAAATGGCATCTTAACATATCTAAAGGGCATATCTTACATCACAGATGTCAATCTCACAATGTGTCGCTAGATTGTTTTCTGTCAATTTATTGAAGGTTTGTTTTTATTTTTATTTTGGTCTTGGTTTTTCTTCGGTATACAGGCATTGAGCGCATCCTACATGTACCTAATACCCCCAGTAGCTATTTTGTTTCTAGAATTTTTAAGGAGAGTGAATGACTCGTTACATTACCCAACTATGCTTGCAAATCGATCGGAAAATTAGGGTGACCCAGAAAAAACAGAAACCACAAATTGTTAATTTTAACTAGGGAGGTTTAGGGTTAGGGTTATGGTTTATGGTTATGGTTATGGTTAGGTTTGGGGTTTAGGGTTAGTTTAATGGGAACATAAATAAATAATATGGGTTCTGTTTTTTCTGGGTCACACTGTAATATGTTTAATTTTCCGACAGATTTGCAACTTTAGCCCATTACTCAGTATATATTGATGATATCCTGTATTTGTATGAATACTTGTCTGCAACCACATGAATTATTTTTTTAGAATTTTAAAGAGGGTGAATAACTCATTAAATTATCCAGGATATATTGATGATATCATGTATGAGTATCAATATGTGTCGGTAATCACAGCAGCTATTTTGTTTCTCGCTTTTTAAAGAGGGTGAATAACTCATTAAATTATCCAGTATATATTGAGGATATCATGTATGAGTATCAATATGTGTCGGTAATCACAGCAGCTATTTTGTTTCTTGATTTTTAAGGAGAGTGAATAACTCATTAAAATACCCAGTATATATTGATGATATCACGTAAGAGTATGAATATATGTCGGCAATCACAATAGCTATTTTGTTTCTCGATTTTTAAGGAGGGTGAAAAACTCATTAAATTACCCATTATATATTGATGATATCACGTAAGAGCATGAATATATGTCGGCAATCACAATAGCTATTTTTTTCTTGATTTTTTAAGGAGGGTGAATAACTCATTAAATTACCCAGTATATATTGATGATATCACGTATTAGTATGAATATGTGTCGGCAATCACAATAGCTATTTTGTTTCTCGATTTTTAAGGAGAGTGAATAACTCATTACATTAACCATTATATATTGATGATATCACGCATGAGTATGAATATGTCGGCAATCACAATAGCTATTTTGTTTCTCAATTTTTAAGGAGGATGAATAACTCATTACATTAACCATTATATATTGATGATATCACGTATCAGTATGAATATGTGTCGGCAATCACAGCAGCTATTTTGTTTCTTGGTTTTTAAGGAGGGTTAATAACTCATTAAATTAACGGGCATGTGTTTATGATATCACGTATGAGTATGAATACTTATCTGCAATCACAGTAGTTATTTTGTTTCTTAACTTTGCAAGGAATGTAAATGACACAATACATTACTGAGTATATATTAATGATACCCCAGTTTTTTTAAAATATGAATACATCTCTGCTACCCGTGTAGCCATTTATATTTCTAGTTTTTCCTTGAGGAAGGTCACTGACTCATTACCAAATGTATATTAATGATGACCCATGCATTAATATGAATATTTATCTGACACCAAATAGATTTTCTGTGTCTTGATTTTTAAGGTGTGTGGCTGACTAATCGAATGTATAATAACCAACCCATTCATATGAATACTTACCTGCCAATACAGTAGCCATTTTATTTCTAGATTAAAAAAAGGTGATTGACATTATCGAGTGTATATTAATGATAATCAGTACATTCATATTAATTGTCTGTCACTATCGTAGCCATTTTATTTCTACAATTTTAAGGAGTGTGACGGACTCATTACCGAATGTATATTGTTGATAACGCATACATTAATATGAATAAATGCCTGTCATTACAGTAGTCATTTTATTTCTACATGTTTAAGTAGAAACAATTTCAACTCTACTCAGTTCTAGTAATCTTCTGTAAAAGGGATTCTTATCCCGAAATATTAAGAATTGAGAATAAATCACAGGTTAACAAGCAACACCACAGTTACCTTCTTTTGTTCTTTACACTTGCATTGTGATAGCCTTCAAGACCAACCAACAAACCAATATATAATATATATATATATATATATATAATATATTATATATATATATATATAATTCAAGAAGTAATTCGATAAGCCTTTTTAAAGTTTTTAGATATTTGTCAAATATTAAAGTACAAGGTAATGTTCTTGCCCCACTTGAATTAGCAAATCACAATGTCTTGCTTAAAAAACGTTCCACAATGACCGCTTTATTTCTTTCTTTGGTTTATTTTGGTTTCTTTGTCTTAATGATATATCAACCTTCGTTGGTTATTAAATACCAAACCCATTCTTTTAGAATAACAGTAGTAGTAATATTAAAAGCATAGCTGTGATATGAGAGGGGTTTCAGACCTTTCCCAAGTGAACGTGAGATCGAACTCGCTTACTTAGGATGTCACAATCGACCATTTTAGCCACTACGCATTTGTGACTTTCTTTAAAATGATTAAATTTCCACATGAGCCCTATTTACTTATAGATATAGCACTCTTTATGATCATTATTGATATATATATATATATATATATATATATATATATATATATATATATATATATATATACTTACATACATGTGTGAAGTTTTAAAAATAGGTTTTGTCTTATTTGTCTTTTTTTTTTGTCAATTTTTGTTTCTTTTTGAATTTTATTTTTTTCAAATTCAATTTTGACTAATGCTTCTAGTTTGTTTCATGGGATTAGTTTAGGGTTAGGGCATATGAAAATGACTTGAGATTATTTTTTACTTTACATTTTTGTTTTTTTTCCCAGCAAGCTTAGGTTTTAAAAACAAAAAAAGATAATTTAGTTTTGTCTAGTTTCTGACAATCCTAAAATAATGGCAGTCATTTTGAATAGATACAAATTAAATGAATAAAATGAACCAAATGATAAAAAAATTTCTTTGCATGAATTTTCACTGAAGTTTTTTAATCATTTTTTTTTTCTTGTCCAATATGAAGATTCCAGTTTGTTCAGTTTTCAAATAATCTAAGCTCTAATGAAAAATACCTGTGTAAACTAAAATTCTTAACTTAACATTTTATCATTCCACCCAAATAATAATACAGAAAGCTGTATTTCGCATAGAGCAAAGTTTGACTAGTAGTAGTAATCGTTAGTTCAGAAACAACACCCGCAGGTTGTATAATCACAGGGGATGTTTATTTCTTTCATGCTCGTGGGGTGGGTTCTTTATCAGAGAGAGAGAGAGAGAGAGAGAGAGAAGAGAGAGAGAGAGAGAGAGAGAGAGAGAGAGTATGGTCACATATACTCTATCCTAAATCATGATAGGTAGTACTAGGCGAAACCCATACGGGGAAACTGCGAAAGACCCAACCGCCTCCCACGAAGTCTGGCCGAAAAAGAAAGATGTTTCTCCTCTTCTGTTTCTCGTACAGCATCACCTACTTTTCCGGTCAAAACCCAGCACTTCCGTTTTTATCTTTAAATCCATTTCCGGTGTCATTTATCGGTCAATTATTGTTACCTTATTGTGTGTTTACGCTTCCAAGCTTTGTTCTTATTTCTTTTTCCCCTCTCTCCCCAAAAATCGACCACTGTTTTATTTTTCACTTCCCGAAGTACATTATAATTACGCTACACACATATAGTTTCCCAAGTAATACATTACTTATACTTTTTTCTTTCCGTAAGAAAATTACAAGTTTAGTTGGTATTTATCTTGGTAAATATACGCATGAGATCAAATTTTTAAAATGGGAAATAATTGGAGGGAATAATTATACGTGAATGGTAAGTGTGTTAAATTGATATTTGGGGTACAAAAACTCCATTTATGTAATGATGGATAGGGATTTTATTTACTTTTGAGAAAATTTCACTGTTTTGAATCTTTTTCCTTCATAATAACATTCCACAATTATAGCTTGTATTTGTGTATCTTATATCTAGATGTATATTATAAATATATATTCATGCATTTATATAGTTGTGAATATAAAAATTCACTCTACTAAAATTTAATAACAGTTACAATTTAATTTAAATAGTCTTAAAGAATGATATATATATATATATATATATATATATATATATATATATATATATATATATATATATTATCATTATTATTATTATTTACTCCTTTTGAGTTTTCGCATCAGCGTTAGCTGATGGTCTTTCACTAGAGTCTGAGTGACAGCAAGTCTCCTCAGTTCTCCAGGACTATTCTGAGTATTCTGGCAGATTGCGACAGTGCAGTGTTCTGGATGGTATCAATCCTTCCTCTGATTTCCAGATTTTCCAAACCATTTCCAATCCTTTTGGGGCCGTTCCAAGTGCACCAACTACAATTGGTATCACTTTTTTCAGTTCTCTGGCATTTTTCCATTTCTTCATTTTCCTTCAGCTTCACCCAGTGATCTGCTGGAACTGCAAAATTCACCAGTTGACAAGTTCTTTCTTTTTTATTAATCAGGACTAGGTCTGGTCTTCTTACCTGTATAAGGGGATCCGTTTTTATTTCAAAGTCCCAGAGAATTTTAAGCGTTTCGTTCTCAAGAACAGATTGTGGTTTATGCATATACAATTTTGTTGTATGGTCAACATTACATTTTTTGCATAATTCCCAGTGGATCACCTTCCCAACCCAGTCGTGTCTAGTTTTTGTTTCTAGTTTTGTACTCCCGTTGTGCTAGTTTGCTACATTCACAGAGTACATGGTTTAGAGTCTCTTCTCTATTATCGCATAGTCTACATTTACTATTTTGTTGGTTCTTATCCATTTTCGCTTTGATATAGTTTGTCCTCATGGCATTATTTGTACAGCAATTATTAGTGATTCTGTTTCTCTTTTGAGGTTTTCTTTTCTTAACCATGTACAAGTCTTTTCATGTGCAACCTCTTCAATTTATCGTTTGAAGTGTCCATATAATTGCTTTTCTTCCAATTTTTGTTTTCTAGTCTTTGTTTTCAGTTTGTCGATATGTCACATCTACTATTTTTGGCCGCCATAAGTAATCGGTCTTTGCTCTTTCTTGTGTAGTCTCCGAGTTGTTGGATTGTGGTTTCTACGCAGTCCTCTATGTTGGCAAGACCTCTTCCCTATTCCTTTCTTGACTCATATAATCTGTCTCTTTCGTCTCTAGGGTGGAGAGCCTTGTGCATGGTCGTTAACTTTCTCGTCCTTTGGTCAATCTGTCTGAGTTCTTCTTTTGTCTATTTTAAGAATGGTCCTAAGGATCTTATAATAGGGACGGCCCAGGTACTGATTCCTTTGATTAGATTTCTGCTGTTAAGTTTGGTTTCTAGAAGTTTTCTAGTTCTCCTGAGATATTCTTTTTACCTTTTCCTTACATTTCAGCTTGCTCGATATTGTTTGCTTCTAAGATTCCTAAGTATTTGTAACTTTCATTTTCATCAAGTGATTTTATAGTGTCCTGATTTGGCAGTTGTATTCCGTCCATTAATTTTCTTTCACCCCGTTTTATTACTAGCATAGCACATCTTTCAATTCCAAATTCCATTCCTATATCTTGGCTATATATTGTAATAGTTTGTACTAGGGTTTCTAATTCTTTTCAATTTTATGCAAAATGTTGCATGTCATCCATGTGCATAAGATAGTTTATCTTTTCTTAGTTAGTGAATTTGTGCCCCCCTGTACATTTTTTAAGTATATGATTAAGTGGCATCATTGCTATAATAAACAGTAGTGGTGATAACGAGTCTCCATGGAAGATACCTCTTTGGATTTTTACTTCTGCCAGGGATTGTCTTCCAGCTTTTAATTGAACTCGCCAGTTTTCCATGGCTTTTTCAATGAAGTTTATTATTATCATTATTTACTCCTTTTGAGTTTTCACATCAGTGTTAGCTGATGGTCTTTCACTGGAGTCTGAGTGACAGCAAGTCTCCTCAGGTCTCCAGGACTCTTCTGAGTATTCTGGCAGATTGCAGCAGTGCAGTGTTCTGAATGGTTTCAATTTTTCCACTGATTTCCAAACTTTCCAAACCCTTTTCAAATCCTTTTGGGACCGTTCCAAGTGCACCAACTACAATTGGTATAACTTTCACTT
Organism: Doryteuthis pealeii; assembly: GCA_023376005.1. Lineage (NCBI taxonomy): Eukaryota > Metazoa > Mollusca > Cephalopoda > Myopsida > Loliginidae > Doryteuthis > Doryteuthis pealeii. Next base: position 37,891,662 of record CM042162.1, on the reverse strand, counting down.
TTATATTCCATAACCTTTTCTGGCAAGGTCCAGATAATTGTATGTGTTTCGTTCTCAAGGACAGATTCTGGTTTATGCATATACCATTTTGTTGTATGGTCAAAATTAAATTTTTTTCATAATTCCCAGTGGATCGCTTTCGCAACCCAGTCGTGTCTAGTTTTGTATTCTAGTTGTGCTAATTGGTTACATTCTCAGAGTATATGGTTTACAGTCTCATCTCTATTACCACAAAGTCTACATTTACTATTTTGTTCGGTCGTATCAATTTTGGCTTTGATATATTTTTTAAATTATTTTATATTATTATTATTATTATATTTATTATTATTATTATTATTATTATTATTATTATTATTATTATTATTATTTTATCTATATCTTATATTATAACCAAAAAATGCATAGATACACATGTGTGTACTTATTTTTGCATGTTTTGTAATGATTTTTGAACTTTGTTTTGCACCACATTTTGCTTTATTTCTTCCACTGTTATTTCTACTACGTTTTGCATTGCTTATGAACTTTTTTCTAACTGCTTGATGCACTATTGTTTGTTTTGTGTTTTGCATTGTTTGTTGCACTACTTTTTGCATTAACTTTTACAGTGCTATTTACATTGATTTTTCCTCGTCAGTTTGCACTGCTTTTTGTTCTTCCTTTAAGGTAATTAAAATTAAAATAAGTAAATAAAAACATCCTAAAACAGAGCCCGGGGTTCAGTAGTAAATAAAGATGAGACCAACAGTCCGAAATATCATTATTCATATAGAAAAGTGTTTGAGAAAATTAAAAAGAAAAGTGTATATTTTAAACGTGCGATAGTGGTTATAGCAAACACAAAAATTAATAATAATAAGTGTTAAAATATTGAAATTTAAGTTTTTATTTTTTTAATTTTTTTTTTATTTGTAGCTAGTCAACGAATTTGTGACTTTAAATCGAGATGAATTGTATTATTTTTATTTTTGTCGTTTTCGGGGGGTAAGGGTTGATATTGTCAGAATCAATTAAAAAAAAATTGAAACGTGTCGTCACTTAAATCAAGGGATATTTTTAACTTAGCAATAAAAACTGAAAGTCAAAATTGAGCAATTACATTAAAAGAGTTGAACAGTGTGTTTCAGAAAAATTAATATCATTTTATAATTTACTAAACTTGAACAATTCTTATTGAAATGATTTGAAATTTTAACACCATGTGTAAAAATTGTTAAGTATCTGGCAGCCATCCTTAGTTCCAGATGTAGTGAATAAGTAAGCAAGCCAATAAGAATCCGGTGTTAAAGTATTCCTTGTAAGTCCTTCGTCCAAGAGAATCCAAATGTCAATGAAATAAGCTCAGAATGGGGTCTCTATTAATACAGCAGAAGCAGCAGCAGCAGTGCCAGTGATTGGACAATAAGAATCCTTCTCAGGTCACGTGTTTATAGGCGAGTCTATAAGTAGAAGTGACCATTTACCTTATGCCTTATATCACAAAAAATCCAACAAAAATAACTTTAAATTTCTGTTTAATGTTTTATGCTTTTTTTTTAAATTTCAGATATTGAATTTTTTCTTCTTATTTGGGAATACTTTTTGAATTGTTTGCTGCAGTTTTTATGCAACTGTTTGCATTATTTCTTTCATTTTTCCTCCTCTTTTTGCACTGCTTTTTGCACTGTTTTTACACTGCACTTCTTTAAACTTTGCAATGACAACTTTCATTGCAGTTTGTACCATTTTTCCACTTATTTGGGAATACATTTGAATTGCTTCTTGCAATTTTTGTGCAACTATTTTCTTGCATTTTTTACTCCTAATTTTGCACTACATTTTGCTCTGGTTTTTGCACTATTTTTACACTGCTCCCTGCACTTATTTAAACTTTGCAATGACAACTTTCATTGCAGTTTGTCATCCGTAGAATGTTCTATTTATTAAATCATGTAAAACATCTTCCCCATCGCGCCGAAAGAAATGGAATATCCTTCTGAGATGATATATATTCAAGTCATATGTTACCACTCGGTAGGACCAACCTTCACATCCACTCTGTAGAATCTATTCAATAAGTTCGTTTTTCGTTACTCATATTCAATCTACAAAAAAGGAAAAGATAAAAACAGAATTAGTAATATCATATTTGTGTCTAGACTTTTGTGTCACCCTATAGAACAGTATAAAATGAAATAATCTGAAGTATATCTGATATTATGTATCAGTCTCAGCAGGACTGAAATCCGATTATTTCTTCTTACCAAACATACACGGGTATTTCATTTTGTTGAAGTCTACATAGATAAAAAAGAAATCTGTCAGTGTCTCTGTCTGTCTCAAGACAGAGAAACTTGCTCAATGTCTGCATTTATTATGGGCCGGTTTAGATCAGTCGGTAGAGCACTTGCCTAAGAATCGAAAGGTCACTATTGACCCTCACCAACTCAGCGAATAAGTAGCACAATGATATGTGCGGTAAATGGAGTGTCTGATGGTAGGTGTAGCGCTCCTCGTCAGACACAAAACAATCTCCTTGGTCTAGCGCTATTGAAAAGGAGATAGACTCCCCCGTTGTCTGGCTGTTACCGACTTTAGGCCACTCCGT
>CM042162.1:37876572-37879072 GCA_023376005.1 Doryteuthis pealeii | reverse complement strand
CAGGACAACGACTTCCCAACCTAATGGGCAAAGGGTATATATTAAATTTGATAGAGGAATTATATATAATTGATAATTGAATCATACAATCAAACAATCTCTGGTTCAATCTCTAGTGGCGGAGATTGTGGTATGCACTGCTGGTGAGACCAAAGGAGGTTGAAAACTGTCCAGTGCTCCGGATGTCACAAATGGTGTTTGCCGAGTTGTCTGGTCGTGGTGATTATGATTAAATTATCAATTATATATATATATATATATATATATATATTATTATATATTATTCGCCTTAACAGGACCACTTTTATCTATCTATATATAGAAATACGATTGATTGATTATCTGTATGTTTTTGTAAAACGACTAATTGCTTGTCCTTTTATGAAAGAAAATTGGTGGAGACCAGTACAGACCAAAGTACAATACTACCAAATATGCAGAAACCGGAATCCGTCTTAGAGAATGAGACGTCTAAAATCAATTGTGATTATGAGATACAGACGTGTGTAACGTGGAACATGATGTGGGAAGGTGATAACCATTGTAATATGTGTGTCTGGAATGGTCTCAAGCATTTGGGAAAAGAACTGGAGGAACTGGAAATCTGAGGAAGAATCGAGACCTTCAAAAAAGATCAGCTAGAATACAGAGAACAGTTATGGAGAACTGAGAAGACTTACTCTCACCCAGACTCCAGTGAAAGACCAACGGCAAAAATACAATAAAATCCATACATTATTTTTGTCTATATAATCAACTTATTTTTGTCTTTATAATCAACTTCAACGTTGATTATAAAAAGAAAAGCCAAAAAAGAAAGAAAAAACATCTATTATTATGGCGAAAAAAAACCCGATGAGAAAATGTTTAAGTTTTTGAAAGATGAAACTACAAACCTTAAATCATTTAAGCCACAAGAAAATAAATTTAAAAAAAATAAATTGAAATATTAAGAATAAATTAAAGGTTAACAAACAATACCATAGTTACCTTATTTTTTTATTTACACTTGCATTGTGATAGCCTTCAAAACCAACCACCAAAGCTTAAAAAATATCTTAGAAGAAGAACATAGTCTGTGTTTTTTAGCAGAACTTACTTAGCAGAAAGAAAATAATGAATTAAAAAAAAATAAATCGAAATTGTAGTGACCAAGTTTGGTGAGTGAGAGAGAGAATTGGAAACGAAAATACGAGACCAACCTGATATATCATTGTGTGTCTTCGGGCAGCGACTTCTCCCCATTGGGTCGATGTTGGGGGAGAACTTTCGCTCCTACTGTCGAGTTAGGAGCATCAGCTCCAACTCTGTCGGGAAGAGCGTAAGCTCCCACCGTCTCTCTTTCAGCAAAAAGGGTCTTTTTATAATTCTCTTTTGTAATTGTCTACGTGATCATTAAGCTAAAATATTCCTCAAATATCAGGTGATTTGAAATGATGCAATATCGAATGATTTTGATACATTCCGATGGCGTACATATTTTCCCATGGAATTTTAAAACCATTGTTTCTATTGTTTCTAAAATATTTCTAAACTAATATTCATTCGATTCTCTTTGGTTTACCAATTCTAAACTCATGACATACCATTGTATACTAGTTATTGAAGAAAATTAATTATTTTAATTTGGTCAGTTCCACATGCCGTAAAAATATAGGGGACATCCTATAAACTCTTAAGAATAAATTAAAGTTTAACAAAGAACACTATCGTTACCGTATTTTATTTTACACTGTATTGTGATAGCCTTCAAAACCAACCATCAAATTTGTTAAGAATATCTTTTAAAAAAGCATCGTCTGTGCTTTTTGTCAGAACCTACTTAGCCAGAAGACTTGCAACCTAAATATACCTCAGCGACAATTGCTTTTGCGATTCCTGGCTGAGATTCTACGGAGCCATGCCGGTTTCGTCTTGAGAACAGCTAATAACCGGCGGCAGAAGAAAATCCTCTTTTTCTATCACCGGGCCGTTTTCAACTGACTATATTCATGGCGAACACTCTTCTCTTTCCGTTAACTATCTACCACTGAAATTGTTATTCCTGGTTGGTTAGAGTAATTTATTTCTCTTATCCTCAACTAGAAGGAGAAAGGAATTATCCTATTTCCTTCGGTGTGATTTTGCCTAGAGATTAAATAATTCTATAAACGATCCTAAGAGTAATGTGTAAAAGATTCAACTCGTGTACGTGGGACATTTACGGGCAAAACGAGACTTACACACAAAGTGATATCGATTACACCCACAAATATAAAACTCTGTATGTTAGTCAGTATAACAAGCCGATGTATATGCAAACAGGAAACAGAATAACGCATGCGCAGAACAATTATTTTAAGTGTTATATACACATATATGTAATATTACGAAAAATTGAAAAAAAAAACACAAGTTCATAAACGAGTAATGTTTTTTCGCCTACGCTGCAGTGTTTCGATCTGTTTTAATAGATCTTTATCAAGGCTTTCGTTTGTTCGAGGAAAAATAAATGTATTAA
>CM042162.1:37869072-37871572 GCA_023376005.1 Doryteuthis pealeii | reverse complement strand
TGTTCCGAAACATTGGTAAAACTGACTTTTAGATGTATTGGTGACTATATATATAATAAATAAATTCAGCTCTTACAGAAGTAATTGAGCACTTTATAACCATTCTTCAATATTTATAACAAGAAATTAATTATACCTAAGCCAACCGCCTGCCAAACATAGGTTTGACTTAGCACTAACTTCAACGGAACAAGCTTCGCAGACTAAAGTTAATGGCTTTTAGGAGATATAGAATAAAATAAGCTTAAATCAGACGAATATATATTTCATTGGCCACATAGGTTTACTTAGTTCCCTGAGGACGGTGTACTAAGAACACCGAAACCGTGGTAGGGAAATAACTTTTCTACAAATATATATATATATATATATATATATATATATATATATATGTGTGTGTGTGTGTGTGTGTGTGTGTGTGTGTATGTGTGTGTGTGTGTGTGTGTGTGTATTGTTTATCTATAACGTGAATTTTGGTATGAAACGTTACTGTATAATGGTGTATGTATAATTTTTTTTTAAAATATAAAAAAAGGCAACGGGTGCCTAAAGTCGGTATCAGCCAGTCAGCGAGGGAGTATATCCCCTTTTCAATAGCGCTAGACCAAGGAGATTGTTTTTACCATCTGAGGTGGAGCGCCACACCTACCATCAGCTCCTTAACTTTACCGCACAGATCCCTGTGCTACTCATACGGTGAGTTGGCGAGACCGGTATCGAACTAGGAACCTTGTGGTTTCTAGCCAAACGCTCTATCGACTGAGCTACACGGCCCATATATGTACCGCAACAAAAATTCTACGCATCTCATTAAGATCGGAGATTATGTTTCTTGAAATATATTGCGAATTTTAAAATAAAGGATCTTCATGCTTTAAGGCTGAAAAAAATTATATATACCATAAGTTGATGAATTAAACTAAAATGCAATGGGCAGATATGAACATTGAAATGACAGACCGGCGATAAGAATGGATATGCTAAAAACATAATTATATACCAAGAAATATCTTGCTCCAGCATTTGAAAATGCAAATAAAGAAAGAAAGATATGAAAAAAAAATCTCCGTTGGCTTAACGTTAGGTAGAGTGACATTTTAAAGAGAAAAAAAGCGCGAAAAATTTCATCAGACTCACGGGAATCACGCCGATAGCAGGAAACGAGTAATGGAGTTGGTTTTTCGACCGCATTTCTCTTCGTCGTTAACGTCGGTCAGTTGCCCAACGAAATAAGAAAGAAAAAAAGCGGGAAAAAACAAAAAAATATCCAAATAAAATTGTTATGAAGAACTGAATATAAGATTCAGAAATAGATAGGAACTGATGCCAAACATATACTGATATTCTGATTTGGTTTGTTTTGTTTTACGGCATATCAACCTCAGTGGGTCATTTAATGCCGATAAAGTTTTGAAATAAATCAATTCTTAATGGATAATACAATTTTTTTATAAATACATTTTTCTATTTAACTCATAGATGGGACCCTAACAGGTACTACCACTCCGGGTCAGAGTGGACCAGGGAGCAATGGTGATGAATGGGTGCTCCACATTCCCCAAACCTCCAAAACTGGAACCTCACCATCAGATATATTTTAACGTCATTCCCAGGACATGTAGACCCGCAGCCACGCCTTCTAGCATCCATATGATAAAAAGGGGTGGGGCTTCCAAAGGGCAATAGGGTCGGGAAATTCATATAGGTGCTAGGGCTTGACGTGACCAGCCAATTGATCGGAGGGGGCCTCTCCGATCGACCGTCTAGTCCAAGATAGGGCCAAAGTGGAGTATTGCATGTCATGAACTGCTCATCCACCTGGGATCTATCCTTAAGCATCACGGGTCGCCATCCACGGCCAACAGGTGGCCCCATTAGGGGAGTCCTACCCCTCTGCAGAGGTGCAGTCAGTGCATTCTAACGCTCCAGGTGATATTCTGAATTTTATGCTATAGACTATATTTTTCATGTACTATATTCCCGGGTCAGAGTGTACCTGGAAGTAATGATGATGAAGGAGTACTCTACATTCCCCAGAGTTCCAGAATTGGAACTTCAACATCAGATAGAGTTTAACGTATACCCAATACAATAAGACCCACAGTCACCGCCTTCTAGCACCTATAGGATAAAAAGGTGTTGGGGATTGTCATATGTAGATCTGCCCAAATCGATTAAACAAGTACCAGAAAAAAGATCAGAAGTGAGAGAAATCAGCACATATAGCAAAACTGATGATATAACATAGTAGAGAAAGAATCTGACTAAGAATAAAACGAGAAGTAAAAATGTTTTCAAACAATTCATGGTCTACAGATCAGAATCTCATAGAGAACGGCGAAGCTATATTTGGCCCATTTCTAAACATATTGGGGACTAAAACATGCTTCTCTGTACATGTCAGATACTTAATGACATTCATCTATTTAACATTGTTCCATTGCCACCATTCTGAATAGTCTCAAAAGGAAAGTTTTTTTGGCAGATAAAGATATTTTGC
>CM042162.1:37861572-37864072 GCA_023376005.1 Doryteuthis pealeii | reverse complement strand
GAAGAAAACCTTTGTTGCTCCTTGGTGTCCCTCAGTGATGGGTATGATCCTTTGGTTATTATTTGGTGTCCCTTAGTGTTGGCTATGGTCCTTTGATTGCAGGTCCGTTCCCCAATGTCGAATTACGTGCAAATGAACAGCTGTTCATACCGACTATAAATAGTTAATTAAACACGTATTCGAGCTGTTGATCAAGCAGAATCTATAAGTTAAAGTTATGGATTTCAGTACGCCTTATATAAAAAAAAATTCCAACACTAGTAGATCAATCTAGATCAGATCTCTTTTAAAATCGGTTAGAATACTTGGAAGAGTTCTGGAGACATGAATATACTGACTATCACAATGAGTGCAGCGGAAATCTTGCTAACTGGATGATAATAATAATAATAATAATAATAATAATAATAATAATAATAATAATAATAATAATAATGGAGATTCGGTCTTAATTATTCTGTGATCAAAAGTACGACACTACTTAAGTCACATGACCCAAAATCGCCAATGCATAAAATAAAGAATTATCTTGTATTATATACGCTCAAAATTTGAGTATGCAAACTTAGACGGTCATTATTGCTTTATAAAACAATTTTTAACAAATACATGCCTGGTATTATATATATATATATAGTTTGTTGCAATTTACTATATATTTAAAGTTATCTAACGTATAGAGTTTTATGAGAAAATTATTTACAAACAAGAAATGGTATTTTTCAGTATCAAGAGATTATCTAAAAAGATTACAAATAAATAAATACCAAAGATTTTGTGAAAATCTGTGTTGAATAATCAAAATTAGTATTTAATGATATATATATATATATATATATATGCACGCAACATTCTATTTGAGGGGGAAAGACCTAAGCTTCAAATTTCAAATTGTTTTATGTTTTTACTTTAATAAATTTGATGATTTTACTTACTTATGATACAGCATCTCAGACACTGAATTTTGAACTCCCAATTCTCAGAGTAATCGCCCGGAGGACTTTTTTTTTGTTGCTAATGCAGATGACTTAATAGAAGCAGGTGACCGTACACACCACACACACACACACATAATATATATATATATATATATATATATATATATATATATGTGTGTGTGTTGTGTGTGTGTGTTTGTGTGTGTGTGTGTATGCACGTATACAATATCCTGCGATTAGTAATTTTAAAATGAACTGAATATAGTTTTGAAAATAATATTGATTGTTTTCATTGATAAAAGTTTCAACACTGGATCTAATTCATCTAACAAATTGTTTGCCACACTTTGTTTTCTGTGTACATCTGAGGATATAGAGCGAAGGAGAACGTAGATAATTCTCAATAATTCAATTTATGTAATGATATAATTCAATTATTTCTAAAGAAATATATTTAAAAACCAATAGCATGAAGTTATCCTGAAGCAGAACCTGTTTTATGTTAAGTCCATCAATACATATGTAAAAGGCAGTTGTGTATGTCCGAAGGAAACTTCGAGAATAAAACAATTAACGACAAAGTATATATATATATATATATATATATATAATATATATATATATATATATGAGGAAGTATGAATAAAGAAAAGAAAAGAAATAGAATGGATAATAAAAGATGAATTTAATCAATATCACTTACATATGTGTTTCGGTCAGTTCATCTGTGTGAAAATATTTCACACACAGAGAAGATTCGACCTTCATCAGAGTGAAATTTTCTTTTGAAGTATATATATATACGCATTAAATATCACCAGGGTTTGGTTTTTGAGCAAAAATGTCAGAGATTTGATTTATATTCGTGAGGATAATTAGAAAATAAAATTCCAGATCTAGAACCTCACCGTCAGATAGAGTTTAACGCCATTCCCAGAACATGAAGACCCTCAGCCACCGCCTTCTAGCACCCAGTTGATAAAAATGATTGGGGCTTGCCATAAGCGCAATAGGGTTGGGGCAATCATATAGGTTCTAGGGCTTGACATGACCAGCCGATTGATTGTAGGGGGCCTCTCCGAACGACCGTCTAACCTAAGTAAGGGTATAAGTGGCGTGTTGCATGTCATGGACTGCTCAGCCACCAAAATTCCATCTTTAAGCATCACGGGTCGCCACCCACGGCCAACAGGTGGCCCTATTGGATGGAGGGGTTCTAACCCCTCTGCAGAGGTACAGTCGGTGTATTTTAAAGCCTCAGTCGACAGGTCTGTTTAGCCATGTCTGTGATTTGAGTGTTGATACACTACCAGGTGTAATCATAAATCCGACCGAAATGAATTTCAGTGGATCATCAGATATCCATAATATAAGTGGTTATAAGTCAAACTAAAATCTTCCCAAAATGTTGGAATGCATTAAATCTGTACGGCCACCTGCCACATATCACACAAAGCATCCATATGAGGCGAATAAGACACATTGGGTGCTGCTGAAGAAGCAAGGCTAAACTCATTAGTGACGTTCTTCTATGGAAGCCATCAAATGGGCACGCCATTGTA
>CM042162.1:37851572-37854072 GCA_023376005.1 Doryteuthis pealeii | reverse complement strand
GCATATATCTTGACGTTATTAGGCTTGTATGTTTCAGCACGTATCCTTCATATTCTGCCTATCGTCTGTCTTCCTACTTTTCCTTTCATCTGCTTATCTAGATGGAGGTCAAGAATTCACCTTTTTTGCTTGCATTCGTTCCTGTCTGCACGTTTGAGTTGTTTTGTATCTTTTGATATATATATATATATATATATATATATATATATATATATATATAAAAGATTTTTTTTTAATTATTAAAAAAATATATATATATATTTATATATGAAATGATTTTCAAAACATTCCGCGAAACAAGACGCCGCACGGGATCTAACGGAGTTTCACTATCTTTGCCGAGCGGAACTTTACAATCTTTGCCGAACGTTTGCATTTACATTAAAATATTCAACGGATGAGTTCAACAAATACAGATGAATTTAAAAAAAAAATTTTCAACTCTCTGAAGATAGGCATAGCCTGAAAATATTAAGGGAACAAAAAAAAATTTTTTTAAATTAAATAAATATGTTTTTAAACATAAATTTGCATTATTTCGCCTTCAAATATATATATATATATATATAATATATATATATATATATATATATATATATATATATATATATATATGGATGAGTTTGTGTTTGTGGGTATGTTTGTAGATTTGACTTTATACACATGAAAGATTGAGCAGATAATTCTACCACATGGTTTCCCAAATGAAACATACCACTATAATGATGCTGTTCAATATTTCTATATGTAACTTCACGAAAAATACAAATAATACAAATTAAATTGACATTTCCAGATGTAATTTATTTCTACTGTGAGGTGTTTCTTGTCGAACTCAGGAACCTTCTCTTCGAACTCAGAAGCCTTCATGTCGTAATCGGAAACCTTCACGGAACTTCGAACTGAACTCTTTATTTAATCCACCGGGGTAGACTGTTCTCATTCTGTTAACAGTGACCGGATGCAAGTGTTAAGCTATGTTAAATATTCTGTCATCGCCTTTGGCCAGGATTGAACCTGTAACCTACAGATTATCACTTAGAACACCCAAAGAAGGCCGGAGGTTGCAAAGGTTGAAAGGTTCTGTATATAACAATAAAGATGAGGACACTAGTTAAAAAATTACAAATCATACAAATTATCGAGCCACATCTCAATAATTCAGACAAATATGCCAGTTTAAGTTTAAAATATTTCGAAAAAAATTATTTGGAATTGGACACTGATTTTTGTTTCCAAGTTCGCATGGTTCTTGTAGAAAATAGTTTATCACAATTTCTATGTATAATCTGCATATATTTCGTACGTACGTCGTTAGATCTAATGAAGGAAATTGGTTCCATACTAAAAGAGAAATGGCAAGAAGCAGATGATATCGTACATTACCTATTACAGATTCAGATTACGCATATAATCTGACGCTTTTCGTAAGTTCCCCTGCCCAAGCCTCATCTCTACGACTAGCCGAGAGTGTGTAGCAAGATACATTGACCTCTACGTTAATTTAGATGAGACGGAGTCCATGTATTACGAATAAGATTTAAATTTCAAAAAACAAAGAAAGCGAACACTTAAAATACATTTCAATCTTCGTACTCGGTAGTTTCACTGGGTGCTCCATACAGTTGACCTTGGGCCAGAACTAAGCACTCCACTCGATGGCATGACAAAAGAGATAGATTTAGCTGAGTTTACATCTGAGAACCACAAATAAACAGGTGCAGGTGCATGTACAACAAACACAACAATGTTTCCAATAGGCACACGAACAGTTTCCCTACATCTCAAGCAATTTGGAGTCGTTACTTTTTGGATTACCTTAATCTATACGTGTATGGGCCGGGTTAGCTCAGTCGCTAGAGCGTTCGGCTAGAAACCACAAGGCTTCTAGTTCAATTCCGGCCCTGGTCAACTCAGCGTTATGAGTAGCACAGTGATCTGTGCGGTAAAGTAAGGAGCTGATGGTAGGTGTGGCGCTCCACCTCAGATGCAAAACAATCTTCTTGGTCTAGCACTAGTGAAAAGGGGATAGACTCCCTCGCTGATTGGCTGATACCGACATTAGGCCGCCCCGATGACTTTACTTTACTTTTTTATACATATATAAAGGACAGTTCTGTGTATCTGTATGTCCGGAGGAAACTATGAAAATAAAACAATTAACAACAAAGTAAATAAATATACACATTCACTACCGTCATATTTTAGTTTTTTGAGCAAAATAATGATGATTTGATTTATATTCGTGAAGACAATTAAAAAAATAAAATTCAAATGATAACAGCATGGATTTTTTTTGTATTTAATGTTGTAAATAGTAGACATTAATTTTTTTCTTTTCAGAGTGGCTGGATCAGCACAAGGTCTTTTTTACGTGAGAATTTTAATGGGACACCCTGTGGGAAACCAACTCATGATTCAGTAATAATGGATCTATGAGACTAAATTATTAAAAAAACTCTACCCAGGCGATGCTGGGTAGCCGCTTCTAGTATGCATG
>CM042162.1:37839072-37841572 GCA_023376005.1 Doryteuthis pealeii | reverse complement strand
GAATCTGTCAGATGGACATGCTAACATCATCCTCTGCATTTGACCTCTTCAAATTATATTTCGTGTCCATATTAATGAACATGAATTACAACGTCCGACTTTCTACTTGTGTATGGGAATTTAAAGGAAGCGCGTGGTGTAATGGTTAAAGTCATAGGAAAGGGACTCGTCGCCCCGAGTTCAAATCCTAGACGTGGTAATTGCATTACACTTAGCGCTAATACCCATGGGAAAGGTATGAATCCTACTCTCCCTCCAGCTATGGGTAAATAGTAGGGCTGACTGGGCTCTTTAACCTTGGTTAGGCAACCGGTCTAGGAGAAGGAAAACTCTGAATTCAAACCTGTTGTACTCCGCTCAAGAAATTGACCTTGTGTCACATCCTGCTCGTGCGGAGGGGTTGGTAAATATATATATGGGAATTTAAAATTTTATCATCCAAACTTGCCTGTAAATATATATTTTAAAAAATTAAACGTCAGATTATCGAACACCTTTTAAAATAATCAAAAGCTAAATGTATCCTTCAGGGATTCTGACAATTGATTTTGTTCTCACCAGAAAATACAAACCATTACTCCCAGGTCCACTCTATCTCAGAGTGATAGTAGACGTTAGTACCCGATCTATTGTTACAATCTTATGGGCCATCCTGTAGGCCTTAAGCAAGATCTCTTGTCCTATGGAATTGAATCCTTGTTTGTCATCCGATAATGAATCCTTTGGTTCTTCTGGTAAAGTGTCCTCAGTTTCTTCGTCAATGGTTGTGAATTCCTCCTCAATGATTGCAAGTGAACTGTGGCAAGTATCAGAATTTAAGTAGGGAATTAGCCTCGCATTATGGTTGTTGATTGGCCGGAGGAGTAAACCATGAAACCTTGGCTACTCTAAAAATCCAGGTGGGGAATTGGAGCACTCCTTATATACAGAAACATTCCAACACCTATTGATCTGTTTAGAAAGTATTTCTATTGTTAAAAACAGGTGTAAAATACATTTAGTATCTTTCTTTATTTAATGGCATATCAAATATTGTGGGTTATCTAATGCCAATGTCACCTTCATATCATTTAATCCATAGCTAGATGAGAGGGTTCCTACTTTTCTCGAGGGTTTTTGTCCGAAAGTTAATGTAATAGCATGACTGGATTCCATTACAGCACGTTTAGACACTGCACCCCGAAATAACAATTACACGGTAAATATAGATATTTGGGAGTCTTTCCATTCTTTTGTGACCATCTGTAGGAAACTGTTATATCCCAACATATTTTTCAATGTATTAATTTTGCATTGGCACGAGATATGTGTAGAATATGACCTGAAAACTACAGTCAAGAAAATAAGAGAATACAAGATATTGTCCTTAACCTTGAATTTATTGGCCACTGGAGTGTGCGATATGCTTTTGCCACCACCACTCCCCGAATCACGACACTGCTGTTAGTATCTGATCATCTAAGGGTAATCCGTAACTATTTCCTCGTAAATTCCTACCATAAATAATGTTTTTGCAATAAATCTTTTATTTTTCTTGCACCCGTTATTTTACAATACTAAATATATTTTGCTTTATTTATTTTAATATTCACTTCAATGTATTATTCTAAAAGTTTTTATATTGTGAGAATGGTTAGTTTTAAAGTGGTTAGTTTTAAACACGGACATGAAATGAGGGTTCAGTTTATTTTATGGTAGGAATTTACGAGGAAATAGTTAAGGATTACCCATCTAAGTTATATTGATAAACTGTTTTTTTATTGTTTTTTTTTTACGATTTATTAACAGAAACTAGCAATCTAGTGGTTATCTTTTTTTAAGCAGTTCATCAACTAAAGGATTGACATGTTTTAAAATCCAACCAAACAACCAACCAACCAACCAACCAACTGTAGCATAATTGGCGCGCCCTACCCGGGAACACCATATTTATGGCCTTGTGCCAGACACAGAGAAACCTTAATAGGATGTAGCTTGATTCTCAGACCTTAGGGGAGTGCCCGAGCAAGAAGATAATGGAATTCTCATTATCACCTGTGACTCGGCGATAGCCAGGAAGTCTAAGATTTTGCTATTAAAATGTATTTCAATCGGTTTGTCAGAAGAAAGGATGGTTGACCCGTTGACCTCTTAGGTGACACATGCAATTTGGTAGAACAGTTAGAACCTTCGAAAGGTTCCACGACATTCTAGAAAGATCCCCACCCATTTCTATATAATGAGGGAACCTTTGATTTTGGGACAGTTGGGTCGGCAGAATTTGCCGAGACAGTCGGGTTGACGGAACTTGCCGAGAGCAGTCGGGATTGGCAGTTTGGCCGAGCTAGTCATAGGCGAGTGACTGAAAAACATGTGTTAAAGAAATCGACTCTCTCTCTCTCTCTCTCTCTCTCTCTCTCTCTCTCTCTCTCTCTCTCTCTCTCTCTCTCTCTCTCTCTCTCTCTCTCTCTCTCTCTCTCTCTCTCTCTCTCTCTCTCTCAATAACTTGTATTAAGTGAAT
>CM042162.1:37779072-37834072 GCA_023376005.1 Doryteuthis pealeii | reverse complement strand
CATTTCTTTACTCTTAACTCATATATATATATATATATATATTATATATATATATATATATAGTAAGTTAAAGTAAACATGTCGGGGTATATATATATATATACACACAAATTAATATATATATATATTACACAAACTATATATATATATATATAATATATATATATATATATATATTTATATATATATATATATATATATATATTATATTATATGCATGTTGAATTAAACAAAAGAAACATCTTCTGTTTAGAGAATTTTATTTGTGATTTTTTCAAGTTTTTCAAATTAATTTCAAATGCAGTACACACATTTTCAAATGCCTATAGCACCTTTCCACTCAATTCTCCTCCTTCCAGTCTCCACATCCATTAATATAATTTGAAAAACTGGAACACGTCACCCCTGATGATGGCACTTTGAAGTGCCGAAAGTACTCGGGACATGTACTTTGGTGGACTAATCCACGAATTCTACACAAATACTAAAAGTTGGCCAGAAAAAATTACAAATAAAATTGTTAAACAGGAGATGTGTCTTTTGTTTAATTCAACATGCATAAATGAAAGAATGCTGCCCAAACACACACACACACACACACACACACACACACATATATATTATATATATATATGTGTGTGTATATATATATTAAAGAAATGGATGCAATAGAAACCTACTCGAGTTTCACCGTTTCTATTGTATCTATTTCTTTAATTAATATGCTCTACTTTGTATTGAGCACTTTGTATTTGTTTTATCGCGGACTTAACACGTGGATTCTTTGCACCTCCAAAGATCGTGCCCATATTCACCGGTAAGCCACCCTTTATCTATCTATCTATCTATCTATCTCTCTCTCTCTCTCTCTCTCTATATATATATATATATATATATTATATATATAACTAAAATATATTTATATATATACATATATATAACACAATTTAATATATACATATAAAAACTAATATATATTTATATATATATATACGCACAATTTAATATATATATATATATATATTATATATATATATATATATATATGTGTGTGTGTGTTTGTATGTGGGTGTGTGTGTATATATGTGTGTGTGTGTTTCTATTGTGTTCAGATATATAACGAACCGAATCAGTTTGGAACGTTCTCAGGTCGGACAAATGATGGTTTTTGTCTATCAGTTACTGCATTGAGACTTCTTTATGGTCATGGCTTTGAAGAAGAAAAGGTCAAAGAAGCTTATTGTAAGTGTCATATGAAGTTAGATAAATGGTAACGAGGAAGTCATTTTGAAACGTTGTTTGTGCTATTTCTATTGGCCTTCAAGCAGTGACTGTCTACAGAACTAACTTGGCATTAGTCAGATACAGTTCTTCAACAAACACCCGCTCAACAAAATTCATACCCTCTTCCCCGCACCTATCTTCTGTATTTCTTTTGGTAGACATTCCTTTCCATCTCCCTCCTCACATCATACTCACTCTCTAACGTCTCTCTCTTCTCTCTCTGTCTCTCTGTCTGTCTGTATCTCTTTCTCTCTCTCTCTCTCTCTTCTGTTCTCTCTCTCTCTCTCTCTCTCTCTCTGTCTCTCTCTGTCTCTCTCTGTCTCTCTCTCTCTCTCTCTCTCTCTCTTCTCTCTCTCTCTCTCTCTCTCTCCTCTCTCTCTCTCTCTCTCTCTGCTATAAGTTCGTTTTCTATTCAACCTTCTCTCTTATTTTACTTTCCCCGAGCAGTACAGGGGGTGGAATTCAGAAACATCTTGGCTGACATGTCTTTCATGAATATTTCATATATTGGTGGGGTGGAAATACGAGTTGGGAGACAGAAGTATCTACGCTGTCTTTTGAAAATATGTAGAATTCAGGAACCATCGATATACGATTACGAAAACAAGATTTACCATATTTGATGGTATATAAGCCGCACGGGCATATAAGACGCACCCCCATTTCAGCGGGTCAGATTCAGGAGAAAAAAAAAGGTTTTAGTGTATCTAAGCATATATTGTTGAAAACAGTCTAGCTGTGCATTACATAAACATTATTTGTTATCCTTGGCATTTCAGTCTCGGAAGACTATAATATAGATTTTGTGTCCCTGAAGTTACAGGGCCTCCTGTGACTGTAAAATTCAATGGGATTCTTATCATTGGTTTCACTTTCACCTACGATTTATAAGTCGCTGGGAATTTTTTTGAGCCAAAATTTTGTAAAAAAAGTGCGTTCCGTATGCCGTCAAATACGGTACCATCAAATATGGTACTTGCACCATCTGAATGTATTTCTTCTTTTCTTTCCTTCTTTTTGTATGATCCTCTATTTGTTTCGATTTTTTTTCTTCCTTCCTTCCCTTATTTCTTTCTTTCGTTCTTTAATTTTGTATGATCCCCTATTCACTTTTTTTCTTTATTTCTTCGTCTCTTTCTTTCTTTTTTTTTTTTTTGTATTTTCCTCATTTTTCATTTCTTTCTTTCTTTCTTTCTTTTATCATCTTTCCATAATTTCACCTTACGAGTGACACAGCCTCCTTTAGGGGCAGATTGAATCTTTCCCAGCTTTCATAAGGTTTCATCTAACAGTTTGAAGTGCAGCTTCAACGATGTAATGATTTGACCCCAATGTCACTGGAAAAGGTAGATAACTCATAACACTCAACAAGACAATTATACGCATACATAAATGAATGCACACACAAAACAGACACAAGAATATGACAGAGAGAGAATCTGATTTTATCTGGTAAAAAGCACTGCATTTATAGGTGCGTGGCTATGTAACAGTGTAATTTGGTTGGTTGGTTGGTTGGTTTGGTTTTATGGTATGTTGATCCTTGGGTTATTTCATGACGAATGCCTTATTGTATTATTTCAGGTTTGGCATTCAGATTATTCAAACTCAATTTACAAAGATAAAACTTTAAACTCATTTTTGATATATTCAAACCTTAGATGGGACCCTAATAGCTACTAACAATCTGGAGACTGGTTTAGTGTCAATGAAGGGGTACTCCACACTCCTCAGAATTCTAAAATTGGAACTTCATTATATGCAGGTTAACGTCATACCCAAGACTCTAAGACACCCAGTCATTGCCTTCTATCACATATATATATATTTACCAACCCCTCTGCACGAGCAGGATGTGACACAAGGTCAATTTCTTAAGCGGAGTTTAACAGGTTTGAATTCGGAGTTTTCCTTCTCCTAGACCGGTTGCCTAACCAAGCTTAAAGAGTCCAGTATACCCTACTATTTACCCATAGCTGGAGGGAGAATTTATACCATTCCCAAGGATATTAGCGCTAAGTGATATGCAATTACCACGTCCAGGATCTATCACATATATGATAAAAATGGTTGGAGCTTGCCGTAAGGTCAATGCGGTTGGAGCAATCATATATGTGCTATACTTACCTACCCGGTTTCGACCGGGGGTCCAGTGAGCTTCGGCCGCTGGACCGGTGATGTTATAATAATAGCGTCGATCCCAGGGGGCCATCCCCCCAGGTAACACCTGCCCACTCGATTTAAAGGGGCAGGGCTGGGTTTATTGCCCAGCGCCTGAGGCGCCCCCTTGAGGGGGAATGCCGACGGGATCGACGCAATTTTTCACCCGCCACCCCATGAGCTTCAGCTTGTGGTGGTCCCACATAAATAGGGCCTTGTGCTTGACCCGTACAAGTTGGGTACGTGGAAAATATCAATCATATATGTGCTAGTGCATGACGTGATCTCAGACCACCCGTCAAGCCTAAGAGCAAAGGTGGAGTGTAGCATGCATCCTACCCGTGGCAAACTGGCTTTTCCACTTTTCTGTGATCACTTGTTGAATTTCCTTTACTGATTGAATCATATCACCCTTTCGTCATCTCATCAGCTCATCTTTGTTTCTTGACCTCTGCCAACTTTCTTCAAGATCCCTGCAATGCAACTAATTTGCAAGCAACTAATTTGAAATGCCAGTAAAATTTGTTTACATAATCGTATATCGATAGGCCCTGAATTACATAGTAAACTACAGACACGTGTTTCGAGGTATCACCTCTCATCAGTGTAGTTATACCATTTTAGCAGCTACCTCTGGCAGGGTTCGAGACCCGAACGAACTTACGCTCGTCAAACCTCTTACCCATACGGCCATAGTCAACTGCCAAGTATAGCAGGCTATTTAATCGCTACATTTCTAAGCGGAAATGAATTCACCTAGAGGTCTCAAACTTTGTAAACAGCCTTCTAAATCAACCTCCTAGCAAAATATATACACAATGCTCAAGTAAATTATAAAACTCTCTCTTATATATATATATATATATATATATATATATATATCATTCAAGAAATACATATCAGCCAAGTGGTAGTACCTATTAAATTTAGAGCTAGGAGTCCAATTGAACATTTTAAAACATTATTAGCATTCGAGATTTCTTAGAACCTGCTACACAGATATGTTATGATCAACATGGTTACCTAACAGCTAGCCTTAAAATAACCCTATTTGGGTTGATATGCCGTTAATACAAATACACTTCCTAATAAAGCCATAATATTCTTTTAGGCAGCAACTATATGGCAATATACATATCTACGAACTCTCGGCACCAGTAGGATGGACACAAGGCCAAATTCATAATAGGAATTTAACAGGTTTGAATTCAGAGTTTTCCATCTAAACTGGCTGCTTAAGAATGGTTAAAGAACCATCTTTACTCTATTAATTAACTGTAGTTGGAGGGATAATAACTGGATTCATACCTTAAAGATATTAGCGCTATGGGAAATGCAAACAGCATCGTAAGGATTTGAACTCGTCTCGCCGTGTTCATTTCCTTCGATGGTATATAGAAAGATTTTGAAATGCCCATTTAATTGGTTTAATCATTCCTAAATAGAATCATCCATGTTCTTGTGGGGACAATTACAGCAGACACCGCAAGGACCTTTGACGCACGGACATATAAGACATACCCCTGTTTTAGAAGGTCAGATTCAGGAAAAAAAAGTGTTTTTCAGCATATATTGTTGAAAACAGTCTAGCTGTGCATTACATAAGCAGAAACATAGCTGTATAAAAGCAATTTAGCAGTACAGGGTAGGTAAAAGTACTGAGCGTAAGCTGGGTTAGTGAGCATCATAGAGAAGATTAGCCTAGGCCTAGGGAGGTCTCACATTTCACCTACGATGTATAAGACGCAGGGCAATTTTTGAGCCAAAATTTTGGAAAAAGTCCTATATGCCATCAAATACGGTACATATAATTTCCTATTTTATTTCATTTAAATTCGGCACAAGGCCATGTCAGCAAAAGTTTCTGTTAAATTCGACTATCAGATTTAAGATGAATTATAGGAAGAAACAAAACGAGTATTAAGGATTGGGAAATGGTTTTCTAAGCAAAGGTAATTTTTGTGGATATATTTTATATCCGATTTATAATTTTCAATACATTTTTATTCCTCTCAAGAAGGATAAAATATAATCCATGTTAGTATTCTCAAACAGATCCCTCATATTATTTGCGCTGAAATATTTCTTTCTGATTGGAGCGATAACTCCACAATCCATGAGGAAGTGTTAGACACTGCATCTAGGGATAAGGTTCCAGTTCTAAAGCGTTGGGCACTGTGCAATTCCCTTCACTGCCATTACATCTCGGTCTACTTTGATCCAGACTAGAAGTACCGACAAGGGGCCCATTAATGGATCAAATAGATCCGTTGTAGAATTTCCGTTATTGGATGAATATACTTGAAACCAAGTAGATGTATGGAAACAAATTGTTATTATTGACAAAAAACATTGCAATAGTACCTCGAAAATTATTGATATGTTGAATTAACAACTTCCCTCAGATGTCGCTGTTTCTCTCTTCCTATTCTCTTTTTTTCTTTATTTGAAAAACAGTATTCTATTTTCATTATTTCAGTACAATCACAGTTTTTTAAATGTAAAAGTTTTGCAATCATTATTGATATTGGTTTTCCTGCTTTTAGAAGCAGCAACAATATTAGTGTTAGAACATTCAATTACACGACGCTTATATAACAATATAGATTTGGTTTGGTTTGGTTTGGTTTGTTTTGTTTTACGGCATATCAACCTCAGTGGGTCATTTAATGCCGATAAAGTTTTGAAATAAATCAATTCTTAATGGATAATACAATTTTTTTATAAATACATTTTTCTATTTAACCCATAGATGGGACCCTAACAGGTACTACCACTCCGGGTCAGAGTGGACCAGGGAGCAATGGTGATGAAGGGGTGCTCCACATTCTCCAAACCTCCAAAACTGGAACCTCACCATCAAATAGAGTTTAACGTCATTACCAGGACATGTAGACCCGCAGCCACCGCCTTCTAGCACCCATATGATAAAAAGGGCTGGGGCTTGCCATAGGGAAAATAGGGTTGGGAAAATCATATAGCTGCTAGGGCTTGACGTGACCGGCCGATTTATCAGAGGGGGCCTCTGCGACCGCCCGTCTAGCCCAAGATAGGGTCAAAGTGGAGTATTGCAAGGCATAAATTGCTCATCCACCTGGGCTCTATCCTCAAGTATCACGGGTCGCCACCCACGGCCAACAGGTGGCCACATTGGGGGAGTCTTACCCCTCTGCAGAGGTGCAGTCAGTGCTTTCTAACGCCCCAGCCGACAGGGCGAAACAATATAGAAGAAAAATTTAAAATGTCTATTTTAATCTTCTAATAATTCCTAAACAGAGACGGTCACCCTTACAGCAGAAACCGCACAGGCCGACAGATAGTTTAATTACATATACGTTGTAAAAGTTTTCTCTATATTTGACAAACAGAGTACGGATTTATTTTCTGATCAATATTATGAATTCATTTATGATATAGTTATTACTTTATGCCGTATGTATATATTTCTACTCTTATCACACGTGAACGAAAGCAAGTATTTGCAATCCAAACGGCTTACTCACTAGAGAAATACACCCGGACAACATCAGTGTTATTTTGCGTTAGATTTCAACTCCTTACCGACGAAGCCAGATAAGGAACGATAACAGTGGACTTTACGGCTGAACTTATGTTCTGATAGTGAACTTGCCGACAGGCAAGATAGAATTCGTTGCGGGAATAATTTATTGCAATGTTTTCCATCTTGCAGGAGGGAAAAGCAAGACCATGAAACAACATGGATATTTAAGATAAACAGCCGAAATATTTCGACACAAAACTTTGTATATAAAGTATAGAATCTTCATACAATCACTGCTATTTACACAGTAGCATTGCAACCAACAAAGCCTTCATCAGATGAAGACTCTGGGTTCAGGCATGGTTTCGGGGCCGAAGCATCATTACCACTAACCCAGAGCGCCCCAGCAGTATCTCACGATACCACCAGACTTTGTCGGTTTGATGTCACAATGTAGAATTGCCATATCCACGCTGATGCGGTTAGAGCTTTCTCCTGGATCTTTTTTATCTATTTCCTCTTGTCTGGTGGAGAAAGTCAAAGTTTAGACAAAAATACCAAGATTGAGTTGTTAATAAATCCCCGGCATCCGACTTCGATGGAAATACATCTGTTATCCATCCGTTTCTGAGGCATTGTTCACGTAGGTCTTCATATTTTTCCAACTTACGCTGATGTGCCCAATCAAGATTTTCTACAAACGGAACTGTCAATGCAACGAAAAAAAAAACTTTCTTTTGATTAACAGACGAAATGATAATATCAGGACGCTAGACCGTTAACGTTATTTTATATACTCTTTTCCATTTAATCCGACCTTTTCACAGTCCACTGCAGAATTCGAATCATCCTCAAGGCCAGTAACATATGGGAATTGATTCATCTTATCTTTTCTCACTGGTCCAAGATGTTTTGGTAGGGAGGGTTGAATTTAGTTTTGTTCTTCTCCTAACCCGATTGCCCTAACAGGGCTAGTGATCCCAGTTTGTAGAACTATTCATCCATATCTGGATATATATATTTACCAACTCCTTCGCACGAGCAGGATGTGACACAAAGTCAGTTTCTTAAGCGGAGTTCAACAGGTTTGAATTCAGAGTTTTCTTCTCCTAGGTTAAAGAGCCCGGTCTGCTCTACTCTTTATCCATAGCTGGAGGGAAATTAGGATTCATACCTTTCCCAAGGGTATTAGCGCTAAGTGAAATGCAATTACCACATCCAGGATTTGAACTCGGGGCGACGAGTCCATTTCCCATGACTTTAACCATTACACCACGCACTTCCATATCTGGATATAAAGAATATGGATTCGTATTTTCACCAAATGTAAAAATGTGAAACAGGTTGGCATATTCTACTTCACTTATCAATAACCGCTACGCAATTATCTAAGATAAACAGCAGAAGTAGGTCGGTTTAGCTCAGTCGGTTGAGCGTTGGCTAGAAACCAGAAGGTTCCTAGTTCAATTCCGGCCATCGCCAACTCAGCGTATGTGTAGCACATGGATATGTGCGGTAAGGTGAGGAGCTGATGGTAGGAGTGTCGCTCCGTCTCAGATGCGCAAACAATCTCCTTGGTCTAGCGCTAATGAAAAGGGGATAGACTCCCTCGCTGATTGGCTGATACTGACATTAGGCCGCCCCGACGACTTTAATTTACTTATTTTGACACAAAACAGCATTGTAATAGGCAGCAATCCCACCACTCACGATCAGGAGGTTCCGTGTTTTCAATCTCTGCTGCAGTAGGGTCTTAAATAGTACCGTACTTTTCGGACGATAAGGCGCATCGGATTATAAGACGCAGTATCAGTGAACGGATCTATTTTCATATATAAGGCACACGGATTATAAGACGCAGTATCAGTGAACGGATCTATTTTCATATAAGGCGCCGCAGTATCAGTAAACGCAACTATTTTCATATATAAGGTGGGAGTATAAGGCGCATAAAGCAGAACAAAGCAGTTGGATAGTTCAGATTTATTCAAGGTTGGTTGGTTTATTGATTTTAACGGCATATCAACCCGTCCGGGGTTATATCATGCCTAACAGTTAGGGTGTAATACATATTGTGTATTCATATATATTCTTTTAGTAATTGGTTTTAACAATGTGTTAGCATTATTGGGGATTATGTTGTATGGCATTGATTTGTTTCATGTCTACATTCTATGGTATAATTGTATTTCCCTAAAAAAGGAGAGAATATTTTCTATGTTAACATTTTCAAACAGATCTTTCATATTGTTTGCTTTAAAATAACGGTTTCTGATGTGAGCAAAAAATATGCATTCCATGAATAAGTATTTAACTGTCAAAGGTGTTTGACATGTTTCACATTGTGGTTGTTGTTCTTGCTTGAGTATATAAGAGTGTGTCAGTTTTGAATGACCAATGCGTAATCAGGTCATAATGACTTGTTCCTTTCTAGACTTCCTTAAAGTTGATTTATTCAAGTCACTAAAAATATCTATCAATATTGTTCACTTCCGTACAATTGATTCATGTTGAATTCCTTCGTAGCTGCTCTGTTGCCATGTTGTACAGTGTAGCTGATCTCCTTGAGTTTTAAATCCGCTTCGTAAGCGTGTCTCTTAACAGGTGCCATTTTGGGTTCCTTAATTACTGGTATGTTGAAGGACAGTACGCATCAGGAAATCTGAAAAAAGTCCGATTCCTGGACTTTCTGTCTCTACAAACCTTTAGAATGATTTTTTTCTCGACTCGAATTTTTAAGAGACCACACAAGTGATTCCGTTGCAGCATTGTGAACATAGAAATTGGTTCGAGGTCACAAGATCTAATCCCAACCAGGATCATACATAATGCGCACCGAATTATAGGGCGCACTGCCGATTCTTTAGCAAATATAAGGATTTTAAGTGCGCCTTATAGTCCGAAAAATACGGTAATAGGCTTAAACCAACGCTGATTTAAAACCGAGTTTGTTTTGTTTTGTTTTACGGCATATCAACCTCAGTGGGCCATTTAATGCCGACAAAGTTTTGAAATAAATGCATTCTTAATGAATAATCATTTTTTTTAAACATTTTACTATTTAATCTATAGATGGAACCCTAACAGGTATTACCACTCCAGGCTAGAGGGAAACTGGGAGCAATAGTGATGAACGAGTACTCTACATTACCAGACCTCCAGAACTGGAAACTCACAATCAGATAGAGTTTAACCCTTGTTTTCGGACTCGGGAAGCTTCTTGTCGTAATCGGGAGCCTTCTTGTCGTAATTGGGAGTCTGAGAAGGTTTCCGAGTCCGAGAAGGTTCTCGAGTCCAACAAGAAATACTTGAAGAAGACCGGAGGGCATATCGACCGAAACGTTGTACAGATAACAATGAAAATGAGGACAATAGTCCGAATAACACAGATAATAATAATATGAAGAATGTTTAGAAAGTATCGTGATAAAAGCTAAACTCACCATAACAGCAACGGACAATCAATAAAACGTTAGTTTGAAACAACATTACCACATTGGCATTGAACACATCTTTCAGTGTTTCGTTTGGCTCAAATTACTTCTTTTCATATGTGAATTTCCGACGGTCTATTCTGTTTACTGTACGCCAAATCGCTAAATATTATTTTTGAGGAGAGACTTGAGTTGATTAAACAAGTAACTTATCGCATATAGCTTCTGCTGTGTATATAGTAGGCTGCGCTTAAACAAACCTGTATTTTCCACAAAAAAATACTGTTCAAGTAGTATCGAGACTGACTTCATATATAGTGGTACCTTGACTTACAAGTTTGATTCATTCCGCTCGTTACTCAATTTCCTCGTATATCAAATCAATTTTCTACATTGAAATGTAATTCGTCCATGCAGTCATTATTTCCTGTTGCGTTTATTTAGCACTGAAATGTATTTTAAAAATAAATAAAATGTAAAGAATAAAGGGCTGTAATAGATTTATGTTTTTTTTTAAATAATAATTTTTCCTTAGGCGTAAGAAATCTGGAATATTAAAAGCTTTTAGTGAACTTATTAGCATAAGCGTAAGTGAAGCTCTATCTTACCAATGTTTTTAGCTCACGGCGTAAAGAGGAAAAAAATGTTAGCTGGGGTTGTAGATTATACCGACTATAACTCTGCAAAGGAATAAAAACCTTCCTTAATGGGGCCACCTGTTGATCGTGAGAGGTGACCTCTGAGGCTTAAGGAAGGAATCCTGGTGTCTGAGCTGTCCATGACATGCAAAACTCCACTTTGGCTCTTAGGCTAAACGGGCGGTCGGTATTGTCCTATCCAAAAAATCGGTTTGTCATGTCAATCCCTTACACCAATATGCGTCTTGCTCTTATCCCAAACCCCAACGCTTTTTATCATATGCGGTGGCTAAGTGTCTGAGTGTCCTGGGTGTGACGTTAGAGTGGATCTAGTGGTGAGGTTCTAATGCTTAAATTCTGGGGACTGTGGAGTACCCCTTCATTGCCATTGCTCACAGGTCCGCTCTGAGCCAGAGTGGTAGTACCTGTTAGGATCCCATCTCTGGGTTAAACAGATACAAAATAGTGATTATGAAAAACGCCTTCGTCATAAAATAAGACACGGGTTGACATGCTGTAAGAACCGACCACCCAATCAGCCAACTATCAGCCAATAGTATGTACGCAAAGTGCTAGTTAGTCATGTCTTATTGTAGCAAATGTAATCATATCTTAATTGATATATATATATATATATATATATATATATATATATATATATATATATATACCAACTGCTCCACACGAGCAGGTTGTGACACAAGATCGATTTCTTAAGTGGAGTTTAACAGGTTTGAATTCAGAGTTTTTCTTCTCCTAGACTAGTTACCTAGACAAGTTTAAAGAACACAGTCTGGCCTACTATTTACCGATAGCTGTAGGAAGAATATATAGATTCATACATTTACCAAGGATATTAGCACTATGTGAAATCATTACAGAAAGCGCCTCCATATTTAATTAATATATATATATATATATATATATATATATATATATATATATATATATATATACCAACCCCTCCGCAAGAGCAGGATGTGACACAAGGTTAATTTCTTAAACGTGGTTTAATTGGTTTGAATTCAGAGTTTTCCTTCTCCTAGACTGGTTACCTGGCCATGGTTAAAGAGCCCAGTCTACCCTGCTATTTGTCCATAGCTGGAGGGAGAATTGAATTCATACCTTTCCCAAGGGTATTAGCGCCATGTGAAATGCAAACAGTTTCGTCCAGGAATTGAAATCGGGTCGACGAATCCTACGACTCCTACGACTCTAACCATTAGACTACGCGCCTCCATATTTAATTAATATAAGTGGATCGGAAAAGCCAGCAAGAAGCACCCTGTTATGTACGCAGTTCCTCTCGAAACAATTTTGAATATTTTACTAAATTTCCCCGACCATAGCTGCTTGCCACCTTCAAAAGGTTTGAAACAGCATCAAAAGACCATTTGATCACAAACTTTGAAAATTAAATAAGACAGTTCAAACACAACTTCACTAGAAGCAGAAAACTCGGTTCAAATCCATTGTTGAATTCATTACTTCACGATAAAACTGCGGGTCATGTGTGTCGACAGACTGCTAGAAGGCATTTTCGACCTGTTTCGCACCGATGCACGCCTCCTGGCATCCTAGGGCCACGAACAAGTGTAATCGATAGGGAACGTGCAATTTGAACGGTATGGGTGGGGCAACAACTCAATACCTAACTACATTAATCTTTACCAGATGTTTGGGAATTATAAGGGCATGTGTCACTCCTGCAGCAGTGTGGGCTCATTTCTGTTCACCACCACAGGCAAAACATTCTACATCTAACCAAATTCATTTATACAGGGCCCAGAAGAATTATTTCAAACTGGTGCGTCGCATATGTTAGTAGCATTGAGTGGGTAGAGGGTATGAGGAAGTAGCCATGCCATTTTAGCTAGCCTAATGGCGTAGAATTCAGAACATCGTGCGTTTGAGATTGTACATTTTCTTCCTAGGAGGCCGTCTCGCTACCCAGACCTATCCGCTTGTAATACTTTTCGTCTGAAAGTCATTGTGTTTTTCAATATTGCTTTATGAACAGAACTCGTTAATTACTTTCACAAGCCGTCCTTTTACATACACACGTTATAAACACAGGGATACTACTACTACTACACAAAAACATACTCTAAGCCTGCTGAATAGCACGTCTTTAATAATACACACACACACACACACACACACACATATATATATATATATTATATATATATATATATATATATATATATATGCGTAATTTTATTTTTATGGAGTGAAATTTTTATTTATATAATTCGATTATTCATGACAAGCAAATTCTGCGAATACCATGTGCGACGTGAGGAACACTGTACAGCTGTTTCGAACTAATTCGGTCTCATCAACAGTGTATACCTACGATCTCCCCCGCGACAGAGATCGAATTATATAAATAAAAATTTATTTCCATAAAAATAAAATTACCTATATTTCTGTGCCCAGCATGGGTATGAGTACGTGGATGCGTGTCGTCATGCCGGGAAGACGTGACTCCGAGAGGTAACGAAAAGGTTTCTGCTAAAACGTCACATCATGTTATAGTAGTTGCGCACTTATGATTGACAAGTTGATTTGGCGAGTTTCATGTGCGGCGTGTCCGGTTGGCCTAGGGGTAGAGTCTCTGTATCCTGGGTTCTCCGGTTCGATCTTTGTAGGGGGAGATCGTAGGTATAGACTGCTGATGAGACCAAATTAGGTCGAAACAGCTGTACAGTGTTCCTCACGTCGCACATGGTATTCGCCGAATTTGCTTGTCATGATTAATCGAATTATATATATATATATATATATATATATATATATATATATATATATGGGGAAGTTGATTTAAAGCATTTAAGTTGGCTTTGGTAACGAACAAACACAGAGCACGCGTACAAAAAAATGCATATTCTAGTATTGACTAACCTTACACTGGAAATCTCTACTTTGCGAGATTCACGTAATTTTTTTTTCGGCGAGTTCCATGTGTGGCGTGTCCGGTTGGCTTAGGGGTAGAGTCACTGACTCTGTATCCTGGGTTCTCCGGTTCGATCTCTGTAGGGCGGGGGTCGTAGGTATACACTTCTGATGAGACCAAATTAGGTCGAAACAGCTGTACCTAATTCCTCCGCTAAAGACACGAGTTTTTAGCGGGGGTCTTTACGCACACTCGTGCATGGTTTGTATGTACCACCAATTTGCCCAGCAAAACACTGACAGTTTTTATTCGTCATGAACTTGCATCAATATCAGAGTTAATGACTATGTGAACGCTGCAAAACTACAAGGGAACTTTCAAACGTGTATAGTAGGTGAGTGCAATTATTTTGCCAAAATAATCGCTAAGATGATGTCAGTAAAGAGAAATATGGCAAATATTTTTACGATTCTGTGGACATTTTAGTACAACGTTTGTTTATTGAAATATATTTTTCTTTTTGTTTACATTTAAAATATCATTTTTTTATGTATCCTAAACTAAGTGTCTTGAAATATATTTTTCTTTTTGTTTACATTTAAAATATCATTTTTTTATGTATTCCTAAACTAAGTGTCTTGAAATATATTTTTCTTTTTGTTTACATTTAAAATATCATTTTTTTATGTAATCCTAAACTAAGTGTCTTGAAATATATTTTTCTTTTTGTTTACATTTAAAATATCATTTTTTTATGTATTCCTAAACTAAGTGTCTTGAAATATATTTTTCTTTTTGTTTACATTTAAAATATCATTTTTTTATGTATCTAAACTAAGTGTCTTGAAATTATTTTTCTTTTGTTTACATTTAAAATATCATTTTTTTATGTATTCTAAACTAAGTGTCTTGAAATATATTTTCTTTTTGTTTACATTTAAAATATCATTTTTTATGTATTCCTAAACTAAGTGTCTTGAAATATATTTTTCTTTTGTTTACATTTAAATATATTTTTTTATGTATTCCTAAACTAAGTGTCTTGAAATATATTTTTCTTTTTGTTTACATTTAAAATATCATTTTTTTATGTATTCCTAAACTAAGAGTCTTGAAATATATTTTTTCTTTTTGTTTACATTTAAAATATCATTTTTTTTATGTATTCCTAAACTAAGAGTCTTGAAATATATTTTCATTTAAATATCATTTTTTTATGTATTCCTAAACTAAGAGTCTTGAAATATATTTTTCTTTTTGTTTACATTTAAAATATCATTTTTTTATGTATTCCTAAACTAAGAGTCTTGAAATATATTTTTCTTTTTGTTTACATTTAAAATATCATTTTTTTTATGTATTCCTAAACTAAGTGTCTTGAAATATATTTTTCTTTTTGTTTACATTTAAATATCATTTTTTTATGTATTCCTAAACTAAGAGTCTTGAAATATATTTTTCTTTTTGTTTACATTTAAAATATCATTTTTTTATGTATTCCTAAACTAAGAGTCTTGAAATATATTTTTCTTTTGTTTACATTTAAAATATCATTTTTTTATGTATTCCTAAACTAAGTGTCTTGAAATATATTTTTCTTTTTGTTTACATTTAAAATATCATTTTTTTATGTATTCCTAAACTAAGAGTCTTGAAATATATTTTTCTTTTTGTTTACATTTAAAATATCATTTTTTTATGTATTCCTAAACTAAGTGTCTTGAAATATATTTTTTTTTTTGTTTACATTTAAAATATCATTTTTTTATGTATTCCTAAACTAAGTGTCTTGAAATATATTTTCTTTTTGTTTACATTTAAAATATCATTTTTTTATGTATTCCTAAACTAAGAGTCTTGAAATATATTTTTCTTTTTGTTTACATTTAAAATATCATTTTTTTATGTATTCCTAAACTAAGAGTCTGAAATATATTTTTCTTTTTGTTTACATTTAAAATATCATTTTTTTATGTATTCCTAAACTAAGTGTCTTGAAATATATTTTTCTTTTTGTTTACATTTAAAATATCATTTTTTTATGTATTCCTAAAGTTGAGTGCCTTGAAATATATTTTTTTCAAAGTGATTTTGTATATATGACAAAAACTTAAATTCAATTGCTTGTTGCGTTAAAGTAATAAAAATAAATTCGTTTAGTTTATTTTCTTTTTACCCATAAAAATGTAACAATTTAAAGGAGCTAGGTATTAAACTTCCTTATTTATTTAGGTCTGCGGCAGGGACTGTATAATACGTCGACTGCACCTCTGTTGAGGAGTAAGACTTCTTTCCAATTGGGTCACTTGTAAGCCTTGGGTGGTGACCCGTGATGCTTATGGACGGAATCCTGGTGGCTGAGCAATCCATTACGTGCTACACTCCGCTTAAATCCTCTAGATGGAAGCAGTTATACAGTGGTGATTCCTTGCGGCACAAGGTTTTTCTTGAAGTAGAAAGATATAGTATCAGTTTTAATCCTTGTCAGCTGATCCCTGTTAAGAATTTTACAATTTTCATCAGTTGGTCCGTGTTAAAGTATTGTATCATCCTTGTCAGTTGGTCTGTGTTAAAGAATTGTATAATCCTTGTCTGTTGATCCGTGTTAAAGATTGTATAATCCTTGTCATTTGGTCCATGTTAAATAATCGTATAATCCTTGTCAGTTTGTTAAAGAATTGTATAATTCTTACCAATTGGTCCATGTTAAAAAATTGTACAATCCTTGTTCGTTCGTCTGTACATCCAACGAGCAATTGATCAACACCTTTAAATAGTAAATCAAATACATGTTTGAGCGTTTTGATTAGCTGATTCAGCGAACGCTGTTTTGGAAGAGATTATAAATTAAAGTTGTGATCTTCATCACACCTTATATCCAGAAACCAATTAGGAATAGGATCTTTATTGCATTTTACTTTTATTAACGATCCAAACCTCAGATATTTTTTTTCAAACAAAAACACATAACAACCGACGGGCGAGCGCAACGACACAGTAACTGCAAACGAACTACTGATTGGCTGCGCAAAGGACACAATAACTGACAAAAACGAAATGAAAAGGGCAACCGCAGGTCAAATCGAGACGAACGGTATTCATTGACTTCCCACCAAGCCGAGTGTGACAAAATGTCATTTAATACTAAAGATGTCTCCGTCTGTCATAAAAATTACATAAAATTGCTTTTGTGGGCGCCTCAGAGGCCGGGCAATACTGTTACAATACAACACGATTGAGTTCCTTTTTCCCCAACCCGTTTTCGATGGGAAGACGTGACACAAGGTCAAAAGTATGGGGCATCCAGCGAGAATCGAAATTGCTATTTAGTAGTAATGTATCTGCAAGACAATCTTGCTAACCATTTCACCAAGATGGGACACCTTGGTTGAGATAGAATATAAGCCATGTTTAGTTTATATCACGAGGTTTTATTAGCTACCTCATAATTTTTACCATCCTATAATGTGTCCAGCTTTCGTCTCTTGATCGAATACCCAACAATAAATAAAATAAAACGTTTTCGGCACAAAAATACATATTTACCAACCCCTCCGAACGAGCAGGATGTGACACAATGTTAATTTCTTAAGCGGAGTTTAAAAGGTTTAAATTCAGAGTTTTCCTTCTCCTAGACTTGTTGCCTAACCAAAGTTAAAGAGCCCAGTCCACCCGGCATAGAATAACCCACGGTTTGACATGCCATAATATACCAAACAAGGAATCAAACAACTCATAATTTTTACCGTCCTATAATGTGTCCAGCTTTCGTCTCTGTTTTTTTTTCTTTGTTTAGTTTCGACAACTGAATTTGATTCATGGAAATATATTTCCTATTTATAAGTAGTCATAAATCGTGAACAAACCTGTAGCAAGAATATTCAAATTAAGGTATGTTTGAAGAAAAACCAAGGGGTTACCATGGAAAAACACCTGATTGGCGGTTAATAACCATTAAACACTTAGAGGTGCGCGATTTTGCGACGTGACAGACACGGGAGAAATAAGTTTAGTTAGTTAAGCAGTTCCGACCCAGATTTGAATGCTCGTATAGCCTAAGTAAAGACCAAAGTGTTGCATGTCATGAACTGCTCAACCACAAGAACTTCGTCCTTAAGCATCATGGATCGACATCCAAGGCCAAAAGGTGGCCCCAATAAGGAGTTCTTACCCCTCTGCAGAGGTGCAATCGGTTTATTCTTTTGTCCCAGCCGACATGTTGCATTTGGTTTTTGTATACGGTTCAAACCAGGGACATCTGTGTTCAAATAAGAGACAAATAACAAACAACGGGTAACACTGGAGAAGTTGGAAATTTGAGAATGAACCAAGATCAGCAAGACAACAGTATTGTTAAAATCGGCTAGAATACTCAGATAAATCCTGGAGATATTAGGAGACTTGCTGTCACTCATTTTTCAGTGAAAACCCATCGGCTAACGCTGGATGGAAAAACATACATAATAATAGTAATAATTTTGTTGATAATATAACATTATTATTTTGTAAGTTAGGAGCCGGGTTAGCTCAGTCCGTAGAGCGTTCGGCTAGAAGCCACAAGGTTCCTAGTTCGATACCGGTCCCCGCCAACTCAGCGTTATGAGTAGCAGGGATCTGTGCAGTAAAGTAAGGAGCTG
Source organism: Doryteuthis pealeii (assembly GCA_023376005.1). Lineage (NCBI taxonomy): Eukaryota > Metazoa > Mollusca > Cephalopoda > Myopsida > Loliginidae > Doryteuthis > Doryteuthis pealeii. Next base: position 37,815,518 of record CM042162.1, on the reverse strand, counting down.
ATGGTAGGTGTGGCGCTCCACCTCAGATGCTAAAAACAATCTCCTTGGTCTAGTGCTATTCAAAAGGGGATAGACTCCCTCGCTGACTGGCTGATACCGACTTTAGGACGCCCCGTCGACTTTACTTTATTTTGTAAGTAAAAAGTAAGTTAAGTCGTCGGGGCGGCATAAAGTCGGTATCAGCCAGTCAGCGAGGGAGTCTATCCCCTTTTCACTAGCGCTAGACAAAGGAGATTATGTTAGCGTCTGAGGTGGAGTGCCACACCTACCATCAGCTCCTTACTTTACCGCACAGATCCCTGTGCTACTCATACGCTGAGTTGGCGAGGACCGGTATCGAACTAGGAACCTTGTGGTTTCTAATCCAACGTTCTACCGACAGAGCTAACCCCGCTTGTGGACATACATTATTATTGCTATTATAAATTATTAATTGTATTTATTGTGACATATTGTGTTTATCCAGTGCACCGAAAAATTGTCCATAATTTTATCAATACAAAGTTATATTTCTACCCAAGTAAAAACAAGTCACAAATAATTTCTAAAATTATTGAAGAATGCATTAGTCTCAATTATCTATTGAAAAAAAGATCTTCTCAACCGTGTGATTCCAATTTGACTACGCGTTTCTTTAAACTTACTTAAGTTCTTTATTTGCATAACGGCATCGCATTAGCGTTTCATTTCGCTCCACCTAACGTGATTCAAACAGAAGTCGTCAATGCGGCTTCCATGAGGCAGTTGGCAATTGGTGAGAATATTGATGTTCGGTTGGTTGGTTGGTTGGTTGTGTAGTATACTGCTGCTTATATATGTAAAGTAAGTAAAGTCGTCGGGGCGGCCTAAAGTCGGTATCAGCCAGTCAGCGAGGGAGTCTATCCCGTTTTCACTAGCGCTAGACCAAGGAGATTGTTTTTGCATCTGAAGTGGAGCGCCACACTTACCATCAGCTCCTTACTGTACCGCACAGATCCATGTGCTACTCATATGCTGAGTTGGCGAGGACCGGTATCGAACTAGGAACCTTGTGGTTTCTAGCCGAACGCTCTACTGACTGAGCTTGCTGTTTATATATGTGGGGATTTAAATAAAATTAAATTAAATTACAATTAGATAAATAAATAAAAAGTTCTGAGGGTCTGGACTCTAGCGTTCAGAGTTAACGGTCTAATCATAAAGTCTCCATCTATACTTCGAAACAGTTGTGTCTTTTTATTTCTCTTCATCCCATCATTATATATTCCTTATTGAATTCAACGAAAAAATTAACCGACGCCAACAAAAAAAAAAAAACAAAAAAAACCCAAAGTAACCAACGAACGAACGAGTCCTTCTACGAAACCAAAATGACAAATAAAAAATTAAAAATAACACTTTTGACTTTCCCCATACATACAAAACTGACTTTCCACATACACAAGCCTACAGAGGTATATCGGATCCTTTCTAGCCAGGGAGGAATTACCTCGCTACAGTCTACTATGACATTAAAATAAATCCTGATTAATAAAGCCACTTTTGCCTTCTTACACACATAACCCTACAGAGGTATAATTGGTCCTTTTAGCCAGAGAGAAATTCCCTCGCTAAGGCCACTATAACCTCGTTCAAGTCTGAGTAATAAAGCTATCTTTGCCTTACACACACCTTTAAAAAAAAAAAAAAAAAAAAAAATAAAAACCTCACTGATGCATCCTTACCATAGCTCCGCTACAGGGGTGGGGATGTATTGTGGGGATTTAAATAAAATAAAATAAAATCACAATTAAATAAATAAATAAAAAGTTCTGAAAACTTTAGCGTCCAGAGTTAACGGTCTAATAAAAAAAAGTCTCCATCTATACTTCGAAACAGTTGTGTCTTTTTATTTCGCTTCACCCATCATTACATATTACATATATCTACCAAACCCCTCCGCACGAGCAGGAAGGGGCAGAAGGTCAATTTCTTAAGTGGAGTTTGAGAGGATTGAATTCAGATTTTCTTCTCCTAGACCGGTTACCTAGCCATGTTTAAAGAGTCCAGTCTGCCCTGCTATAAACCCGTAGCCGGAGGGAGAGTAGTTGGATTCATGCCTTTCCCAACCCGTCCTTCGAGGCGGGGTTCCAGTGTGCTTTGGTCACTGGACGGTAAAAGTAATTAATAGCGTCGATATCAGGGGCTATCCCTCCAGGCAATACATGCCCCCTTGATTTAAAGGGACAGGGATGGCTTTATTGCCCAGCGCCTGAGGCGCACTCTTGAGGGGGAATGCCGACGGTATCAACGCATTTTTTGTGCTTACCACCCATGAGCTTCGGCTTATGGGTGGGCCCACGTTAAAACAAGATCTTGTGTCCAGCGCTCATAAGTTGGATGAGAGGCAAATTAACCCAATGGTATTAGCGCCATGTGAAATGCAAACAGCCTTGTCCAGGATTTGAAGTCGGGTCGACGATTCCATTTCCTACGACTCTAACCATTACACCACGTGCCTCCATTAGTATCAGTTTAAGTCTTCGTATCGAATTGGAAATTACAGCTGGGTTGTTGAGAGTAAGAGAGAGTCGAAGAGTTTGAATTGCATTCACATGCAATTTCTACAATTTGACTTTCAGTCAGATTCTCTGTCCCGATCAACTTGTTATATAAAGTAAAAAGTAACGTCACTGGATTAGCCTAATATCAGTATCAGCCAGACTGCGAGGAAGTCTATCCACTTTTAACAAGCACTAGACGAAGCTACACCTATCATCATCTCCTCACATCACCGCACAGATCCCTGTGCTACTCATGCGCTGAGTTGGCGAGGACCGGTATCGAATCAGGAATATTTTTCCTAGTCGGACGCTCTACCGACTGAGCTAAAGGGGGATTAGTTATATAGGACAATTATTAGGACAATAAACAGTCCACTAAGCGAGCCTATTTTATTATGTTTCCCCGTTTGCGTTCGTAGAATTGAAGCAGAAGTTAAAGCCCTATGTTTGTCTTTTTGGGGATAGTAGCAGAGTAGCAGTTTGGTAAATTTGTAGTATGGCAGTAGAGGTTAAACCTTCCAATAATTAATATATTTGTCTTGTTACAGATAGCAGCTGATATGAATTGGTCTTTCACATTACAGTCCCATCTTTGGGTCAAATAGATCTGTTTAAAAAAACATTGTGTGAAAAAAATGGAATTATCTTAAAAATCAACTAAACATAAACTGTAAATAATAATCCTAGACATGTTAACATTCCTTTAATTTCCATAAAAATCAATCGATCAATAAATTTAACATCTGACGGTAGAATATTCATACTTTTTCCTGTTATAAGTTGAAACAATACTGTTTAGATAGATAAGAAAAAACTGATGGATCTATACAATATATTGAAATAGCTAAACGATGTGTGTCAGAATCCACCTTTCTAGAACAATGTATGTACAATGTTAATCACACAAGTAAATTTTCAAAGGCGTTGGAGAGACAGGGAACTTGTTCGTGCGGCTATTGGCAACACTTTAAATTTGATGTGCATGCGCTTGAGTCTACCGCTGCGTACACCTCGCTATTAAGTTCCATCTTGGCTTGCCAGTCGTTCCTGATGGAGCTCCTGATTGACGCTACCACTAAGTGTGAAGCTCTCGTACATATTCGGTCTTAGAACTATTTTTACCAATATGAACTAAATTCAGCAACGCCGATGCAATATCATTGTTCACATTCCATGAGATCACCGAAGTTAAGCAGCAATAAACCTATTCAATACTTAATTGGGTGACCACTTAAACAACAGCAGTTACTGTAAACAAACTGACTCCTCTGCTCTTTTTATCAAAAATGATTTGATGTTGTTTTTCATGGACGAAAGTATAAATATTACAAACATGTGTGTAAGAGATTAACTTAATATGACATTTCCCAAACAAGTTGACAAGACTGTGTCTGGTTTGTGAATTATGGGAAACTGGGAGTGTACAGAATTGAAAGATCTCAGACCGGACATCTTAGCTAACTGCCGCGCCCTGTCGGATATCCAAGGTAACTAACTTTCAATTATGGTTTAGTTTGGTTTCTTTATTCAATAGCATATTTGTAGGTTATCTAATGACAAAGCCAAATTTGTGTTACATAATATCGTGGGTAGCCTACGAATTATGTATGTAGGTGTAGTCAAATTTTGAATTGAAGTTCGTTAAAGTGCCATGTACTCATATACCATCGTTGGATATATACACAAGAGTGATAGTCTGATGGTTATAGAGAGACAGTGTGAGACGGCCAACATAGAGACATCAGAGACAGACAGACAGATCGTGGTACTTATTGTTATCTTCTTCTTTTCGATTTAGGCCATGATCGTTTACGTCTACGTTTTTGATTTACTTCTTTGTAACTTGCTGCTTCTTTCTACTTTTAACTCAGGGCTTCTTTTAAGGGTATCTTTTAAGTCATGTTATCACTAATGAACAAGACTTATGGCTTTGATCAAAGGTTTTATTTGTTCGTTTACTAACGTCGCGTGGATCGAGTCCAGCTCGCAGTATACGTCTGTATTGCTCACATTTCAGCTGGAACTGCCTTAAATAAGTCAAATTACGTAACATGCGAGATTTCCGCCCCTTTTGCCAACGGTCTGGTGTTTTCCACGAAAACCTACCCGCCTAAGTGCTGATTTGAAACCCCTAATCAATTGTCAATAATCTATGTTGTTACATAGATTATGCAACAGAATATTCAAATAACAGGGGTGATGGAAAGTTACTGTTAGCCGTTACAGTTATTGACAGCAGTTAACCTTTCACAGAAGGGCACGCCGACTTCTTATTGGCTGAAAAAAAGGTATTTCAGGCAAGATCAAATGTGAATGATTTTCAAACACATTTCCTATTTGGCCCATAGATCGGACTAACATATACTATCACTATGGGTCAGAGTGGACCTGGGAGTACTAGCTATAAAGGGGTACTCCACTCACCCAAAATCTCACCATTAGATGCAATTTAGTATCATACAAGGGGACCCTTTGGATGGGGGTTACACCCCTGCAGGGGATACATTCAGCATATTCTAAGCCTCACCGACAGGGTGAGTTCTGTTTTGTCTTCAAAACAAAACTTTTTAAAATATTATTAGATAACCCGTTTACCCGTTGGGCTGCCATTGTAACAGTAGTCCTTGATTATATTGATGCTTCTATTTCGTGAGGCATTTCATAATCATTTCCATTATATCTGAAAATTGGATGATAACAAAAATGACGTTCAGCACGAATGCAGGCCGCACTAAATTATCATTCAGTTTCAACCCAAACTTATCTGCCGTTCAGGGCGTTAGTCTCACCTACGTTCAGGTCTTTTTTGTCTCCTCCTAAAACAAGGAGCACTCAGTGCTCGTGTCACTGGGTCGGGCTTTCCAGAATTTTCCATAACATATCATATTGGTGCTTGACGTGACTAGATCAGAGTGGGCCTCTGCGACCACCCGTCTAGCCTAAGTAAGGGCAAAAATGGAGTGTTGCATGTCATGGACTACTCAGCCTCCGGGAGTTCGCGTTAAGCATCATGAGTCACAACCCACGATATAAGGTGGCCCCATTGGGTGTTGTTACCTTTCTAGACGTACAGTCAGTGTATTCGTCTCCCCTAGCCGAGAGGGCTATCATGGGAAAGTGTTCAAGGGTAATCTTGGATTATGACAAGAGTGTTTGGTGAAAGGGTTCATAAGACATTTTCAGCGAAACAAAAAAACTCTTTCGCCAGGGAAAATGTTGGTTCATTGGTTGGTTGGATTTTACGGCATATCAATCCTGGAGTTATTTCATGCGAATATTTTTTATTTTGTTCATTCATGTTGGGTATTTAATTTTTTAAACTCATTTTTATATCTATCTAAAAAAAAAAGAAAGAAATAAGATAAGTAGGAGGACATGTTTTTACAACACGTAATTAATTGTGCATAATTTACATTTTCGTTAAAAACAAACAAAAAAACAACAAAAAAAACCCAAAAAAAAACAAAACAAAACAAAAAAACAAGAATGAAACAAATAATTGATTGACTGATTGATTTTAACGAGACGTCAGTCAGTCTGGACTTATTTTATGCCAACAGTTAAATTACGAGGAATGGTCAGACTTATTGTTATTTTTTCCAATGAATTATCTTGATTTTGGCATTAAGTTGTCAGTAGTTGATTGTTTCTAAATAGAATTAAAACCGCTTCGAGGGATTTGTTAAAGAGTAAAGTTTCAGATATTATTATTTTTGGTATAATATTTGTTTCTTTCAAAAAGAAAAAAAATGCTATATATTAAAATATATATTTCCTGCTCTTTGTGTTGTAAAAATGTTGTCTAATAAGAGTAAAATAATCGCATTCTATTGGAATGTGCTTAACAATATATATATATATATACAAACCCCTCTGCAAGAGCAGGATGTAACACAAGGTCAATTTCTTAAGCGGAGTTTAATAGGTTTGAATTCAGAGTTTTCCTTCTCCTATACCGGTTGCCCAACCAAGGTTAAAGAGCCTAGTCTGCCCTACTATTTACCCATAGCTAGAGAGAGAGAGAGAGAGAGTAGGATTCAAACCTTTCCCAAGGGTATTAGCGTTAAGTGAAATGCAATTACCACATCCAAGATTTGAACTCGGAGCGACGATTCCATTTCCCATGACATTAACCATTACACCACACGCTTCCTTATTGTGTTTAACAATATAGGGTGTTTGACATGCTATGAATTTTGGCTGTTTTTGTTGTTGTCTAAGTGAAACGTAATGTGTTAGTTATGTGTGACCATTGCGTAATCGGGATATATTGACTTGTTTCATTCCGGAATTTCTAAAGCCTGGTTGCCTTTCTTCGATATTGGCTTTTATTAATATGATTATAAAATGAGGAATTGTCTGTTTTACTAGAATAATCATTAATATGAAACTATATCTAAATTTACTTATCTGTCTGCATAAAGACAACATCATATATATATATACCAAGCCCTTCACACGAGCAGGATGTTACACAAGGTCAATTTCTTAATTAATTCAGTGGATTTAACCCTGATGATTCTAGCGATGAAACTCAAGTAGGTTTCTATTGTATCCATTTCTTCAATAAATTTGCTCTACTTTGTATTGAGCACTTTGTATTTGTTTTATCACGGACTTAACCCCTGGATCCTGTGCACCTCCAACGATCGTGCGCATATTCACCGGTAAGCCACCCTTTATATATAAATACATAGATAGATAGATACATAGATAGATATATAGATAAAAGGGTATGAAAACACACAATGATGTTAAAATGAATATATTTTTATATCATTTTCATTGCTAATATTGACAATATTTCGATTATAAAAAAAAATCATCATCAGAGCATAATGATAATCAGGTCCGCTTTAGAGATGTTTTTAATCCGGACTCTTCGAGAGAGAAGCAGACAATAATTAAATTCAAACCGGAAACATTGTTTTCCCCACAAAGCGTGTAAGCCATGCGATCGCTTCATCTTTGTTCATTCGCTGCATTTCGCTGTTTCGCTAACGTCATGTACATTCCGCTACATCATGTTTCTTCAGTGTAACAGTTTTTGATAGCCTTTTATCTATACATATACCGTCGGATTCATTTCCTTACTCTTAACTCTTTATATATATATATATATATATATATATATATATATATATATATATATATATAGGCACTACATATATATTATATATATATATATATATATATATATGTAGTGCCTGTGTTGGAGTTTTTTGTTTGCATGTATGTATGTGTGTGTATGTGTGTGTGTTCAGTGCATTCGTATAGGCACAGTAACTGTGTACAGATGTTCCGACTCCCCCACACGAGTAAAATGTGACAACATCAATTTTAGAGGTGCAGGTTCACAAGTTTTCCTCTTTCTAGACTCGTCACCTAAACAAGGATAACGGGCCCAATCTACCCTACTACTTACACCTAGCTGGAAGAATAATAGTTGGTTTAGTTTGTTTGGTTTTACGGCATATCAACCTCATTGAGTGATTTAATCCCGATAAAGTTTTGAAATAAATCCATTCTTAATGGATACTCAATTTTTTTCATAAACATTTTTCTATTTAACCCATAGATGGGACCCTAACAGGTACTACCCGTCCGGGTGGACCAGGGAGGAATAGGAATGATGGGGTGCTCCACATTCCCCAAACCTCCAAAAATGGAACCTCACCATCAAATAGAATTTAACGTAATTCCTAGTACATGTAGACCCTCCGCCACCGCCTTCTAGAACCCATATGATAAAACGGGTTGAGACTTGACATAAGGGCAATAGGGTTGGGGGGCAATCATATAGGTGCTAGGGCTTGACGTTACCAGTCGGTTGATCGGAGGGGATCTCTCCGACCGTCTGTCTAACCCAAAGAAAGGGCCAGCGGGGAGTATTGCAAGTCATGGACTGCTCAAGCCCTGGGTTCTATCCTTAATCATCACCCACAGCCAAGAGGTGGCCCCAATTTGGGTGAATATTACCCCTTTGCTGATGTGCAGTCGGTGCTTTCTAACGCCCCAGAAGACAAGGCGGGATAATAGTTGGATTCATACCTCTCCGCAATGTTTATAGTATTATGTGAAATGCAAATAGCCTCGTTCAAGATTTGGATTCATCTCGCTGTGTCCATTTCCTAAGAAGATAATCATTTCACCACGCGCCTACACTATATATATATATATATATATATATATATATATATATATATATATATATATATATATATATATATATATGGGGGGGGGTGAGTGAGCGTACACTCCTCATATATTATAAGTATTTTCATCGTTAAACTTCCTTATCTCTACGACCGGAGAGTCATCACTTACAAATATTTACCTTCACAGCATTCTATCCCTCCTCTTAACAGATCACTTCCTCTTCCGGTGTCTTCGTTCCGTGTCTCTTCTTTCTCAATATTCCCATTGATGGTAATTTGATTATCACATCAACGTGACGAATCAGTCATAGTTTCCTATGATTCTGCGCTCCAATATAGATTTTCATAAGTAGTTCTATCAAGACGCCTTGCTTCTTATTCTTGACGCGTCGAAATCCACTCAGTGACCCGCGCAGGCGCATTAGAAAGTTTTCACCACATACAAGCCACTTACAAATGACGCCCGAGATCGTAACCAGTACTGATAGGAAGAGAGACTGCTGTCAATACAACACCAAGTCCAGACCCACATTTAGAATGTTGGTGTGAGCAAATGCATTAGCCGGCCTTGGCATACTAAGTACTAGCTGCATATTTGTGCGCTAACGCACATATATATATATATATATATATATATATATATATATATATATATATATAGAGAGAGAGAGAGAGAGAGAGAGAGAGAGAGAGAGATTACGTATATATATATATATAGACTTGATAAGTCGAAACACGTGTCTGTGGATGACCCTATATATATATATATATATATATATATATAGAGAGAGAGAGAGAGATATTATGTATATATATATATATATATATATATATATATATGTACATGTTTATGTATATATATGTTTGCATATGTATGTATATATATTTTTATATTTGTATATGTATATGATTATATATATATATATATATATATATATATATATGCGCATATGTGATATAAATGTATATATATATATATATATATATATATATATATATATATATGCGCATATGTGAATATAAATGTATATATATATATATATATATATATATATATATATATACACTTCTTATAAATTTAGATCTATCCTATAGAGAAAAATTGGGGACATTATACATAAATATGCAAGTTTTGGGCGCCCAGCAAGGGCCTAGATTGACCAGCTATGTGAGGATGCTGGCTGCTCCGCAGAGGAGCTCCTGGATGCAATGAATGATAGGGAAGGTTGGCGAAAGATTGTCATGTATACCCGGACTGCATGCGCGACATGATGATATATATATATATATATATATATATATATATATATATTATATATATATATATATATATATATATATATCATGCGCGACATGATGATGATGATATATATATATATATTGTTTAATAATGCATCGTCGTAGGAAATGGACAGATTGACTCGGATTGAAATTCTGAACGACGTTGTTTGCATTTTACATAGCGCTAATATGTGAAAAGTATAAAGCTATTCTCTTGCAGACTATTGGTAAATAATAGGTAAAACTGGGACCCTTAACCTTGGCATGTATTACGATTTTTGTAGCCATTTTTAGGCTTCAAGTGACAGCACTTTGAACCTTTTATTAAACAGATGCTAATCCTTAGTGAAGAAACCTTTGGTTGTTCCTTGGTATTCCTTAGTGTTGATTAGAATCCTTTGGTTGTTCCTCAGTATCCCTTAGTGTTGGGTAAAATCCTTGCGTTGACCAAAGTTCTTGGGTGCAGGCCCTTTCGTCAGTGGCGCATACTAGCAAATGGACAGTTTTCTACATCGGTGATTAAATAGTTAACTAACCACGTATTCGAGCTGTTGATGCGCTTGGTTTAATCCACGTGTCCACGCCGAGTCTATAAGTTTAGGTTTTGGATTGCAGCATGCCTTATAACACTCAAAATATTCCAACAGTTTATGAACTAGGAGAAGGAAAATGATCAAGCACTCAGATGTAGAGCTAATACATTCTTTATGCCTTGTTAGAGTACTTGGCATATAATGTGTGCTCTAATTCCCTATCTGGATTTATAGACTAGTCTAAGTTACGTGGTCTATTACTTCGCCCATCACTAACCATACTGCGTGTCTGATACATTACTTAAACCATAATTCTAACTGCACTCATTGAGGACGGACTTACAGGATTACCAAATCTTTACCAACTCACCAATCAATCACTAACCATACTGCGTGTCTGATACACTACTTAAACCCTCACACTGGCAATAATTCTAATTGAACTCATTGAAGAGGGAATTACAATACCGGACGATTACCAATACTCAGGACTCTTTACCAAGGATCCAATTCCACTGGACAAGCGTTCTGGCTTAAGGCCTACAGGATGGCAAAACAGATTGTAACATGCCTCTTAATTAATATAGTTTAATGATTGGTTAGTTGGTTGACATCCGAGAGTACGTTCGGCAAAACGGAGAAAAGAGTACTGGATTTCATAGGGAAATATAGATATTAGACGTGCAATATTCAAATTGGCTGAAATTAGTATCGGTAAATTTTAATAAGAGGTTTAGGGTATGGTTGCAACATTGTGTTGTTTCAGGCTTCTAGTCTTTTTGATGTTCTGTTGCATTAGAGTATATTGGGATTTCGGTTCTGTTGGTGCGATGACGGGTTCCCGTTGTATAGAACTTACGCTACACCAGACTCAGTTACGCCTCTTTCTTCACAGATAAACTACGATTCTCCAACTTTCGTATGTCATTCAAACTGCCTTCCTACTTCATTTCGAATTTTGCTTAAACTGAAACGTTATATCGTTGAATTCTCCCTCAAGGATAAATTCATCTATATATATATATATATATATATATATATATATATATATATATATATCAGGTTATATATACGCTAAACAAGCCACAGTTGTTTTTTTAAATTTTAGCGGTATAACATTCCATCGCGTGAACACGCTTCACGTTCATATAAACGCTAAACAAACCACCGTTTTTTAAAATACCAAAATCTTAACATTTTGACAGTCTCGTATGATGATTGCAGTAAGCATGAAATTAATAGTACCGAGATATTAAATCCATAATATATAATAATTAATTGTAAACCTGCTCTGCTATTTTAGCATTGAGCAGATTTGTATGCCATTACTTTTCTCATACATTCTGTATCCATTTTATATTGCATATTATATATATATATATATATATATAATATATATATATATATATATATATATATATATAATGTCGTTCTGGTTCCAACGGGAGAAAATTTAAATATTTTTATAAAAAAAGAAGGTCCGCACAATGTATTATGTTCCCAGAAAAAATGTTTTATTCTTTTTATCTTACACACACACACACACACACACACACACACATATATATATATATATATATATATATATATAATATATATATATATATATATATATAATATTCCTACTAGGATGAAAAAGCAATGCTGCATATTTTGACCGTTATCCATCTTCACATAATTCTACGGTCTCAGAAATTGAGCATTGGAAATAAACCAGCAGTTGTCCTATCTTTTTAGGTGAGTTTTGCTTTTAAAGTCCCCCCCCTTCCCACTAGACGATTAGCCATTACTGACATAACATCGACAGTGATTATGCTGCAATATGACATACTCTGAGCGCTAAAAGGCTGCGTTACATGAAGTAGGGACTCAACAAAATTCGTAATCAAAACAACATTTTCCTTCTCATAAATACGAGTGAGACAGACAGTTTGAGGCTGTGATTCTCAGTAGCCAAACAAACTCGGGCCACACATGACTCCACCGACAACATCTACAAAACCAGTATCGACACCAAATCTCTAAAAAAAAATAATATCTAAGGTTTTTTTTTATCGCTATCAGCACTCTCCAAGTATTCAACTAAAAAACGATACTATTTGCATCGTCTATATTTTCGTTTTATTTCCGGACTGTTAAATCTATTCTATAAAAGACAAATACTTATATCCTTATCATGATCGGGGTAGCCTTATGTCGGTATCAGCTATATAGCGAGGAGGTCTATCCCCTTTTCACTAGTGCTAGACCAAGGAGATTGTTTTTATGCATCTGAGGTGGAGAGTCATACCTACAATCAGTTACTTAAGTTACTGCACAGATCCCTGTGCTACTCATACGCTGAGTTGACGAGGTGCGGTATCGAACTAGGAACATTATGGCTTCTAGACGAACGCTCTACCGACTGAGCTAACCCGGCCCTAAGCCACACAATTCAACACATGTACCTTAATTAATGTTTTAAGTAACCAGATACATTGTTGGTGGTAATAATTCTATTAAGAACATCTTATTGATATATATATATATATAATATATATAATATATATATATATATATATATATATATATATTAAAGTCCGTGTGGAGAGCTCAAAGTATAATAATTGGGTAATTATATATAGAGTAATATAAGTTAAAAGAAAGGAAACGAATCCGACTGTATGAGTATATATAAAAAGATATGAAAACACCACAAAATGCTGTTAAAGTGAAAACTTAGCTGATATTGAACAATATTTCGATTTTATGAAAATCGTCATCAGAGCACGTTCATAATCCGTCTTGTTATGAGCAGAAACGAAAGTCATATGAGTTCAAAACAAAAACCTTGAGGTTGCAAAAAAGAAAAAAGTTATACAATAGTTTTGAATGTGAGCACTTCCGCCGCATTTTTCTCGGTCATCAGATTATGTGTATCTTAATGTAACAGTTTTTTTTTAAAAAGGAAGATATAATGACAAGATTTGACACTAGACGAATCCCCTTATTCAAAACGGGATGGGTATTAGCCTGCTAACGTTAAGTTTTCAACAGATTTATAGAAAAAGAATTTTTATTTTTGTAAACAATATTGTAAATTTTCTGTTTTTTTGTTTTTCTTATATATAAAGTAAAAAGGTATGAACGGTTGTAAGGTTTTATTAAGGTTTTCATGTGAGAAATGAAAAGATTTATGAGGACTGGGCTTAAATAATTAGAAGTTTGTTGGGTAGACTTTTGGTTTCTAGTTTTTATCTTAAAGGTTATTTTATTTTTATATTATATATGCGGTTAGGATATTTGTGTTTAGGGTAAGGTCAACAGATGTGGGAGATGATGTTCTGAATTTGTTTATATATATATATATATATATATATATATAATATTATATATATATATATAAGTTAAAAGAAAGGAAATTAATCCGACGGTATGAGTATAGATAAAAGGATATGAAAACAACACAATATGCTGTTAAAGTGAAAACATTTTATAACATATCCATAGCTAACATTTTATAACATATCTTATAACATATTTTATAACATATTCATAGCTAATATATTTAATCCAATATTTTATAACATATTATATATTATCCAATATTTTATAACATATTTTATAACATAGCTAATATTTATAACATATTCATAGTTAATATTTTTGTTAACATTTTATAACATATGCATAGCTAATATTGAACAATATTTCGATTTTATAAAAATCATCTTCAGAGCTTGTTTATACTCCGTACTATCAAGAACGGAGACGAAAGACCTATGACTTTCGTCTCCGTTCTTGATAGTACGGAGTATAAACAAGCTCTGAAGATGATTTTTATAAAATCGAAATATTGTTCAATATTAACTATGAATATGTTATAAAATGTTTTCATTTTAACAGCATATTGTGTTGTTTTCATATCCTTTTATCTACAGACACACACACACACACACACACACACACACACACATATATATATATGAAAGGTGATACCTTGAAACACGTGTCTGTGGATTACTTATTTATTATATATATACTCCCATTGACTAATGGTTGAGTTCTCTGAATAGGGACTTAATTGTAGATTCACCGTTACGGCGTATAGCTAACCCTCGCGTTTGTTTACATAAACGTTTGAGGACTCTAGTGAATTTCATTTCCGCTTAGAAATGTAGCGATTATTTATTCTCCTATATTTGACAGCTGCCTCTGGCCGTACGGGTTAAAGGTTTGGCGAACGAAAGTTCATTCGGGTCTCGAACCCGGCCAGAGGTAGCTGTTACGGTATAGCCACACTGATGAAAGGTGATACCTTGAAACACGTGTCTGTGGATTACTTATTATTATAATATATATATATATATATATATATATATATATATATATATATATACAAACACACACACACACACACACACATATATATATATATATATATATATATTATGGTGGCGCGTTAGAGTTGTAGGAAATGGACTCATTGACCCGAGGTCAATTCCTGGAGGAAGCTGTTTGCATTCTTACATGTTACTGATACCCTTGGGAAAGATATGAATCCAATTCTCCCTCCTGTTAAATAAATAACAGGGCAGACTGGGCTCTTTAATCATGGTTAGGTAACCAGTATAGGAGAAGGAAAACTCTGAATTCAAACCTATTAAACTCCGCTTAAGAAATTGACCTTGTGTCACATTCTGCTCGTGTGGAGTGGTTGGTATATATATGTATATATATATATATATGTGTGTGTGTGTGTGAGAGAGAGAGAGAGTGTGTGTGTGCGTGTGTGTGTGCGATTGGATGGCGAGAAAGAAAATCCGTGCTATAAGCACGCTTGTCTGATAATGTTTATGACATGATGGACTTACCCGTCGATCGACGTATGAGTGTTCATACAATGAACACCCCCACATTGATTTGTTTATAGTGGTGAAGGCTTGTGTTGGACCATCCACACTTTTTGGCACAGTCGATAGGAAAAAAATCAACCCAATCAACGACCGACCTCATGAATTTTTTATTCAGAGTTATACCTCTCCTAGACTGGTTACCTACCCAAGGCTGAAGGGCCCAGTCTGCCCTACTATTTAACCCATAGCTGGGGGGATTTTAAATTCAGAGATACCTCTCCTAGACTGGTTACCTACCCAAGGCTGAAGGGCCCAGTCTGCCCTACTATTTAACCCATAGCTGGGGGGAGAATATACGGATTCATACCTTTCCCAATGGTATTAGCGCTATGTGAAATGCCAACAGCTTTGTCTAGGAATTGAACTCGAATCGACGAGTCCATTTTCCACGACTCTAACCACTTGCCCACGCGCCTCCATTAATGACATACTTCGCATTATACATGTACATATGTTTTATGTTGTGTTTATATTTAACAAATTATTATTTATTCAATGTATATTTGTAGAAAGTCATGCGAGCGATTAATTACCTACCTCTCTCTTTTTTGGGTCATATTTGTAGTAATAAGGTTTATCACTGTTTATTAAATAGAACTAAAATCTTGTTGCCAAATTAATAAATCCCGTGTGGCGTATGAGACTTATATGCGTGTATTTTCGATGTCTATGAAATTCAAAAATAGGATCAGGGTTATTCAGCTTGTGGATACATTTCATGTCGTTTCGCAAGTCGCAAGGCAGGTGTTGGTTAACTGCACCCGCTAGGAATGCCCAACAGACGTAGTCGTTCTTATGGATTCCCCACTGAAAGATGAGAAGCAAGCTACACAGATGAACATGACAAGCAATTAGTCAAACATACCCAAATGCGAAATCTGCCCTACGTGCGGTCGTATTAGAGAATATATATATATATATATATATATATATATATATATATATATATATATATATATATTAGTACAAGCCTATATATTAGTACAGGCCTATGTACACACATACACTCGCACACACTCATATATATCTATACATATACACACACAATCATACATAGACGCACACACAATTATATATACACGCACATATACACACACAGACACACATACACATATACATATATATGTGTGCGTGTGTGTGTGTGTGTGTACACATACACTCTCGCACACATTCATATATATCTATAGATATACACAGACACACACACACACAATCAAACATATACGCACACACAATGATATATATACGCACAAATACACACACAGACACACACACACACACACATATATATATATATATATGTATGTGGGTGGGTGTATGTGTGCGTGTATATATAATTGTGTGTGCGTCTATGTATGACTGTGTGTGTGTGTCTGTGTATATGTATAGATATATATGAGTGTGTGCGAGTGTATGTGTGTACACACACACATACACACACACACACATATATATGTGTGTGGGGGTCTGTGTGTATGTGTGCATGTATATATAATTGTGTGTGCGTCTATGTATGATTGTGAGTATGTCTGTGTATATGTATAGATATATATGTGTCTGTGCGAGTTTATGTGTGTACATAGGCCTGTATTAATATATATCAATGTATAATGTATAACACCCGTCAGTATATATATATATATGTATATATATATATATATATATATATATATATATATATATATATATATATGTGTGTGTGTGTGTGTGTGTGTGTGTGTGTGTGTGTGCATCTGCGTGTTTGTGTGTGTATGTATGTATGTTTATGTGTGAGTGTGTGGATGTGTGCATTTGAGTGTGTTTGCTTAAATGTGTCATGGACCTATGCTAATATATATTGATTCTATGATAACTCGAGTTTTAATTCGAACATATCACAGGCAAAAACACACACACACGCACACACACGCATATATATATATATATATATATATATATATATATATATAGATAGATAGATAGATAGATAGATAGATATAGATATAGATATAGATATAGATATAGATATATAATTCAGGAACAAGAGAAACTTATATGGTATTCTTCATAATATTTCTGCTATTCAAGACACATGCCATATTTTACTTGTACTCTAGCAAATATATTTAATAAACATTTCAGTAAAAGATAATTACTCTCATATATATATATATATATATATATATATATATATATATATATATATATATATATATATATATAACTGTGTGTGTGTGTATTGAAGATCTTTTCGGTGACACCTGAGTAGTTGACTTCTCCCGCTGATTCAACTCCCTCAACTGGTACAATATGTACGAAATGAGCAATTTGCAATTTTTAATATTCTGACTCATTCGTTTTATTTTATATATATATATATATATATATATATATATATATAGTATTGGTAAATGGATGTTCGAAAGTTAGGACACAGTTAACTGAAATTCTTCTTTTCCTTTGCAAATCCGTCGCAGTCGACGATGACATCACTCCATATCTTAATTTGTGGACCCTTATAGTGGCTCATTAGTCCAATTCTGGACTTGCAGATGAAATCACACACATTGCAGGGGAAATTCCCATCTACATTTGGTTGTTCATGACGACGAAGACGTTGCCGTTCTGCAGTTCTGTTTACCTTATTATTGAGCTGCTTAGCGCCTCGCCAACCCTATCTGTTGAAGGCCAGATCTTCCATGATTGAAGGTGGAATGTTACAAGAATACACATGGATAATGCTTTTTCTTTTTGGTGGGGGGCGTTTTGGGCCAATTTTGTAAGGATTTGCTGTCCTCTTTCATTCATTCGGTTTTCGTAGAAATACGTTAATGTAGAAAGATTTAGTATCATATAGATTTGAAGAGGCGATACATAATTTTAGGCGAGCAGAGCCTATGCGGTTGTATAGAGGATGTTTGTGTGCATATTCATATTGATGTATATATTGATTTTGTTGAACTTCATTCATCTGAGTGCTTAAGTTAAACGTTAGCCTGATCACATTAGGAATAATAGCGGTTTGGATAAAGTATGTTAGTCCCAATTTATTGAAATAGGCTCAATAATTACAGAGAATGGTAACCAGCGCTTCATCACAAATTTCTTATATATATCCTTATAAACATCGGGTATATAATAGAGGAGACAGAGATATATTAGAGATATATATCTCAAAATATAATTATAATTATTATGCATTTATTCATTTAGTTTTTGCATAATTTCAAATTTGAATCCTATAAGGAAAAATTAAATTTCCCATTGAATTGCGGGTACTACGGCTAGTATTAGATAATAACATAAAATACGCATAGAAACTGTATAGATTGATTTTTTGTTTGATTCGCAATATTATCAATGATAAAACGTAAACTGGGGAAATAATATAAATACTATTACATGTATCAGTACGCTTTCTTCTCAAGGTACTCGCTACATGGACGAAGATCATGTTAATATATATGTTGTGGATACAGCTATAAGTTATACGCATTGTAATTGCCTTTAAAATATAAATAATAATATAATTTACTGTTGTATATTGTACAAACGGAAATAGAAATTTCCGGTTAAATTAAACAAAGCAAATTAAAGACGACAGAAATGACAAAGGACTTTTTTTCCGGGTAAAGCGAACAAAAGAAGGATGGGTACAATAAGTTTGGAAATAGATTTGCCTGTTATCAGATCAAAAGATAAAGATGCGTAGGCTTATCGTCAATACAAAATCCAGAGGGCAGACCAGTTAGATGGTCAGATAGGAGACGGCGAACAGAGCACAAGGAGCGATCGTCGACATGGACCAGCAGACAGTGAGGTCGTCCACTCCTTCCATGTCTTCAATGCTAGTCATCCCTGAAGCAGTAGTAGTCATTGTCACCGCTCGCCAACCATCAGACAGGAGAAGAAATAAACGCAAGTTTTTACTATACAGCATGTGTTGTGATTTCATTAAGCGACCACTACATATATCGTCTAGGGTTAGTGACGATACCCGCTACAATACGTACGCCGATTTAGCAGCGTGAGTTTGAAGAAGCCGATATATAACATATATAGAATTTGAGGCCAGTATATAACATATACGATTTAGTGCCGGTAAAGAAGGCAGTATGCAACATTACTTAACAATGCTTCAAAGCAAATTATCATACAATTATAATTACATTTTGAGATACAGGCATATCACCTAATCCTGACCTGAACACCAGACCTAGTACAAATGAACAAGGAAAGATTGTCATCTAGAGAATTTTGTCATTCTTGCGGGCCGTGGAGATAGAAAACGAAAACCATAACAAATATTTGGACCTTGTCAGAGAACATGGGCCGGCCACTTAAACAGACTTGGGGATGAGATACTACCAAAGCAGATTCTCATCTCTCAACTGAGAGAGGGATCACATCTTGGATCATAAAATTCAGAGAAGTGAAAAGACTGTGGAACATGAGGGAAAACGTGAAACCAATTGTAAGTAGGGCTCGTTGAACCATCTTGAAGAATTTGAAAAAAGAACGAAGGAATTTGAAATCGAAGGATGAATCGAGACTATCTAGACAACATATATTGGTAAGATTAGTAATAGTTTATTAGCTACAACGATTGCATACTTGCTCGTGGTTGACGAAGCAAATACAGAATAGTCAGTCCGGCCACAGCAGCTGCAATTGTAGATTCGGACTGGGGTTGTGTCAGCACGATTTTTAATCCTCCAGTCACTTTAGATTTCTTGAAAGAGTCCTAATACGTCACGATGACCGGTTGAAATGTCGCCAAACATGGCGATGTAAGACAGGAGATAATATTTCATTCAGTAGGTATGTACTGACCAGCCCAACAGGGTGGGGGTTTAGTGGCTTCGGTCCTGGATCTTTACAAGTTAATAGCGTCGATCCCAGGGGGATATCCCACCAGGCAATACCTGCCCCCTCAATTTAAAGGGGAAGGGTTGGGTTTATTGCCCAGCGCCTGAGGCGCCCCTCTTGAGGGGAAATGCCGACGGGATCGACGCAAATTTTTACCTGCTACCCATGAGCTTCGGTTTGTGGGTGGTCCCACTTTAATAGGACCTTGTGCCTAAGTGGGTTCGAGATAAATACAAGGTATGTACTAACCAGCGTAATTTTATGTTCATTAGTAGAACCTCGATACAAGTGACCTCTGCCTGCTCAAGGAATTCAACATTAAATTCTTAGTCACTGTAGTAGATGTTGAGTATTGATAGCACAGCTTAGTCGGTAGAGCGTTAGGCTAGGAATCACAAGGTTCCTGGTTTGATACTGACCCTCGCCAAATCAGCGTATGATTAGCACAGGGATATGTGCGGTAATGTTAAGAGTTGCTAGTAGGTGCGGCGTCCACCTCTGATGCTAAAATAATCTCATTGCTCTAGTGCTAGTGAAAAAAGAATAGACTCCCTCGTTGTATGGCTGATACCGATATTAGTCCGCCCCGACAAGTTTACTTACCTACAACGTAATACATCATGGGGACATAAAACTCAGAGAAAGTTATTGCTTGTAGCAAAAAAAAAAAAAAAAACAGCAAAGAAAACACACACCACACACACACACACACACACACACACCGGGTGGTGTAAATTATTTTTGAAAGATATTGCCTTAAGAGGTCGGAGTTAAAGATTCAATGTCAGAGGGTTTGTATCATAATTAAGTAAAATCATCAAATTTATTAAAGGAGTAAAAAAAAAACAGTATGAAATGGAAACTTAATTCTGATAACATTAAATATATAATAAAATAAAACAAACTATATATCAATATATAATACCAGGTATGTATTCGTTAAAACTTGTTTTAAGAAACACTGAGGGGCTTGTAAGGTTGCATGCTAGAATTATTTTCACTGTATTTTTTCTGTTACGACTTTGGGTAATGTGACGTAAGCAGTGACGTAGTTTTAGTCACAGATAGATCGAAACCGAATTTCAATTAATAATAGATATTATGTTCTGAAAATCACTGGTCCCCGGTAGATCATCGGATTTAAGCATATATGAGCCTGTCCAATATCTTACTGTGGTAACTGCTGAGTTAACGGCAAGTACTATAAGCAATCTGAGGCGTATATGCTATATATAAGCAAACTAGCAGCGGCTACCCGACGGCGCCAGGGTAGAGGGGATTTTTTAAAGTCCCGCTGATCCATTATTACTGAATCGTGAATGAATCCTCGTGAGAAGCCCCATTTAAATCCCTATGTAAAAATAGACCTTACATTGATCCAGCTACTCTGAAATGAAATGTTAATGTCTACTATGTAAAATATTAAATGAAAAAACAAGCTATGTTGTTATGATTTAAATTTTATTTTTCAATTATTATCACGAATATAAATCAAATCTCTATTATTTTTGCTCAAAAACCAAGCCCTGCTGATATTTAATGTGTATATATATTTACTTTATCGTTAATTGTTTTATTTGCTAAGTTTCTTCCGGTCATACAGATTCATACAACTGCCCTTTTTATATGTATAGATAGATTAATTCTTGGATCAAGTAATATATTCAATAACTTTTGTGTATCATAAAAGCAATCTGAGGCCTATATACCATATATAAGCAAATTAATTCTTTATAATTCTTTACAATGTATTTATCATAAAAGCTGGGTGTCACTAAAATAAATGTTAAACATAATAATATGAAGGCCATGTTGCTGTAAGACGGAAAAATTAGAGCAGAATTAAATTTCCAAATATCGAATAAAAACAACATAGCGAGTTAATTTTCTAAGTAAAATTATTATTAGCATTTAACTAAACGTTTCATCTTCTTCCTGCTTGGATATATGGAGACATCTACACAGTTGTATCTCCATCAGCACAAACCGAATACTAGTATCAAAACTGCATCTAGTGTTGAGGTTCCAACTCTGGAGCTCAGGGGAGTGTGGAGTACACCTTCATTTCCATTACTTCAAAGTCCACCCTGTCCCAGGATTAACACCTATTAGCGGCCCATCTATAAATTAAATTACCGTATTTTACGGCATATAAGACGCATGGGCATATAAGAGCATATATTTCAGCAGGTCAGATTCAGGAAAACATGTTTTTAGTGTATTTAAGCATATATGGTTGAAAACAGACTAGCTGTGCATTACACAAACAGAACCATAGCTGTATAAAAGTAGTTTATTCCTCACCAACAGATGGCATTACCGGTAAATCAGAGCGCCGATCAACTGATCTTTATAAACGCAAGTCACAGCATTTCAGATTGGATTGGTTTGGTTTAGTTTGTTTTGTTTTACGACATATCAACCTCAGTGGGTCATTTAATGCCGATAAAGTTTTGAAATAAATCAATTCTTAATGGATAATACATTTTTTTATAAATACATTTTACTATTTAATCCATAGATGGGACCCTAACAGGTACCACCACTCCGGGTCAGAGTGGACCAGGGAGCAATGGTGACGAAGGGGTGTTCCACATTCCCCAAACCTCCAAAACTGGAACCTCACCATCAGATAGAGTTTAACGTCACTCCCAGGACATGTAAACCCACAGCCACCGCCTTCTAGCACCCATATGATAAAAAGGGGTTGGGGCTTGCCATAAGGGCAATAGGGTTGGGAAAATCATATAGGTGCTAGGGCTTGACGTGACCAGCCGATTGATCGGAGGGGGCCTCTCCGACCGCCCGTCTAGCCCAAGATAGGGCCAAAGTGGAGTATTGCATGTCATTAACTGCTCATCCACCTGGACTCTATCCTTAAGCATCACGGGTCGCCACCCACGGCGAACAGGTGGCCCCATTGGGGGAGTCTTACCCCTCTGCAGAGGTGCAGTCGGTGCATTCTAACGCCCTAGCCGACAGGGCGGAAATAAAATTGAATGAAAAAAAAAGAAGAAAAAGGCATAAAAATAATTCAAGGGTTGACATGCTGTAAAAACCAAGCAACCACTGATACATATGAGCTGAAGGACTTCAACATTTGAGTGGTTTTCGCAATGTTAGACGTTGTGTATAATGGGGAGGTATAATTGATGGAAGAGCTCAGGGATTCGTAGGTGGATATGGCGAATCCTGACTCGGTGCTGTGCCAGAAAGTAATGAGCACAGCAGCTCTGTACACAGTAATGTTGCTGTTCTAATTCAGATACTAATTACTCCACACCTGTTTGTTCACTCTAATAAAATACTGTTTGCATCTGTCAAGTGAGACCGAATGAGCCTGAAATAGAAATTAAAAATTCAATGTAACTTATATATATATATATATATATATATATATATATATATATATATATATTATATATGTGTGTGTGTGTGTGTGTGTGTGTGTGTGTTTTGTGTGTGCGTGTATATATATATTATATATATATATATATATATATATATATATAAACGTAAGCACACACCAACTCTGTACACAGTGATTCTAGTGCCCCAATTCAAATGCTAATTACTACACATCTGTTTATTCACTTTGTCAAAAGCAATGGTTGCATCTGTCGAATAACACCAAATGGGCTTAAATGTATTTTAAAGGTTAGTCACTTATAAGGACCGGGTTAGCACAGTCAGTAGAACGTTCGGCTAGAAACCAAAAGGTTCTTAGTTCGATACCAGTCCTCGCCGACGCAGTGTTTGAGTAGCACAGTGATCTGAGCGGTAAAGTAAGGAGCTGATGGTAGGAGTGGTGCTCCAAAGCAGACCCTAACATAATATCCTTGGTCTAGCGCTAGTGAAAAGGAGATAGACTCCCTCGTTGTTTGGCTGATAGGCCGCAACGACGAATTTACTTTACTTATAAATATGCTGGCAGAGCTACGTGGCTTTCCCAGAGAGTTATGAATTGGAAAAAAAAATTCCCTATCTATAACTACGTATGAATTAATAAAGTTCTTTTTTTTATCTATTGCCTCATAAAAATAATAAAATTCGAAGGCAATACAATGCGTATAAAAAATAAAGACAAAAAGATGTTTTATATGTCTTATCGATTTCGAAGCTAGAGCTTCATCATCAGAGTTTATTTTCAGAAATGACGTGCTTAGTTTTTTTTATTTGTGTGGTTATAATTTCTCTTCTTATTTCCTTTTCCTCTCCTTTTTTTTCCTCTCTTTCTTCTTCTCCTCCTTTATGAATGAAATGGGCGAATAACTGTAATTTTTTATTTCTCTCTTTTTTTTTCTTTTTTAAAAGTTTGTTGAGAACAAGGCTGACATCCGGTAAAATGTTGCCAATATGTTGCGACCGTGTGGACATGTCAAAATTTAAAAACAAAAATGAAAAAATAAATAAAAACCGTTAATAGAAAAAATTACATACTTAGCTTTTGTTTCGCTTTCACCTTTCCTTTCTTATTCTTTCTCCCTCCCTCTCTTTCTTTTTTTTTCTTTTTTTTGTGTTATTTCTCTTGCAACCATATACACACGGAAACCGAAATAAAAATACCCTACACGAACATAACAATACATCCGCCACACCTAACATGCAATAGCGCTAATATAATATATTACATATACTGCACACAATGCACAAATAGCGGATATGTGGGAGAAACATCAACATCTTTTAGACTAAGATTAAAAAACCACAAATCCACAATAAAACTCAAATCCCCGCATAGTACGATAGCACTTCACTTTAACACCCTACCACACAACCTTACACACCTCAAATGCATTCTAATAGAACACGCATTTCCAACAACACAATCTCGAAAACAAGCAGAAACTAAATGGATTTTTAAAACTACAAACTCACATGAGGGGACTGAAAGCTGACATCGGAATACTCCGTTATTATAAATATTTTACAGACGCTGTCGCTGTCAATAACAACAAAGACAAAAGATCCGTTGAACAGGAGCAACTTTCATTTGAAAAAAGGTATCTAACAATTTACACCATGTCTATCATTTAAAAAAATAAAACCTATTTTGTATACCTGACGAATGCGTTAGCAGGAAACCATTGGTTGTAAATATTGTTCTCATGTAAATAAATAAAAGCTAAACCATTTATTTGTTATGGGACCGGGTTAGCTCAGTCGGTAGAGCGTTCGGCTAGAAACCACAAGGTTCCTAGTTCGATACCGGTCCTCGCCAACTCAGCGTATGAGTAGCACAGGGATCTGTGCGGTAAAGTAAGGAGCTGATGGTAGGTGTGGCGCTCCACCTCATACGCCAAAAAACAATCTCCTTGGTCTAGCGCTATTGACATGGGGATAGACGCTCTCGCTGATTGGCTGATACCGACTTTAGGCCGCCCCGACGACTTTACATTTTTTTACTATTCATTTATAATTTATTAATCCTTTGCCGGTATTACACTTGTCAAGTTTTTTTCTATAAAAAAAAGTATCGAATTTTATACGATACATGCATTGTAATTGCCTTCAAGCAAAAATATAATATATACTTTATTCAACAATGCTTCTAAAAAAACAAATATCCCAAAAAATCTTATTCACTTCGCCGAAGAGCAGAAGGCCTGGTTTGTTGTTATTATTCACTCAACGTCCCCTTACTTATTATGGTGGAGGCGTGTAAGTATCATTTGACAAGGTTAATTTCGCAGGGATTGTTAGCTGTGTACTGTGGCCGAGGCGATATGGTCTTTGACTATGCCTGCTGAGGTCCCGGTTTCGATTTCTGTCGGATGGAAGTCGTTAGTATACATCGCTGATGAGACTTAATAAAGTCGAAACAGTCTGTACGATGTTCTACACAGCGAGCGATCCTTTGTCGGGATTACACTTGCCAAGTTCATTTTCTATTTAAAAAAAAGTATCGAATTTTATACGATAAATGCGTTGTAATTACCTTCAAGCAAATATATATATATATATATATATATATATATATATATATATACTTTGGTGCGGTACCAAGTTTCTAGGTGGGTCCTAATTCTCTACCAGTAGTTTGTTGTAGAGTTCAGGTTCCATATGAGAGCTCAATGTTTAATTATTGTAAACAGAGCAAAGTTATTTGGGATAAAAAGGCCTTAAATACCATGGGTATCGTGGTTATGGACCATTTCCACTCGCGAGTATGCTCACGAGCTTCTTCAGACCACTGATACATTTTATTAGGCAGCCTGTCTAAATAAAATATATCGTGGTCTGAAGAAGCTCGTGAGCATAACTCGCGAGTGGAAATGGTCCATAACCACGATACCATGGTATTTAAGGCCTTTTATTCCCAAATATATATATATATATATATATATATATATATATATATATATATATATACCTTTGAAACGTTCTTATGGTATCCATGATATTGCCTCCTTATTTCTCGTCTTTTTAATAATCTTATTGTAAATTGTGTATTTTTTTATCAAGGCAAAGGAGAAATGAATTGAACAGCCTTATTTCTTTCTGTTATCTATATCGGAATTTCCTTTTCAATATTTTTTTCGAGTAAATATATTTCAGACGTCTTGGTGTCTGCCTAAGTCTATCATTACAAAAGATAGAAGTCTCTCAGTATTAGGAAATAAATGGATTAATACTTAAGTATTTGGCACATACGCTCAAATTAATTCAACAATTCCCGATTTGTTTGTCCTGATGGAATTCCTCCTTCTTATATGAAGGATGATCGATTAGTTGGTGTTTTAATGCATATCAACCCTTGTGAGCTATTTAATGCCCAAACTTGCTTGTGGATGACTCTACATATGCTCCCCATCCCCCTAGGGTTGAGCACTCTGGGGAGGATTCCGCTGATGGCCGCCAACTCAAGCGTAAATCATATATATAAGTAATGGAGCACTCTATGACGGCCTTTACATACAAAGCGACGTGTGTATTAAAACAGTTAAAATTGCCTTGGTATTCTGTAGGTGATGACAGCCTGATGCTTATGATGAAGGAGTGACACCCAACCGATCGGACTTCAGTCCCGGCTGTAGGTAGCTTACAAATGTCTAGCCACACTGAAGAGGCTTGACAAATCGAAACACGTGTCTCTGGATGACTCTCTCTCTCTCTCTCTCTCTCTCTCTCTCTCTCTATATATATATATATATATATATATATATATATATATATATACTTGTATTTTGAATTGCAATAAAGGCAATAGCGTTGGTAAAGTTTGGTTAGACGTGACCAACCGAATGATCGGAGGAGGTCTCTCCTTCCGGCCGTCAAGCCCAAGTAAGGACCAAAGAGGAATATTGCATGTCATGGACTGCTCAACCACGTGGCTTCTATCCTTAAGCATCACGGGTCGCCACCCACGGCAAACAGGTGGTCCCATTGGGGGAGTCTTATCCCTCTGCAGAGGTGCAGTCGATGCTTTCTAACGCCCCACCGACAGGGCGGGTGGAATAGGGACAACATGCTCATTGAATAACCTCTGATAATAACTGATAGATTAAAGGTCGGTAGAAATTCAGACTAGACTTGTCACAGTCGACCTCTATGTCAGTTATGTCTCCTGAGTCTGAATGAGGTAGGGGATACACACGAGCACAAATTGTCCTTAGAGTTACGACCCCACTGCTTTATTTTCTCCGTTCACTTTTGAGGCCGTAGAATCAGTGTGCAACAGACAGATGAACTAAACAGAGTGGGCTGACACGCAGAATGTTACACTGGTCAGCACTGTCGAATACTAGATGCCGTGAGCAAGACTTGAAAGAGCGATTCCCTATAGTGACTAGCGGCGATCGAGAGACAGTCAGAGAGACAGAGACATAGCACGGAAAAGAGAGCTCTATAAGAATTCGTTCTGTCAGTGTTAAATGTATATATATATATATATTATTAATATTATATGTGTGGTGTGTGTGTGTGTGTGTGTGTGTGTGGGTGTGTGTGTGTGTTACTTTTAGACCGATTTAATAAACTTTCACCGTCAGCATAACGCAATGATCAGCTGTTTACAGATTTGATGTTCTGGTGATCGTAAAGTATAACACATATGTGTGGATTTAAAACAATTAAAACACCACTCCTTAAAAAGGAGCTGCCAATGGCCCAGAGGTTAACGGATCGTAAAGGCAGTCGGTGTTCGCTTCTGGTCGGAGTTACTTGTTGTGTCTAGCCACACTGAAGATGCGCGAAACGCCGAAACACATGTCTTTGGATGATTTATTATATATATATATATATTAATAATCATCCACAGGCACGTATTCCGGCGTTTTCACACCTCTTCAGTGTGGCTAGACACAACAACTATCCTTGGCTAGCGTCAAACTCAGACTGACTGTTTGGCCAGCCGAACGGGAAAATCACACCAGTAAGTCTAAGTATAAAAAACCAAAAAGCAAACACCACAAAGGGACTGAAAGAGAACATATTTCGAAATAAGTGTATGTCCTAAACAAGGTATATATCCCATTATATATATATATATATATATATATATATAATATATATAATAAAACAAACATATGTCTCCATCAATTTAATTTTTATTAAAATCTTACAGGATACTGAAAATGCAGTGCTTGTGCTTTCCAAAAATGTTTGTCTCATAACTTTTGACCAATTCGTGCTTCACGCTTATATAATATATATATATATTATATATATATATATATATAATATATATAAAGTAAAAGTTAAAGTAATCGGGCGGCCTAATGTCGGTATGACCATACAGCGAGGGAGTCTATCCCCTTTTCCCAAGCGCTAGACCAAAGAGATCGTTTTTTTTGCGTCGAGCTGGAGCGTCAAACCTATCATCAGCTCCTTACTTTACCGCACAGATCTCTGTGCTACTCATACGCTTAGTTGGCGAGTTGAAATGTGTTTCATTGTTATTGTTTGCAATACAATTATAACCTAAATTATAAGTTAAAAGAAAGGAAATGAATCCGACAATTAGATCTAAATTTCTTAACATTATCTAAAATAATAACAAATTCCGCCAACTTTTTTACTTTATATATAAAAACCAAAACACAATAAATATTTAATCATTTATAAATACAGAACTTAAAAATAATAATTAAAAAATTAAAATAATAATCGTAAAATAAAAAAAAACATTCCTTTTCTAAAATAATAACATATTCCGCCATAACCTTTTTTTTTACTTTATATATAAAAACAAAATACAGTAAATATCTAATCATTATGAAATACGAACTTAAAAAATGAAAATTTAAAAAATAATTAATCGTAAAAAATTCCTTTACTAAAATCTTTTGATTTCCAACGTCACATTTCTTAATACCCATCCCCTCCGTTTAAATTGTTCGTCTTGTTGCCAACATCTAAAAAATCCGCTAATTTGGATATGTTTTACTGACAAAAGGTATACATGAGACATGACGACATATATATGCGCGAATGTCCACATTGAGTGAATAATGTAACGACTTCGTTCTTTTTTGCAGTATTAAGTTTTCCGTTTTGTGACTGATTTGACATTCTTCTCCGACCCAAACAATACGGATGTGAATGAGCTCTGATGATGATTTTGTAAATCGAATATTGATCAGTATCAGCTATGATTATATTATAAATGTTTTCTTCTTTAACAGCATTGTGTGATATTTTCATTCACCTTTCATACTCATATATATAATTAAATATATATATTATATATATATATTATATATATAATAAGATAAATATATAGGTTTTACAATCTATTTATTGGTGACAAAAGAACTTTTCACAACCATATTGGTTTCATGCGATGCAATCATCAGGTGAAGATGTTCAAATGTCCTTTGAAACATCTTCACCTGATGAATGCATCGCATGAAACCAATATGGTTGTGAAAATTCCTTTGTCACCCAATAAATAGATATGTAAAACCTATATATTTATCTTATTATATTATAATAACAGCTCTATTTTATATTGAGCACTCTACTAATTAATACTGCCTTTGGTACACCATTCCAGCAAAAGCTGAAATAGTGACCATCTCACACTACAGTATATTATATAATATAATATATAATATATATATATATATATATATATATGGATGTGATAATTGCCTTTCACTTGCGCTAATACCGTTGGGAAAGGTATGAATCCTACTCTCCCTCCACCCATGTAAGATAGTAGGGCAGACTGGGCTATTTAACCTTGTTAGCAACGGCCTAGGATAGAAAAAACTCTGAAATCCAACCTGTTGAACTCCGCTTAGAAATTGACTTCGTGTCACATCCTGCTCGTGCGAGGGGTTGGTATATAATATAATATATATAATATATATATATATAAATTATATATGGTTGTCCGACAGAAGATAAAATGATTGATTCTATAATGTACATATTCTTGTTAAATATCAAAGAGTTCGTAAATACACCCGTTACATCTTTAACGTACATATTAAATATTTTACTCTCTAAACATTCTCCTTAAAGTCCCTCGAGTCTGAGTGTATTGAAAAATGCGTGAAAATATCGAAAGCGTCTACCAAGGCGAGTGCACATGAATTGTAAGGAAAGAGAGAGAGAGAGAGAAGAGAGAGAGAGAAGAGAGAGAGAGAGAGAGAGAGAGAGAGATGATACTTCATCAAAGTTGTATTTTACAGAGTTTGATGTTTATGCTCCGTTGTTTATCTAGTGGAGCCTATCGATTAAATCTTCTCACTATGACTACTCTATGACTTGCCGCGTACGAGAGCGGCTTTCAAAGGGAGGCAACCGCAAACAAGCTGAAAGAATCCTTTCAAGTACTTCAAAAATTCATTTGTTTGTACGTTTATTCGGTCAATTCTTTCATGTTTCCTTTTCTCTCCTCTTCCTCCCCTCTTCCCCCTCCTCCTCCTCCTCTCTTTTGGCTTTACTTCTTTTGTTATTCTTAGTTTTTTAATTGTTTTCACTTTTTCCCTATCTTACCATTCATTTAATTGCAGCATATATTCGTATTTTAATGTTTATATATGTTTTTCTTCTTCATCTTTTCCCTCTAATTCCTTTGTTCATTTTATAGCCCTCTATATTTATGTCTATTTCTTTCTTTTTTCTACCTTCTTTTTTTTCTTTCACCGCTGTGAACCATATAAATATATATATATATATATATATATATAAATATATATAATATATATATATAATATATATATATCTAATCATCAATCTTATCAAAGTCTCTCTGCTAGGCGTGTTTATTCTACCATTCTTTCTCTCTATATATATATCTATCTATCTATCTATCTATCTCTATCTATCTATCTCTCTCTCTCTCTCTCTTTCTATATATATATTATATATATATATATATATATATATTATATTATATAAA
The DNA here is from genome assembly GCA_023376005.1 of Doryteuthis pealeii. Lineage (NCBI taxonomy): Eukaryota > Metazoa > Mollusca > Cephalopoda > Myopsida > Loliginidae > Doryteuthis > Doryteuthis pealeii. The sequence goes on along the minus strand of CM042162.1, from coordinate 37,783,928 downwards.
TATTTAGAATTAATGAAAAATATATTTGTAGTTTAGAATTAATGAAAAATTAACGAATATATAATTTACAATTAATAAAGAAAATATAGTTTAGAATTATGAAACGAATGAAAAATATATATAGTGTAGAACTAATGAAAAAAAGAAAATGAATGAAATTAATATATATATATATATGTGTGTGTGTGTGTGTGTGTGTGTGTGTGTGTTGTGTGTTTGTGTGTAATATTGAAATATTGTGTGGTATATTCTTAAGTTAAATGTTCAATATCGTGTATAGAGCTGTATGTTTAATAAATTAGCAGGTCATTTATTAAATCAAACGGTTCTTGGTTTACTGAAACTTTCTCGCTTCTGCGATACTCAGTCATAAGCGTGAAACTAATGTAAATTATATATGCCTATCTCTTTGTATCTATCGCATCCTCAAAAGACCTACTGTATGGTGAGTTAGTAGAGGCACCCAACTGTAAGGAGACCAACGCCTATGCTTTAAAGATGTCTGCAAGTGGACATGAAGATGCACACGACACCAAACAATGGAGGCTTTGCAAAAGACCTGGCGCCTCCTCGTCAAACAAGGAATGAAAAGGAGTGAAAAAGGAAAGCCGCCGCAGAAAAAGAGCCAAAAGGAAGGAAGACAACAACTCAAAAAACATCCCTGTTGTTTGCAGTTACTGCATCAGAGATTGTCATTCAAAAATTGGTCTGTTTAGCCACTCACTCAGTTTTAAATTTTAAAAAGGTGACACTAAAGGCCATCGTCTTTAGTAGACGGATGGATGCCAACAGCATTATTATTAATTGTCTATCAATCTCTACAAGCAAATTAATTGTATTAAGAATTTTAAGAAAGTTCAATGACATACTGCTTAGGCTATGCAATGCAGTGTATAGACAAAATAGAATAGATAAATGGACAAAAGGCTGCATTCTTCCATTCCCCAAAAAGGGAGACCTAGGAATCGCTAAAAACTACAGAGGCATAACTCTTACTGCTATTGCAGCTAAGATATATAATGCTCTTCTTCTTAATCGCATCCGACCCGAAATAGAGAAAGTCCTTATGAAAAACTTAAACGGATTCCGCAGAAATCGATCCACAACCTCTCAGATCCTGACTATTCGATGGATCATAGAAGGGTTCGAGCAAAGAATCTAGAAGCAACGCTGCTATTCGTAGATTTCTGCAAGGCATTTGATTCCATACACATAGGAAAAATGGAACAAATACTAACTAGCATATGTCTCCCAAAGAAACAGTACCGCTATAATGATGCTCTACAAAGACACTAAAGCATGGTACCTCACCTGATGGCGACACAGATATCTTTGACATCACCTCGGGAGCCTACAAGGAGATACATTAGCACCATATATATTTATAATATGCGTAGACTATGTACTCCAAACATCACCAGATAGCATAAAAGAAAAAGGTTCAACACTAAAAAAGGCAAAAAAGCAGGCGATATCCCGCACTGACTATCACAATAACAGACTACGCTGATGACCTTGCACTTTCTTGCAGATACACCGGCACAGACCGAGGCACAACTGCATAGCCTGGAGAAGCAGCAAAGAATATCGCCTCTATGTGAACTCAAATAAAACTGAGTTCATATGTTTCAAAAAGAAGGGGGCATCTCCACACTAAACGTAAGCCTCTAAAGACAGTATAGAACAATTCACATACCTAGGTATAATATCTCATTCACAGAAAGCGATGTTAAACACAAATAGAAAGGCATGGTCGCCAACAAACAAATTATCAGTCATATGGAAATCGGATCTCACTGACAAGTTTAAAGCGACAATCTTCCAGGATGTGGTTGTATCAGCTGCTGTATGGCTGCACCACCTTGACCCTAACAAAGCGCCTTGAGAATAAGCTACATGGGAGCTGCATAAATGCTGCGTGCTGTCTTGAACAAATCATGGAAACAACACCCCACAAGAAACAGCTGCATGGCCACCTGCCTCCCATCTCACAAACCATCCGTGTGAGACGGAACAAGGCATGCTGGACACTGCTGGAAAGCAAGACGAAATCATAAGCGACGTTCTCCCGTGGAAACCAATACATGGGCATGCTAGTGTGGGCCGCCCACCAAGGACTACATTGACAACTCTCGAGGATGCTGGATGCTGCGTGGGACCTTCCTGGTCTATGAATGAAGACTTCGAGAGATTGTTATGGATATCCGTGTTATTGCTCGACATGATGATATTTGTAACTGTAAATCATTTATAAAATACTCCAACCAATGTAAGAGTTGAAAATGTTAACATCTTATTATAATGAAGTTTGTTTTTCTGTCTGTACGAAACTATATTACTAATCGAGTCACAATAACATAGTTATTTTACATCACATTCTCCATGATTTTATTTATATTCAAACCTCAATTATTAATAAAATTGCTTCACCTTTTTTTATTATGTTGTCCAATCTACATACAAAAGAACTGCAATTGTATTATATATACAAAAATAGCGTTTGCAGTGTTGAATGGAAGGCTAATTTGCATATTATATTAAAAATGTATTTTATTAAATATTGCTTAGTATTATATTCTAACTGTTGGTTTATTAATGAATATAAGTAAAAATCTCTTCAATGAATCTTAAATGAAATCCATTAACAAGAAAAAATAACTGTCATTTATTCTTTATTTCCTAATTACTAAAATAATAAAATTCAGCAATGAAAGAAGGGAGTGATGAAGAGTAAGTTTCATTTCTATTTCTATATACCCCACTCTGTTAACATATCTTTTTATCTGCCTTTCTTATTAACTTTCTAATTTAATACATATTTCATTACATTAAACTTAAATACTTGCACCGGAGGTATATATTTGCTAGTGAGTTTAATATATATTTGAATAACCAATAAAAATTAAAATTTCTCTGAATGTTTGTTGATGAGGATTTGATAATTAGTATTCTTGTATTATTCGACTATTTCCTCGTTTTACGTATTTCTTCCCACTAACACCGACATTAATACAGGTTTTTGCTGCTGTCCAAAAGGACATGAACTGAAAGGCAGTTTACTATCGATTTATTCTGGTAAACTTTTTGAGCTTCATTTCCCTAAATTAAGCGCTTTCTATGTTTGCCTGGTTGAGTATAAAATAGCTTTTATAGGGAAACTCGAAATATGATGGAAGCTTGACTGCACAATGCTTTATACTATCATAATTTCCTTTAGGCACTCAAACATCTAGAAACCTACTCGAAATTTCAAAATTAAAAATTGTACTTAAAACGGCAATTTTGCAGTTGAAAGAAGCAACCCAATAAATCAAGGAAGGAGTCCGACCCAAAACCTCTGCTGCCTTTCAAGAAAGCCTAAGAGAGAAAACCTCGAAAACAAATCAGAGCTGGATCCCTAAGTGTGTATCCTAGAATCTAGTGCTACCGTCAACTCCTGTGACACTACGTTGCCAACCACATGGTACCTTACCTTTCCTTGGGATCACACGGCAGTGAGAGAGAGCATTGCTACATGGGCAACAGCTTATCCTCCAAACAAACCCGCCCCAGCCTATGTAGTGCAAAGAAGAGAGAAAAACGGACCATATGCCTTTAGGCAGCCATTTGCTTTGCTGATTAATAAGTACATTTTTTCATTTACACTCAACATCTTGTTGTTAGGGGTAGTTAGGTTTAGATCAGGGTTAATTAAATTAAAAAACCTCTAAAATCGTATGTTAACAAACAACTGGATGTTGACGGTCTAAATGAAAAATTACTTAAGAATCAGCATCGCAAAAGGGTGCCTAAGGGTCATATGTCCGATAAACTAATCTTTACACTACTTCATCATCTCTCGTAGACAGAAGCTCCAGCTAACCAAAAAACCAACCAGAAGCACAAATAATGCAAGATTATTTTTGGAAGAGGTGCTAGATATCATAAAAAAATATCCTATTTCACATTCTCATATTTCTTTCTTTACATCCATGTCAGCTAGGAAATGTTTCCAAATAACACTCTTCTGTTGAGTAGCGAGAGAAGCTTATATAAAATTCTCCCAAAATCCGGAAACTGTAGCTCTATTTACTAAACGAAAAGAACATGAACAAAAATTTAATTTGCTTCAAAATATGATGTATTTCACAAATTATCGAGCTAAATTTGTATACCCTTTTCATACTACTCTATTGTTCTTCTGACGTCTTTCTATCTTACGTCTTCTTCTAACATCTCTTCTACGTCTGCTTCTCTTGGGGGATCGCTGTCTTCCATTGGGAGTCTCTTTATAGACGCCTGTGTCATTGTTTTAGATGATAACACAAACTTCATTTAACTTAGACCTATTTATTTCGAAATCCCACAGACTACTGCGCAGATCGAGTCGAGGGCAATACACACTCACCACCGTCTATTTTAATCTAAACCGGAAGGAGTCCTCCCACCGATTCTCACTACCACGAAAGGTCAGGATGAGGTCAAGCCTTTCACCATCTCAGCCGTGGTGCAACTTATAACAGCCATTGTATTTCTACACTACTGTACATAATATTAAGAATCTAATAATTATGAACATAAATCTGTATGTAACAGACTGAAATTACCATGAATGAAACTTTAATTAAAAATTGAGGTGTGTTCAAAATGTATCGAGACTGAAGTTGCATTTATAAGACAGAAATACAATGTTAAACATTAATGTCTAAAAAAACAGTCCCCTTTGAAATGACACTTATCACAGTTCAGTATTTAACTCGTCTGCCCTATTACGATGTACATTACATTGCGCTCTTCCAATGCAATATAAAGACATGTGTGTATGATACTGTTGTAGAGAAACGTTGAATCTAATCAAAACCGGACTAGTCTATCTC
>CM042162.1:37761959-37771959 GCA_023376005.1 Doryteuthis pealeii | reverse complement strand
TGCTTAACTCTTGTGCGGCAGGCGCATCACCAACCCTGTCTGTTGGAGGCCAGATCTTCCACGGTTGAAGGTGTAATGTTACAGGAATGCACATGGATAAAACCTTTTCTTTTTGGTGGGGGGCGTTTTGGGCCAATTTTGTAAGGATTTGCTGTCCTCCTTCATTCATTCGGTTTTCATAGAAATACGTTAATGTAGAAAGATTTAGTAACATATAGAGTTGAAGAGGCGATACATAATTTTAGGCGAGCAGAGCCTATGCAGTTGTATAGGGGATGTTTGTGTGCATATGCATATTGATGTATATATTGATTTTGTTGAACTTCATTCATCTGAGTGCTTAAGTTAAACGTTAGCCTGATCACATTAGGAACAATAGCGGTTTGGATAAAGTATGTTAGTCCCAATTTATTGAAATAGGCTCAATAATTACAGAGAATGGTAACCAGCGTTTCATCACAAATTATATATATATACATACATACATATATATATCCTTATAATCACCGGGTATACAATAGAGAAGGAGACATATATATATATATATATATATATATATATATATATATATATATATATATATCACAATATAATTATACTTATTATGTATTTATTCATTTAGTTTTTGCATGATTTCAAATTTGAATCCTATAAGGAAATTTTAAATTTCCCATCGAATTGCGGGTACTGCGGCTAGTATTAGATAATAACATAAAATACGCATAGAAACTACATAGATTGATTTTTTGTTTGATAGGCCATATTATCAATGATAAAACGTAAACTGGGGAAATAATATAAATACTATTACATGTATCAGTACGCTTTCTTCTCAAGGTACTGCTACATGGACGAAGATCATGTTAATATATATGTTGTGGATACAGCTATACGTTATACGCATAATTGTAATTGCCTTTAAAATATAGATAATAATATAATTTACTGTTGTATATTGTACAAACGGAAATAGAAATTTCCGGTTAAATTAAACAAAGCAAAGAAAATACGACAAAAATGACAAAGGACTTTTTTTCCGGGTAAAGCGAACAAAAGAAGGATGGGTACAATAAGTTCGGAAATAGATTTGCCCGTTATCAGATCAAAAGATAAAGATGCGTAGGCGTATCGTCAATAAAAAAGCCAGAGGGCAGACCAGTTAGACGGTCAGAGAGGAGACGGTGAACAGAGCACAAGGAGCAATCGTCGACACGGACCATCGCTGCCAGCGAGGCAGTGGGGTCGTCCACTCCTTCTACGTCACCAACGCTAGTCATCCCAGTAGCAGTAGTAGTCATTGTCACCGCTCGCCACCCACCAGACAGGAGAAGAAATAAACGCAAATTTTTATTATACAGCATGTGATTTCATTAAGCGACCACTACATATATCGTCTAGTGTTTGTGACGATACCCGCTACGATAGGTACGCCGATTTAGCAGCGTGAGTTTGAAGAAGCCGCTATATAACATATATAGAATTTGATGCCAGTATATAACATATAGGATTTAGTGCCGGTAAAGAAGGCAGTATGCAACATTACTTAACAATGCTTCAAAGCAAATTATCAAATACAATTATAATTACATTTTGAGATACAGGCATATCACCTAATCCTGACCTGAACACCAGACCTAGTACAAATGAACAAGGAAAGATTGTCATCTAGAGAATTGTGTCATTTTTGCGGGCTGTAAAGATAGAAAACGAAAACCATAACAAATATTTGCACCTTGTAAGAGAAGTGAAAAGACTGTGGAACATGAGGGAAAACGTGAAACCAATTGTAATTAGGGCTCATTGAACCATCTTGAAGAATTTGAAAAAAGAACGAAGGAATTTGAAATCGAAGGATGAATCGAGACTATCTAGACAACATATATTGGTAAGATTAGTAATAGTTTATTAGCTACAACGATTGCATACTTGCTCGTGGTTGACGAAGCAAATACAGAATAGTCAGTCCGGCCACAGCAGCTGCAATTGTAGATTCGGACTGGGGTTGTGTCAGCACGATTTTTAATCCTCCAGTCACTTTAGATTTCTTGAAAGAGTCCTAATACGTCACGATGACCGGTTGAAATGTCGCCAAACATGGCGATGTAAGACAGGAGATAATATTTCATTCAGTAGGTATGTACTGACCAGCCCAACGGAGTGGGGGTCCAGTGGCTTCGGCCCTGGATCTTTACAAGTTAATAGCGTCGATCTCAGGGGGCTATCCCCCTAGGCAATACCTGCCCCCTCGATTTAAAGGGGCAGGGCTGGGTTTATTGCCCAGCGCCTGAGGCGCCCCTCTTGAGGGGGAATGCCGACGGGATCGACGCAAATTTTCACCTGCTACCCATGAGCTTCGGTTTGTGGGTGTTCCCACGTTAATAGGACCTTGTGCCTAAGTGGGGTACGAGATACATACAAGGCATGTACTGACCAGCGTAGTTTTATGTCCATCAGTATGACCTCGATACTAGTAACCTCTGCCTGCTCAAGGACTTCAACATTAAATACTTAGTCACTGTAGTAGATGTTGAGTATTGATAGCACAGCTCAGTCGGTAGAGCGTCAGGCTAGGACTCACAAGGTTCCTGGTTTGATATTGGCCCTCGTCAAATCAGCGTATGATTAGCACAGGGATATGTGCGGTAATGTGAAGAGTTGCTAGTAGATGTGGCGCTCCACCTCAGATGCTAAAATAATCTCCTTGGTCTAGTGCTAGTGAAAAGGGAATAGACTCCCTCGTTGTATGGCTGATACCGATATTAGTCCGCCCACAAAATACAGAATACTAGTAACAAAACTGCATCTAGTGTTGAGGTTCCAACTCTGGAGCTCAGGGGAGTGTGGAGTACACTTTCATTCCCATTACTTAAAAGTCCACTCTGACCAAGGATTAACACCTATTAGCGGCCCATCTATGAATTAAATTACCGTATTTGACGGCATATAAGACGCACCCCATTTCAGCAGGCCAGATTCAGGAAAAAATGTTTTTAGTGAATTTGAGCATATATTGTTGAAAACAGACTAGCTGTGCATTACACAAGCAGAAACATAGCTGTATAAAAGTAGTTTATTCCTCGCCAACAGATGACATTACCGGTAAGTCAGAACGCCGATCAGCTGATGTTTATAAACGCCAGTCACAACATTTCAGATTGGATTGTTTTCCTTTTGTTACATAATCTATGGGGTTGCATAAGATTATTGTCAATCCCTTGTAATTCTGAGGGGATGACCCTTTTCATACCATGGCTGGGTCCTTCCATGGAAAATTACAGAAGCCCGCCAAAATACGTGAAGTCACGTGGGATCTGTTCGGTCGCCAGTTTTCAGTTAGACGTCAGGCAGAGAAGTCGGCCATTTTAGGTCCTGCCTAAAACTGGAACTCACGCGCGCTATGTTTGTCAGATATTCAGTTACATAAAATGTATAGTTAAGGAAATAAAAGTTTGTATAAGTAATATGTTCTTGTGGTTGATGAATGTCTTGGTAACAAGACTAAGAAATGAATCCAGGACGACCAGCCAGCAGGAACATAGCAATAGAAAACCAGACCTTAGGAGATCCGAGACGCTAGACCAGACCAAGTCAAGGTGATAGAAATACCAAAGACGATCAGAACCAAAGACGGCCAAGATATTAAAGAAGTAAGAAGAAAGAAAGAGGTATGCAACATTATAATTGTTTAGTGCCAGTGAAGAAGGCGCTATGCAACACTTTTTATGAATTCATTTTTAAAGCACCGATGATAATACAATAATACCAGCAATAAAATAAGGATGCATGGAGTTTAGGGTAGGTAAAATACTGAGCGTGAGTTGGCTTAGTGCCAGCTTACGCTCATAGAGAAGATTAGCCTAGGCCTACAGGAGGTCTCAAACTTCACCTATGATGTATAAGACGCAGAGCAATTTTTCTAAGGAAAACTTTTGGAAAAAAAGTGCGTCCTAGATGCCGTCAAATGCGGTAGATTAAAAAGAAATTATAAAATGTGTTTAAAATTGAGTTTAAAATAAAATTGATTGGTTTGTTTGGTTTGTTTTGTTTTACGGCATATCAACCTCGGTGGGTCATTTAATGCCGATAAAGTTTTGAAATAAATCAATTCTTAATGGATAATACAATTTTTTTATAAATACATTTTTCTATTTAACCCATAGATGGGACCCTGATAGGTACTACAACTCCGGGTCAGAGTGGACCAGGGAGCAATGGTGATGAAGGGTTGCTCCACATTCCCCAAACCTCCAAAACTGGAACCTCACCATCAGATAGAGTTTAACGTCATTCCCAGGACATGTAGAGCCGCAGCCACCGCCTTCTAGCACCCATATGATAAAAACGGTTGCGGCTTGCCATAAGGGCAATAAAGTTCGGAAAATTATATAGGTGCTAGGGCTTGACATGACCAGCCGATTGATCGGAGGGGGCCTCTCCGACCGCCCGTCTAGCCCAAGATAGGGCCAAAGTGGAGTATTGCATGTCATTAACTGCTCATCCACCAGGGCTCTATCCTTAAGCATCACGGGTCGCCACCCACGGCGAACAGGTGGCCCCATTGGGGGAGTCTTACCCCTCTGCAGAGGTGCAGTCGGTGCATTCTAACGCCCTAGCCGACAGGGCGGAAATAAAATTGAATGAAAAAAAAAGAAGAAAAAGGCATAAAAATAATTCAAGGGTTGACATGCTGTAAAAACCAAGCAACCACTGATACATGTGAGCTGAAGTACTTCAACATTTGTGTGGTTTTCGCAATGTTAGACGTTGTGTATAATGGGGAGGTATAATTGATGGAAGAGCTCAGGGATTCGTAGGTGGATATGGCCAATCCTGACTCGGTGCTGTGCCAGAAAGTAATGAGCACAGCAGCTCTGTACACAGTAATGTTGCTGTTCTAATTCAGATACTAATTACTCCACACCTGTTTGTTCACTCTAATAAAATACTGTTTGCATCTGTCAAGTGAGACCGAATGAGCCTGAAATAGAAATTAAAAATTCAATGTAACACATATATATATATATATATATATATATATATATATATGTGTGTGTGTGTGTGTGTGTGTATATATATATATATATATATATATATATATATATATATATATAAACGTAAGCACACACCAGCTCTGTACACAGTGATTCTAGTGCCCCAATTCAAATGCTAATTACTACACATCTGTTTATTCACTTTGTCAAAAGCACTAGTTGCATCTGTCGAATAACACCAAATGGGCTTAAATGTATTTTAAAGGTTAGTCACTTATAAGGGCCGGGTTAGCACAGTCAGTAGAGCGTTCGGCTAGAAACCAAAAGGTTCTTAGTTCGATACCAGTCCTCGCCGACGCAGTGTTTGAGTAGCACAGTGATCTGTGCGGTAAAGTAAGGAGCTGATGGTAGGAGTGGTGCTCCAAAGCAGACCCTAACATAATATCCTTGGTCTAGCGCTAGTGAAAAGGAGATAGACTCCTCGTTGTTTGGCTGATAGGCCGCAACGACGAATTTACTTTACTTATAAATATGCTGTCAGAGCTACGTGGCTTTCCCAGAGAGTTATGAATTGGAAGAAAAAAATTCCCTATCTATAACTACGTATGAATTAATAAAGTTCTTTTTTTTATCTATTGCCTCATTCTGTTCTTTTTCCTTATATATTATTTCATTGTTTTTTAAGTTATTTTTTTGTTTGTTCTTTACATCTCTTGAAGGACTTTAATAGAAACATTCCCACCTCCAACACATCTAATCGATTGTGTATATATATATATATATATATATATATATATATATATATATAAAATAATAAAATTTGAAGGCAATACAATGCGTATAAAAAATAAAGACAAAAAGATGTTTTATATGTCTTATCGATTTCGAAGCTAGAGCTTCATCATCAGAGTTTATTTTCAGAAATGACGTGCTTAGTTTTTTTATTTGTGTGGTTATAATTTCTCTTCATATTTCCTTTTCCTCTCCTTTTTTTTCCTCTCTTTCTTCTTCTCCTCCTTTATGAATGAAATGGGCGAATAACTGTAATTTCTCATTTCTCTCTTTTTTTTCTTTTTTAAAAGTTTGTTGAGAACAAGGCTGACATCCGGTAAAATGTTGCCAATATGTTGCGACCGTGTGGACATGTCAAAATTTAAAAACAAAAATGAAAAAATAAATAAAATCCGTTAATAGAAAAATTTACATACTTAGCTTTTGTTTCGCTTTCACCTTTCCTTTCTTATTCTTTCTCCCTCTCTTTCTTTTTTTTTTCTTTTTTTTGTGTTATTTCTCTTGCAACCATATACACACGGAAACCGAAATAAAAATACCCTACACGAACATAACAATACATCCGCCACACCTAACATGCAATAGCGCTAATATAATATATTACATATACTGCACACAATGCCCAAATAGCGGATATGTGGGAGAAACATCAACATCTTTTAGACTAAGATTAAAAAACCACAAATCCACAATAAAACTCAAATCCCCGCATAGTACAATAGCACTTCACTTTAACACCCTACCACACAACCTTACACACCTCAAATGCATTCTAATAGAACACGCATTTCCAACAACACAATCTCGAAAACAAGCAGAAACTAAATGGATTTTTAAAACTACAAACTCACATGAGGGGACTGAAAGCTGACATCGGAATACTCCGTTATTATAAATATTTTACAGACGCTGTCGCTGTCAATAACAACAAAGACAAAAGATCCGTTGAACAGGAGCAACTTTCATTTGAAAAAAGGTATCTAACAATTTACACCATTTCTATCATTTAAAAAAAAATAAAACCTATTTTGTATACCTGACGAATGCGTTAGCAGGAAACCATTGGTTGTAAATATTGTTCTCATGTAAATAAATAAAAGCTAAACCTTTTATTTGTTATGAGACCGGGTTAGCTCAGTCGCTAGGTTCCTAGTTCGATACCGGTCCTCGCCAACTCAGCGTATGAGTAGCACAGGGATCTGTGCGGTAAAGTAAGGAGCTGATGGTAGGTGTGGCGCTCCACCTCATACGCCAAAAAACAATCTCCTTGGTCTAGCGCTATTGAAATGGGGATAGACTCTCTCGCTGATTGGCTGATACCGACTTTAGGCCGCCCCGACGTCTTTACTTTTTTTACTATTCATTTATAATTTATTAATCCTTTGCCGGGATTACACTTGTCAAGTTTTTTTCTATAAAAAAAAAGTATCGAATTTTATACGATACATGCATTGTAATTGCCTTCAAGCAAAAATATAATATATACTTTATCCAACAATGCTTCTAAAAAAACAAATATCCCAAAAAATCTTCGCCGAAGAGCAGAAGGCCTGGTTTGTTGTTATTATTCACTCAACGTCCCCTTACTTATTATGGTGGAGGCGTGTAAGTATCATTTGACAAGGTTAATTTCGCAGGGATTGTTAGCTGTGTACTGTGGCCGAGGCGATATGGTCTTTGACTATGCCTGCTGAGGTCCCGGTTTCGATTTCTGTCGGGTGGAAGTCGTTAGTATACATCGCTGATGAGACTTAATAAAGTCGAAACAGTCTGTACGATGTTCTACACAGCGAGCGATCCTTTGCCGGGATTACACTTGCCAAGTTCATTTTCTATTTAAAAAAAAGTATCGAATTTTATACGATAAATGCGTTGTAATTACCTTCAAGCAAATATATATATATATATATATATATATATATATACTTTGGTGCGGTACCAAGTTTCTTGGTACAAGGTGATTCTAGGTGGGTCCTAATTCTCTACCAGTAGTTTGTTGTAGAGTTCAGGTTCCGTTGAGAGCTCAATGTTTAATTATTGTAAACAGAGCAAAGTTATTTGGGAATAAAAGGCCTTAAATACCATGGGTATCGTGGTTATGGACCATTTCCACTCGCGAGTATGCTCACGAGCTTCTTCAGACCACTGATACATTTTATTTAGACAGCCTGTCTAAATAAAATATATCGTGGTCTGAAGAAGCTCGTGAGCATACTCGCGAGTGGAAATGGTCCATAACCACGATACCCATGGTATTTAAGGCCTTTTATTCCCAAATATATATATATATATATAATATATATATATATAATATATATATATATATATACCTTTGAAACGTTCTTATGGTATCCATGATATTGCCTCCTTATTTCTCGTCTTTTTAATAATCTTATTGTAAATTGTGTATTTTTTATCAAGGCAAAGGAGAAATGAATTGAACAGCCTTATTTCTTTCTGTTATCTATATCGGATAATTTCCTTTTCAATATTTTTTTTCCGAGTAAATATATTTCAGACGTCTTGGTGTCTGCCTAAGTCTATCATTACAAAAGATAGGAAGTCTCTCAGTATTAGGAAATAAATGGATTAATACTTAAGTATTTGGCACATACGCTCAAATTAATTCAACAATTCCCGATTTGTTTGTCGCTGATGGAATTCCTCCTTCTTATATGAAGGATGATTGATTAGTTGGTTGTTTTGATGGCATATCAACCCTTGTGAGCTATTTAATGCCCAAACTTGCTTGTGGCTGACTCTACATATGCTCCCCATGCCCCTAGGGTTGAGCACCCTTGCGGGGAGGATTCCGCTGATGGCCGCCAACTCAAGCGTAAATCATATATATAAGTAATGGAGCACTCTATGACGGCCTTTACATACAAAGCGACGTGTGTATTAAAACAGTTAAAATCGCCTTGGTATTCTGTAGGTGATGACAGCCGGATGCTTATGATGAAGGACTGACACCCAACCGATCGGACTTCAGTCCCGGTTGTAGGTAGCTTACAAATGTCTAGCCACACTGAAGAGGCTTGACAAATCGAAACACGTGTCTCTGGATGACTCTCTCTCTCTCTCTCTCTCTCTATATATATATATATATATATATATATATATATATATATATATTTATATACATATATATATATATATATATATATATACTTGTATTCTGAATTGCAATAAAGGCAATAGCGTGGTAAAGTCATATAGTTGCTAGGTTTGACGTGACCAACCGAATGATCGGAGGAGGCCTCTCCTTCCGACCGTCAAGCCCAAGTAAGGACCAAAGAGGAATATTGCATGTCATGGACTGCTCAACCACGTGGCTTCTATCCTTAAGCATCACGGGTCGCCACCCACGGCAAACAGGTGGTCCCATTGGGGGAGTCTTATCCCTCTGCAGAGGTGCAGTCGATGCTTTCTAACGCCCCATCGACAGGGCGGGTGGAATAGGGACAACATGCTCATTGACTAACCTCTGATAATAACATGTCAGTTATGTCTCCTGAGTTTGATTGAGGTAGGGGATACACACGAGCACAAATTGTCCTTAGAGTTACGAGCCCACTGCTTTATTTTCTCCGTTCACTTTTGAGGCCGTAGAATCAGTGTGCAACAGACAGATGAACTAAACAGAGTGGGCTGACACGCAGAATGTTACACTGGTCAGCACTGTTCGAATACTAGATGCCGTGAGGAAGACTTGAAATGAGCGATTCCCTATAGTGACTAGCGGCGATCGAGAGACAGTCAGAGAGACAGAGACATAGCACGGAAAAGAGAGCTCTATAAGAATTCGTTCTGTCAGTGTTATATATATATATATATATATATATATATATATATATGTGTGTGTGTGTGTGTGTGTGTGTGTGTGTGTGTGTGTGTGTACTTTAGGACCGATTTTAATAAACATTCACCGTCAGCATAACGCAATGATCATCTGTTTACAGATTTGATGTCTCTAGTGATCGTAAAGTATATACACATATGTGTGGATTTAAAACAATTAAAACACCGCTCCTTAAAAAGGAGCTGACAATGGCCCAGAGGTTAACGGATCGTAAAGGCAGTCGGTGTTCGCTTCTGGTCGGAGTTACTTGTTGTGTCTAGCCACACTGAAGATGCGCGAAACGCCGAAACACGTGTCTGTGGATGATTTATTATATATATATATATTAATAAGTCATCCACAGGCACGTATTCCG
>CM042162.1:37754459-37756959 GCA_023376005.1 Doryteuthis pealeii | reverse complement strand
CTCTAAAGACAGTAGAACAATTCACATACCTAGGTAGTAATATCTCATTCACAGAAAGCGATGTTAATACACAAATAGGAAAGGCATGGTCGCCAACAAACAAATTATCAGTCATATGGAAATCCGATCTCACTGACAAGTTAAAGCGACAATTCTTCCAGGATGTGGTTGTATCAGTGCTGCTGTATGGCTGCACCACCTTGACCCTAACAAAGCGCCTTGAGAATAAGCTGCATGGGAGCTGCATAAGAATGCTGCGTGCTTTCTTGAACAAATCATGGAAACAACACCCCACAAGGAAACAGCTGCATGGCCACCTGCCTCCCATCTCACAAACCATCCGTGTGAGACGGACAAGGCATGCTGGACACTGCTGGAGAAGCAAGGACGAAATCATAAGCGACGTTCTCCCGTGGAAACCAATACATGGGCATGTTAGTGTGGGCCGCCCACCAAGGACCTACATTGACCAACTCTGCGAGGATGCTGGATGCTGCGTGGAGGACCGTCCTGTGTCTATGAATGAGAGGGACGGTTGGCGAGAGATTGTTATGGATATCCGTGTTGATTGCTCGACATGATGATGATTTGTAACTGTAAATCATTTATAAAATCCTCCAACCAATGTAAGAGTTGTAAAAGTGTTTAACATGAGTTTAATATATATTTGAATAACCAATAAAAATTAATAATTTCTCTGAATGTTTGTGATGAGGTTTGATAATTAGTATTCTTTGTATTATTCGGACTATTGTCCTCGTTTTACGTTATTTCGTTCCCACTAAACACCGACATTAATACAGGTTTTTGCTGCTGTCCAAAAGGACATGAAGTGAAAAGGCAGTTACTATCGATTTATCTGGTAAAACTTTTGAGCGTTCATTGTCCCCTAAATTAAGCGCCTTCTATGTTTGCCTGGTTGAGTATTAAAGATAGCTGTTATAGGAAACTCGAAATATGATGGAAGCTTGACTGCACAATGCTTTATACTATCATATATTTCCTTGTAGCCACTCAAAACATCTATAAACCTACTCGAAATTTCAAAATTAAAATTGTACTTTAAACGGCAATTTTTTGCAGTGCGAAAGAAGCAACCCAACAAGTCAAGGAAAGTCCGACCCCAAAACCTCTGCCGCCTTTCAAGGAAAGGCTAAGAGAGTAAACCCCGAAAACAAATCAGGAGCTGGAGTCCCTAAGGTGGTGTGATGCTGGAATCTAGTGCTACCCGTCAACTCCTGCGACACTACCGTTGCCAAACCACATTGGTACCTTACCTTTCCTTTGGATCACAGCAAAAGTGTAAAAGAGGAGCATTTGCTATATGGGCAACAGTTTATCCTCCAAACAAACCCGCCCAGCCTATGTAGTGCAAAGAAGAGAGGAAAACGGACCATATGGCCTTTAGGCACCCATTTTGCTTTGCTGATTAATAAGTACATGTTTTCATTTACACCGTCAACATCCGGGTTGTTTGTTAGGGGTTAGGGGTTAGGGGTTAGGGTTAGAATCAGGGGTTAATTTTATAATTAAAAAAAAATCTAAAAATCGTATGTTAACAAACAACTGGATGTTGATGGTCTAAATGAAAAAATGTACTTATGAATCAGCATCGCAAAAGAGGTGCCTAAAGGTCATATGGTCCGGAAAACTAATCTTTGACACTACTCCATCATCTCTCGTAGACGGAGGGCTGCCAACAATCCAACCAACCAACCAAGAAGCAAAATATAATTCAAGATTATTTTTGTGAAGAGGGGTCGCTATGGATATCATTAAAAATATCCTATTTCTCATTTCTCATGTTGTTTCTTTTTCTTTACATCATGTCAGCGTAGGAAATGTTTCCAAATAACACTCTTCTGTTGAGTAGCGAGAGAAGCTTATACAAGAATTCTCCCAAAGATCCGGAAACTGTAGCTCTATTTACTAAGACAGAAAAGAACAGTGAACAAAACTTTAATTTGCTTCAAAATATTAGGTATGTTCACAAATTAACGAGGCTAAATGTTGTATACCCTTTTCATTACTTACTTCTATTCTTCTTCTGGCGTCTTTTCTACCTTACGTCTTCTTCTAGGTCAGTCTCTTCTAACATCTCTTCTAGCGTCTGGATTTCTCTTGGGGGCATCGTGTCTGGTCTTTCATTGGGGATTTCTCTTTATCAGAAGCCCTGTGTCATTAGTTGTTAGAGATAATAACACAAGACTTTGATTTAACTTAGATCATATTTATTTCGAAATCCCCACCAGACTACCTGCGTAGATCGAGTCGGTGCGTGCAATACACGACTCACCACCGTCGTGGTTTCTCGCCGACTGACTAAAATCTATTTCGAATCTAAACCGGTAGAGGGTCTCCTCCACCGATTCTCACGGTATCCACCGGAAAGGATCAGGATTAGGTCAAGCCTTGTCACTCATCCTTCAAGAACGTGGGCTGCAACTTATAACAGCCATTTTGATTTCTACACTACTGTACATAAATATTAAGAATCTAA
>CM042162.1:37724459-37749459 GCA_023376005.1 Doryteuthis pealeii | reverse complement strand
GCCCTGTCCCGCATCATTAATATGTTTCTATGGAAATACATAGGAGGCGCTGCATTAGGTTCATCTATGTTTGATACAGTATCGTCGTTGATTGATGTTTGTTCTTGAGCGAAACTTTCTCAGATCAATCAACTGAACTTTCTGGGATCAACATAGTGAATTTACCAGTATCGGATAACTATTGCACAACTCAATTTTCTTGGAGCATTCGTAAAGATACCTTAACACAGTAAATTTATCAACTGTCTAAATGTCCATTAATCGAGTAGTAGACTTCGCTGACGATAAATTTGCATGTTAAAGGGATCCACAGTCTCCAAGTTTTATTTTAGCCACCTCTTACCAGTCAATATTGTCAATCGACTGTTTGCACGTTGATATCGACAAGATCTATGTATTCACCACGTGTTGTATAAGTAATAGGTGGCCTATTGATTATGTACCGTTGTGTAGAATTTAAAGAAGATACTGGTAATTCTGTAAAAGAAGAGACATGTAAAATAACCATAAACTTGTAACTCTTTTCGGTAGAGTTAGAAATTTAGAGTTAGCTGCAGGACCAAGGGAAGCGGACGCAAAATGGCTTTTGGTTTGTTTTGTTTTGTTTTACGGCATATCAAACTCGGTGGGTCATTTAATGCCGATAAAGTTTTGAAATAAATCAATTCTTAAATGGATAATACAATTTTTTTATAAATACATTTTTCTATTTAACCCATAGATGGGACCCTAACAGGTACTACCACTCCGGGTCAGAGTGGACCAGGGAGCAATGGTGATGAAGGGGTGCTCCACATTCCCCAAACCTCCAAAACTGGAACCTCACCATCAGATAGAGTTTAACGTCATTCCCAGGACATGTAGACCCGCAGCCACCGCCTTCTAGCACCCATATCATAAAAAGGGGTTGGGGCTTGCCATAAGGGCAATAGGGTTGGGAAAATCCTATAGGTGCTAGGGCTTGACGTGACCAGCCCGTCTAGCCCAAGATAGGGCCAAAGTGGAATATTGAATGTCATGAACTGCTCATACACCTGGGCTCTATCCTTAAGCATCACGGGACGCCACCCACGACCAACAGGTGGCCCCATTGGGGGAGCCTTACCCCTCTGCAGAGGTGCAGTCGGTGCATTCTAACGTCCCAGCCGACAGGTCGGGCAAAATGGCGTCTCTTATCCGCGAGTTATTTCCCTCTATGCGTGCAGAACTTTGGTTTTGAAATAAATACGTCAAAAGAAAGTTACAAATATTTAGGTATTTAAGAAGCAGAAATTTCATCAAATGAATGAATACCTGGATCGTCCCTATTATAAGATACTCAGGGTCATTCTTAAAATGGACAAAAGAAGAACTCAAACAGATTGACGAAAAGACTAGAAAATTAATGGCAATGCACATGGCTTTACATCCTAGAGACGATAGAGATAGGGTATATGTATCAAGACAGGAAGGTGGAAGAGGTCTTGCCAACATAGAGGGGTGCGTAGAGGCTACAATACAATGACTCGAAGACAGACAGACAGAGAGACAAAGAGAGTAGGAGAAATGGAGATGATGGGTCTTACTTGTTACATTCTGCTTACTGGTTCTGCTTACTCGGCCACCATATTCTCTGGGCTGACTTCTCTTCAGGACTTTCTGCTGTGGGTTGATCTTTATTGATTTATTCGTGTCGGGCTGGTCATTGCTTGTTTTAATATTAACTCAACAAACAAGACTTGTTTTTTTTTCTGATAAAGCTTTATTTCATTTATTTCACGACCATGTGTGATGTTATTGTTTTGAACCCTTAAGAGTTACTGCCCTTTGTCTAGGCAGACAGCTTAACACAATAAATATGGCTCCCTAAACCCTTCACACGTCGTCCGAGTGTACTCCATTTAATTCAGATATACTGACATGGTGGCAGCCCTGGGATTTGACGATTCACCAGAAACTAGGAGTACAACACCAAACAAGACTAACTGGAAAATAAGTTATGTCAACTTTTTGGACGAAAACCCCTTTTTGGACGAAAACCCCTTTTTGGACGAAAAACGCTTTTTGGACGAACTAGAAGTTAAGTCCTATGACCGAACGCAACCCGATATGAATTTCTAAAAACAAAACAAAAAAAAAGAAAAGTGTTGGCAGTATAAAAAAAATGTTCTCTGGAACAAACAAGTAAGTGTTTTAATACATTTAATAAACACTGTATTTCACATTTTTTGAATTTGTTATAATAGTATTTTTGTCGAAATGAGCGACGTAAGCAAACTGTCAATGTCCTGGACCGCACACAATTTAGTAGAAGTATTCAAATTCTTCAAGCAAAGATGCAGGCTTTATTTCTCTGTAAAAAAACATTCCAGTACACAAACAAATGTTCTTTGTAAAATACAGATTGGGCAAAATCACTTGTAATATACCCCTTATAAGACATCGGGTATATAAACGGGGGAGAGAGACAGATAAATGTAGAAGAAATAGAATCATGTTTGTTACTTGTCACATTCTGCTTACTGGTTTTAACTTGTCTAACTCGGGATGTCACTCAGATTCGAAATTTTGCATACACATTAATATCCCTATAACTAAGAAACACGCCAAATTTGGTTACTGATCTCTACTGATTAAGAGATATAATTAATTAATTAGATAAAAATCAAATGTATTTTTTTAAATAATATCTTAATTGTAAACAAAATGAAAAAAAATCCTAAAACAAATAAATATTCTATTATACAAACTCTCGGCGATTTTTAAAAAAATTTGATTAATCATTTTCCTCTTATTTTCTCCCTAACTCCTGTTTTCTCCTGACTTCTCTTTAGTGCTTTCTTTTAAGGGTTGGTTATTCTTTTTTGTTGGACTGGTCATTTCTTGTTTTAATAATCAATTAACAAGAAGTGGTTGTTTTCTGATTAAGCTTTTTATTTCACAACCCAGCCCATGTTGATTCCGCGCAGATTGAGTACGACCTTCAAGTTCGCCCGCTCAGAAATCTGCATTAATTCTGACTAACTAACTATATAACGCCTAATCGCGTGTTTACAAGGAGATCAAGTAAAAAGGTTATTACCCGTCAATAAATGTCGAGTAGGACCCTGTTATTGTGAATCTAACAGACCCTAATTCAAATATTCTAACTACAGGTACGTACATAATTTATAAGCGTCTTATGAAGTATCTAACAAAGATGGCAGATCAAGGAACAGAGAATAAGCCCAGCATAGAAGAAACAACATAGTAGAATAGACGATCACTTCTAGATTAGAAGCGGGTGGGGAATATATGGGGTGAAATAGACCTTCGAATCAACAAGCTCCCGCCAAGGGGGAACCAAAAACAAGGGAGTTCTCAGTCTTCTCACAAGTCAGACACTCTGTTGGTCAACACATTCTTCGTCTAGCAGCTAAAAAACCCGTCGTAGTAGTCGAAATAATCTTTAGCAGTTCAAAATCACATTTACTTACTGAAAAGCGCTTCGGCGTCGACTGCTTCTGCTGCTGCTGACTGCTGACTCCCAGCGCTTGACTCACTTGTTATTTTATGGGCATATTAGCTAAACATCCGGGCACGTCAGTCACACCTCGCATCCTTCCAGTTCCTACATCGCATCTGTTTTCGCATGCGGGAGGACGCGGGTTCGATCCCGACAGGCAAGACAATGTCTTGCTCCCTTTCCTTTTTCGTTCTCCGTCACAATAAGTATTATGAAATGGTAAGAAGAAAAAGAAAAGATCTAGTATGTATTAATATAACCAAACTGATGACGCATTGGCGCCCTTTTGCACCCTGCCCACTGCGAATGGTTTCTGTAAATACATAACTGTTGCAGCAGCAATCATTTTGGTCAGTATTAAACACACAATCCAGTGACAATTTCACATGAAAATTACGTTTCGTTCAACGGATTTATTACCCTTCTATAATTGCGCCGACTGTATTTGTGCAAGATCTCCTTAATAACATTAGTTATGCTGAAAAATTCTCATGTGGGTTTCATTTCTGTCCAATATTTATGTTGGACAATTGAAAGGGAATATAAATAGATAGGGATATTAATTGTTAAAAAAAAAAAGACTTACATTTTCGAACAGATTCTTACGTCATACATATAAATAAATAGATTAAAATAGAAGCAAAAAGTTTTCGAGAGATAAAATATAAAATAACAGATGGGAAAATATAAAAAGAAAAGAAAATATTTAAACATTTACGTATAGATAGGAAGCACAATGTAAATAAAATTATCAAGTAAATTGCCATTTGAGATAATTTATACTTTTTTGACATTTATTTACACATGAAACCACAACGTGACTATATATAACATACAGACACAGACAAACAGACATACATACACACATCTATGTACATAAGTGAGTGTGAGAGATAAATAGAGGGACATTATCTGTCATACATTGCTTAATCCTAAGAATAATTAAGGAACACAAATGCCCATATTCATATAAGTATACACATATTATATGTATAAATATGCATACATATACATACACGCAGCCATATAAATATGCATATATATACATACCCCCCATAATATATTATATATTATATATATATATATATATATATATATATATATATATCCAAAAGTCCAGAGAAGAAATCTTCCTTACGACACAGAGTTTTATTTAAACAAAACCAAGTCGCAGTTTGAGAGCTCAATGTGTGCTCTTAATGTTAGAGTCACAGGGCAAATAGATTCGCATCTGGTGAGTCAGGAGATTTAGACTATTTGTCTAATCTCGCTGAAATAGACTATAAGCTAAATCTCTAAGTCTTTTATTATTCTTTTTACACTTATATATATATCTCTCTCTCTTCTCTATATATATATATATATATATATATATATATATATATATATAATATATATGGGCGTATGAGTAGCACAGGGATCTGTGCGGCAAAGTAAGGAGCTGATGGTAGTTGTGGTGCTCCACCTCAAACGTCAAAATAAACTCCTTGCTCTAGCGCTATTGAAAAGGTGATAGACGCCTTCGCTGACTGGCTGATACCGACTTTAGGCCGCCCCGACGACACAAGTTCATAAAACGAGTAACGTTTATTCCGCCTTCGCTGCAGTTTTCGATCTATTTCAATAGATCTTCATCAGGGCTTAAGCAAAAAGGTCTCGCAAAATTCTTATTTTCTGTGATAAATTATTTTCCTCAAAAATAACGAAATCCCTTATGAAGATCTATTGAAAAAGAGCGAAACACTGCAGCGTAGGCAGAATAAACATTACTCGTTTTATGAACTTACTGTCGGATTCACTCACCAGTTTTTCTTCACATGATATTATATCCATAATATTTATAAGCAAGTAAGGATAGATCATTTATATCTAAGTGAGGGTACCGTTGACCAAGACGTCTGAAGATCACATTGGTGAAGAGCTGTCAGTATCGTGGGCCGATGGCTCAATGAACAGGTTACCTTGAATTATATTATCTAGCAAATATATGCACCTCCGGGTGCAAGTATTTAAGTTTTGATATAATAAATATATCATATTAAATTAGAAAGGCTAATGAAACTGAATAAGAATTCAGATAAAAAATATTTGGAACAGAAGGGGTATGATTGCAAAATAGAACAACTTTGAAACTAACTGTTCCATCATTTTCCATTACTCCCCTGTTTCATTGGTAAATTTTCCTAATTTAACTATTTAATTAAAATAGGAAGTAAAGGATATTATTACAGTTATTTCTTCTTGTAAATAAATTTCTTTTAAGATTTATCCACGAGATTTTTGTTTATATTTCTTAAGATAAAACCAAACAATTAGAAATCAATAATACCAAGCACATATTTATTAAAATAAAATTTTAAATATCAATATGCAAATTAGCCTTCTCGTTCAAACTGTAAACCGCTATTTTGTGGTATATATAAATAAAATTGCATGTTATTAGCACGTAGATATGATCAACAGTATTAATAATGTAAAACAATTTTTATTAATAACTGAAGGTTTAAAAGAATGAAATCATGGAGAATTTGACGTAAATAATTAAGGGAATTGTGACTTGAGTAGTAATATAGTTTCGGTTACAGACAGAAAAACACACAATCTCCATTATAATAAGATATATTATATAATATATATATATATATATATATATATATATATACTGCATTGATGGGATATTACTATGTAAACATAGCGTAAGTAGTTAATACTATAGGGCTCAATATATTGGAAATATAGAGCATTAATAGTTGTAGAAAAAGTTATCTCCCGACCACGGTTTCGGTGTCACTATTACACCTTCCTCAGAGAGAGAGAGGGGCGGAAGAGAGAGGAAGAGTTATATGTATATACATATTTTGGATTCCATGGTCAAAAATGCTTTAATAAACCAATTCTTAGCAGTAGGGACGCTTTAGAGCTCATTTTACAGAATAATAGATTACAAAAAGTCGTTATTTTTCGCTAACCCTCGAAATTTGGAGAGCTAAAAATCGACATTACTCCGACAATTTTTGGAATGGAAGCTCAAATTATGGGGATTGTCTAACGTTACCATAGTCCAAATATGGAACTAACCATTGGTTAATATCAAAAATATAATCCAGAAATTATGAAGAACAAGATAATTGAGAAAATATCTGTCATGTTATTGTAATATATCACCGGATGCATTCAAATAAATATCCTTAATAAAATCGTGAGTTTGAATTCTGTCTAATTTTTATAATGAAGTATTCTGATCAAATGAAAAATATGATAGAGATATTTATTGCAAAAAAATTGATTTACGTTGTCAAATAGAAATTTTGCGTCATAACTAAATAAATGTATTAATCATAGCAAAAGGTTGGCAAGACGACAAAGTACAAAGTAAAAAAAGGAACAAATATGAAAAATATAAAAGGAGAGAAAAAGTTTAAAACAATTCGTATAGAAAGGATTTGCAAATGTAAAACCAAATGATTTAAAGGGTAAAATTGTCATTTGTATTAACTTTCAATTTTTTAAATATCTATTTACTTAATATACGAAATGAAATATGACTAATTATATATATATATATATATATATATATATATATGCGTGTATGTATGTATGTATATATATATATATATTAAACCATAACAAACTATATATATATATATATATATTATATATATATATATATATATATATATATATATATATATAGTTTTTAAAAACGAATGGCTTAAAATACTTCGACTGCAGTTTCCTGCAATAGCGAATCTTCAGGGAATATATGCACACACACACACACACACACACACACACACATATATATATATATATATATATATGTAATATAATATATATATATTATATATATATATATATATATATAATTATATAGAGAGAGGAGAGAGAGAGAGAGAGAGACGCATCAAAGCGTATGAACTTCCTGTCCTGTTAACGTTATTGTCCAAAGATTTTTTTTAAAAGCCTATGCTAGGCATATCATATAGTAAGAATATTTTTTACATATGTATATATATATTTATGTGTGTCTTTGTGTGCTCATATGCGTATGTCTATATATTTATACATATATATATATATATATATATGAGATGTATATATACATATATAGATATATAACCAAGGAATGATACATTTAATCAAATTGGTTATATTGGGTTTAGATATCTTGAATTTAGTTATCTGAGCACCTTAATTAAAATTTCGCAATTTATCCAACTACTAGTTTTAAAGTAGATTACAGGATACTCTAGTTTGATGTATACAAAATAGACCCCACCTTTTGTCAGATGGATGTTATGTAAAAGGATTAAATATAATTAGAATTATAGGCATCACTCAGCTTCTAGTGTGCTGGGGGGGTGTTTGTATACAAAATACTGAAAGCAAGTCAATCGGGTCGTTTCTGTCTTTATTTTTGTTTTGGGATTCCGCTGGCGCTTCTCAGCATAAAGCGTCTCAAAGCCCATCGTACGGTTTATTTATTGCTGAGATCTCATTCCCTGACCACAAGCCGGTGACTGATAAAAAGATAGCTGGTTCACCCTGGTGAAGATAAATGATGTTGCAAGACCCGAAACGCCAAACAATCTTGGGATTACATCACTGATGATGTGGTCAGGAGAACCTTGAGTGTGTATTCCTTTATATATATATGAAATAATTTTTACTAATCTATATATATTAAGGATTAAAGTTGATGAGTCCACATGATAAGAAACATGAGAAGAAAACTTTGAACTGAAAATGAGCAATCTGAAAAAACCCTAACAGAAATTTAGCCGCCAACTGGCTCTTCCCTATACTAATGGAATGCTTTAAGCCACCCAGATGAATATCTTCCACCAGGTCAGAAACATAACCACCTCTTAAAAAGATAATATGAATTGAAACTCGATACTATCACAGGGATCAAGAGAAAAGATATAAAAGAAATCCTCAGAATTTATCTCCATACCATTTTCAATAAAGTTAGCGCCCTGATGAAGCCCATGGTTATATTCAAATACATGTGAGTGGGAATGGTACCATAATCGCAAAATAGCCGTTTATAAGCTTTTTCTTTTAATGATTATATTGCTCCGTTTATAAAAAAAATTAAACATCGAGCTCTCAAATTGCACTTGGACTCTAACATTCTACCGTTGGAAGAAAGGACCAGCTTAGAATCATCTTTATACCAGATTACCTGGTAAACCATCTACGCATATATATATATATATATATATATATATATATATATATATATATATATATATATATAATGGACTCTCCCGTTGATTTTCGACGTATGAGGATTCATACACACAATGAACATCCACACAGGGATTTGTTTATAGTGATGAAGGCTTGTGTTGGACCATCCACACTTTTTGGCATAGTCGATAGGAAAGAATTTGTGCATCAAGGAGGCGCGTAAGCTAGTGGTTAGAGTCGTGGAAAATGGACTCGTCGATTCGAGTTCAATTCCTAGACGAAGCTGTTGGCATTTCACATAGCGCTAATACCCTTGGGAAAGGTATGAATCCATATATTCTCCCTCCAACTATGGGTTAAATAGTAGGGCAGACTGGGCCCTTCAGCCTTGGCTAGGTAACCAGTCTTGGAGAGGGATAACTCTGAATTCAAAATTCCAGAGGTCGGTTATTGATATATATATATATATATATATATATATATATGAGAATGTTTTAAAAATCATTAAAATCATTTTGTAAGATTTCTAAGAAAAGGAAAGTTTGGCCAAGTTTAAATTTAAATGGATCTGATTCATACAATTCTATTAATAGCTACGATGTTTCGAAGCAAAGTTGAGGCGATGACTGAAAATTAGTTTTTTTTAAATATAATATCAAAAATAAACTCTCTCAAACAAAACTGATGTGAAAAAAGATTTGAAAATAAATTAAAATCTGTTTATACTTCTTCGGTAGTTTAAAAAGCAATAAAAAACACTATTGACTATTTATACTATGCCAGAAGGGGAAAAAGCAGCGGAAGAGTCGGGGATTGTTATTAACTAAAGAGAATGGTAAACAGAGATTACTCCTGGCTGCTGATTCGGTGTTGTCGCAGGTGTTAAGTGAGTGGCTTAATTAAATTTCTGTTAGAATCAGATGATGAACCCATAGAACAACTGTTGGCTTCTTCTGTCCCTGTACTGATAGTGATGAAAGATAAACACCGAATGCACATCATAGCGTTTGAGGTGGTTGTTAGCGTTGGCGACGTTATGTCCTCGTTTAGCTTCCAAATGTAGCGTAATTATTATGGTTTACGGAGAATTTGGGTATTGACAGGGAAATAGAAGAAGAAGAAATAAGAAGAAACAAAGGTTAAAATTTGGAAGAATAAACACTAAGTGCCAGTAATGTGACCGACGAATGACCCCAGAAATAGACTTGAAAATAAAAACGGAATTTCCCGGCTTCGACCGGAAACGGATGTGACACCGGAACGAGAAACGGAGAGAAGAAAAAAAATCTGCCTCTTTTTCGGCTGGGCTCTGGTGAGAACAGACGTTTCTGACGCCCCCTCACCCCGTATTGGGTTTGGGACAGCAGTACAGAATGATACTATGTTAGAAGATAGAATAATTTGACTGTATTCTCTCTCTCTCTCTCTCTCTCTCTCTCTCTCTCTCTTCTCTCTCTCTCTCTCTCTCTCTCTCTCTCTCTCTCTTCTAGCTTTCATTCTCTCTGAAAAAGAAGCCTAGAAATAAATACACATCCCCTTGTGACTATAAAACTTGTATGTTGTTTCTGAACTAACGACTATTACTACTACTAACGGCGACTACTACTGCAGCTTGAATTGTCCCATGCGACATACATCGTTCTGATACATATATCGTTCTGGAGTTATGCTACACAAATCCTTCAACCAGGCAGTCATCTTGAATAATGCTGATCCCGTTTACCCCTTGGATATGTTCGATCCTTTTTTGCTTTGCATGCCTTGCTAGCTGGTGTGATACCCATGGGAAATCTTTGGTATCGGTAATTGCCTAGGGGCGTTCCAAAGGCGGTCAGTTCTCTTGCCTTGTCGTTCAGCTTACAATACCAGAAAGCGCTTCTTACATCCAATTTTCTAAATGGTATTGCTTTTTTATTTGCAAACCTGTGTATGATGGATTCCAAGCTGGGTACCTGGCAGTGACAGTTGTTAATCAGTGACCTGTTTAATACTTTGGGGTCTAAACATATTCTGAGATTCCCATTCTGTATTCTTTCAATAACATAGCTGCTAATCCACGGGCTGGGTCCTTCCAGTTTCTCAATTATATTGTCCCTCATCATTTTTCTAGTACCTGTTTAAATTGTTTTTTCCAGTGCAAAAATACTAAACAGTAATGTCTATATCAGGTGTCTGCAGGAAGTGATGTTGGCCGGAAACGAGAGGGTGGCAACTGGAAGAACCTATATCTGGCTACAAGATTCCATCGTGTGCCACACAAGAACGAGAAGCCAGTCTTGGATGAAGGAAGATTTCTGTAACCACATCATCCTTAAATTTTGGCTACCAAACTCCCCATATTGCAACCCGTTTTATTATTATGTGAGGATCGCAGTTGAGCAAGAGACCAAATAAATAAGACCAAAGATTAACCGAAGGCGAGTATTTATCAATTTAAACAAGGAGACCGTCAGAGATCATACATGAGATTTCAAATTCGTCGGAAACCATGGTTGAAGCAATTGGTGATTTCTTTAAATAAACTTAATCCATAATACTAGAATATATTTTCACGTGATGTTGCTAAGTATATCTGATAATGGGGGATGTAAATGTTATTTATATTTTCTGGAAATGTAGATGAAAATTCACACAACCAATAGTATATATATATATATAGCCTGGGATAGTCACCGCTTCAGATTTCACTGGAATCATCAAATAAATAGATATGTAATACCTTTATATATTTATTATATATATATATATATATATATATATATATATATATATATATATATATATATATAGAGAGAGAGAGAGAGAGAGAGAGAGAGAGAGAGAGAGAGAGAGATAGATAGATATGGATAGATAGATAGATAGATAGATATACGGGTGTTTAGTGTGATGAATTGAAAAATCGCGCATAAATTTGTACATATCTAATTTTCTAAAAATATATATTTCTTCAACACCAGATATATAATTTCTTTGTTGTTTATTTTCACTTTACCTGAAACATTATAGATTAGAATGTATATTATCAAAAATGATTAATGAGGAGACTCTCATTTCTTTACACCCCCCCCATATATATATATATATATATATATATATATATATATATATATATATATATATATATATATACGTGTGTGTGGGGGAGTATATGTGTGTACATGTCTGTGTACCATCTGAAGAATCCGGTATTTCTTGCGAAAAAACGATAAAAGGTTGAACATTGTCATTCAATGATTCTGATATATTTTACGAAGAATGTATGGATACATAGATATATATGAGGCGCGCATATGTAAAAGTTATCATCGGCTACGAGAAATATGGATCGCCGGACAGAGGATGATACCCGAAAACTCACCACAGTCTGTCTGCCCTATGTGAAAGTCTTGGCTGAAAAGCTTCAAAAGATATGACATCAGGACAACATTCAGGAGTGACTCAACTCTTCGTAAACATCTAGTCCGAGTCAAGCCCCCAACAGAATACAACATGACAAAAAATTGTGTGTATTCCATCCCATGCAGCAGTGGCAAAGAATACAAAAGTGAAACATGCCGCCCACTGAAAGTAAGACTAGAAGAACACCGTAAAGCAGTGGTCCGAGGAGAAATAGAAAAGTCGGGTATGGCTGACCATATATGGAATGAAAAGGGAAACCATCTGCCCTTATGGGATGAAGTTAGAATAATAGATAGAGAAGAACATTGGAAGAGAAGACGCCTCGAAGAATCAGCACATATGATAGGCTGTACTGGGCTGTTAAGTAGACCTAGCATAGAAATGAATACAATATGGGAACCCATAATTAAGAAGGCTAGAGCAGATTGAGGAAAAAAACACAATATGAGTCTAGGTAAAAAATCATACATAAGTAAATAGGTAGATATTCTAGCCAAATCAAGACATTAGGTTTATAAGTTCCCAAAATTCACACTCCATTGTCCAATTGGACACATGGCCCAGTGTATAAGGTAGTTAGGTTAAGACAGTTCTAAGTGACAGTTATCTCTGGATCCTGAGTTCAATCCTGAGTGAAGGAAGTTAGAAAAATAATTAACACAACTCCTACCCCACCTATGATTAGCGGAATGAGAACCGTGGACTAAATAAAGGGTTAGGTTCAAAGTTCCGTGATGGCTCCCAATTACGACAAGAAAGTTCCTGAGTTCGAAAAGAAGGTTCCCGAGTCAGAAAAGAAGGTTCTCAATTCCGAGAAGGTTCCCGAGTCCGACAAGAAATACCTGAAGAAGGCCGGAGGGCATATCGGCCGAAACGTTGTACAAATAACAATGAAGATGGGGACAATAGTCCGAATAATGCAGATAATACTAATCTTCAAGCCTAATCTCAAACATTCAGAGGAATTGCATCTTCTTTGCCTGTAGATTTCCACCCTCAGACCAGAATATGTCATAGCCGCCGTCTCTAAATACATACATTAATTATAACTTGGTATAAATTTACAACAAATTACTTGTAATGCTAATAACCCATCCTGATGAACTGGGGAGTCTCCGTGGAGTAGGGGTTAACGTAATTGACGACGACATTGTAGTGAGTTTAAACTCCAGTCAAGCTATTAGGTTCAGCCGAATTGTAGAATACACTGACTGTACCTATAAAAATAGGTACCCCCCCAGCAGGGCCATTATTTGGTCATGTTTGACGCCCCGTGATGCTTAAGGACTGAATCTTAGTGGCTGAACAGATCACACATAATATATATATATATATATATATATATATGTGTGTGTGTGTGTGTGTGTGTGTATTCATAAAGACTCCGCGTATGAGCCGTTGAAGATATGATTGATGGATGTTGGGAAAGAAATAGTAGTTAGTCTGAACTCCAGTAAAGCTATTATGTTTAGCAGAATTGTAGAATACAGCGACTGCACCTCTACAAATGGGTACCCCCGCCCAACAGGGCCTAGTTGGCCATGTGTGGCGCCCCTTGATGCTTAAGGACGAAATCTTGATGGCTGAGCAGTTCACACATAATCAATATATATATATATATATATATATGTGTGTGTGTGGGGGGGTGTTTGTGTTTGTGTATTGATAAAGACACCGCGTATGCTTTATTGTAGATATATTTGATGGATGTTGGGAATTTTTAAGAGTTATATTGAAAGCGTGGAAAATTTTTCCGTAGTTCCCACTTTTTAGATGCTTCCAATACAACCGAAAGTTTTCCAACATCGACCAAGAGTATTGACGCTATGTGAAATGCAAACATCCTCGTCCAGGATGTGAACTCGGGTCTATTTTCTACTACTCTTAACATAATACCACGCACCTCCATAACACACACACACACACACACACACACTTTCATCAACGTCCTTTCTGACGATAGCCTCATGTCAAAGAATGCTATTTATATAATACTTACTAATGTATTCTGAATTAATTTTGAATTTCAGTAATCACATTTTAAAATGCCAATAATACTTTTCCTACAAATTCTCCTCCTTCCAGCCCACAAACCCTTTAATATAATTTCTACGAGTTCCCCTCATATATGTATATACATATATATATCGTATATATATATCAATATTGTATATACATACATACATACATACATACATATATATATATATATATATATTCGTGTATATAATACCTAATATATATACATATGTGTATCGTATATATATATATATAATATATATATATATATATATATATATATAATAGGTCATCCACAGACACTGTGTTTCGGCGTGTCACGCCTCTTCAGTGCGGCTAGACACAACAACAACCTATGACCAGGATGGGAATCCGACTATATATATATATATATATATATATAGATAGATAGATAGATAGATAGATAGATAGAAAGATATTGATAAAGATTTAAAGCTTAAGAAACGCCAATATTTTTATATACACGTCTGTATATCTGAAATTAACACCACTTTGATAGTTTAAAATCAAAATATATTCCTCAATACGTCCTTATTAACCTTTAAATACATTTTTTGCCTCCGTTGGCTTCGATTTTCTCGTCTTGGCAAACTGCTGTCTTTTTTTGCGTATCAATTTCTCAATTTCCTATGAGATACGATATATTTGGAAGACGCTAGAATAACAAGTGATATCCAATCATCACATTTATTAGATATATGGCAGTTGCTCTGCACGCGATTCTCTGAAATTGGACATGATACAATGGACATCAGAAGAGCAGTTACCTGAGCCGTTATTATCTGAACGAACGGAGTAGCATAGGGTAACATATGACTTGGCTTTCATATTGAGAGTTTTAGCTACTTCTAACGCTAGTTATCTGTGGGTTATGTATGCTCTTCAAAACAGATGAAGGCCAGAATTGAAACAATAGATATTACTCTAAGTGTGAGGAATCGTCTTTGAAATTATACGAAAACATTGGATGTTATTAATTCTGTTGTATTGATAGAAATAAAGAAAGAAAGAACAAAAGAAAGAAAGAAAATTATATTCAAGAAAGAAAAAAAAAGAAAGCAAGCAAGGAAGTGTTGGAATGAAAGAAAGAGGTTTAAGTTAAGAGTTAATACAATAAATATTACTCTAAGCGTGTGGAATCATCTTTGAAATTATACGAAAACATTGGAGAGTATTCGTTCTATTTTAACATGTATTGATAGAAAGTATGAAAGAAGAAAAAAAAGAAAAAATATATTAAAGAAAGATACAAAGAAAGAAAGAATGAATAAAAGAAAGAAATTGATATAAAACATTGAAAGGATGAAAGCAATGAATAACGAATTAATGAATGAAATATAGTGAAAAGAAAGAAATGGAATGGAAGAAAGGAATTGAGAGAAGAAAAATTGAAAGGAAGAAAGAAAGAAATACAAAACAAAGAAAATGGAATTCTACGAAAATATTGGAGATTATTCGTTCTGTTTTAACATGTATTGATAGAAAGAACGAAAGAAAAAAAGAAAGAAAATTGTATTCAAGAAAGAAAGGAAGGAAGAAAGAAAGAAAGAAAGAACATGGTGAAATGAAAGAAAGAAATTGAAAGAAAAAATGAAATGGAATTTACAAAGAAAGAAATAAAGAATGAAAGAAATGTAATGAAAGAAATAAATGGAAATAAATTGAAAGAAGAAAGAATAAATGAATGAAAGAAAGAAACTAAGATAAAAAGAATTGAAAGAAAGAAAGAAAGAAAGAAAGGTGGAATGTATGGATGAAATATAGAAAAAAAGAAAGAAATGTAATGGAAGAAAGAAACCGAGAGAAAATTAAAAGGAATTAAGAAAGAATGAAAAAGGAAAGGAAATTGAATTGACAAAGAAAGAAAGAAAGAAAGAAAGAAAGAAAGAAAGAAAGAAAGAAAGAAAGAGATGGAGTGAAATGAATGAATGAACGAAAATGGAATGGAAAATGGAATCGAAATAAATCGAAATAATGAAAGAACGAAAAAGAAGAAAATTGTATAAAATATAAAGAAATGGAATGAAAGAAAATAAAGATAAGTGAGGAAGGAAACAAACAAAGAAAGCAAATGGATTGTGAATGAAAGAAGAAAAATTCAATCAAAGAAAGAAAGAAAGAAATGGAATGAAAGAAAGATAGAAAACGAAATAAAAGAAAGAAATTGAAAGAAATAAAGTAAAACAGAAATAAGAATAAATGAAAGAAAATGGAATTAGGAAAGAAAGAAAAAATAAAGAAAATTCAATTAAAGAAAGAAGATAAAGAAAGAATGGAAGGATATGTACTACTAAATCGGATTATAAAAATATACATTGGGGTCATTGAATAATATGTGCTTAAAACCATTCTCTTCTTCGGTTAACCAGATACGCATGAATAACAGTCCTTGGTTTCTGATTGGACAGTTCAAGGCGAGAGCGAGACTGACAGTGAAAAAGACAGTGAGAAGGTTATGAGCCTTGCTTAGGTACTGAAAAGATATGGAAGATGATAGTTTTCCTGGTAGTTTGAAGAGGACTGACGCAAGATGCGGTTTGTCCTCCGAGGCTATTTTTCGATGGGATAACTTGGGAATAGAAAATAAAGAGCCCTGAAAAACATCAAGTCTTGTGTTCGTTATTTTCAAAACATTAAGTAATGATGCAAGAAAACATTCCAAGAAGCAAATAGTTCCAGCATCGACATAAAAAGAGAGGGTAGTTTGCCCAACATCTAAATCTAAATAATACATTTTTGTATTTTTTTTTTTATAATCTTCTTGTAGTGATACGATTTCAAAGTATCAATTCCATATTGTCATCACAAGAAATAAGCCGTGTATGTTATTTTATGAATTTCCCTACCACTCCACACGAGTAGGATGGGACACAAGTCCATTTCTTAGATTAATAGGCATGAATCAAGTGTTTTCATTCTCCTAGACTTGTTGCATGTCAAGATTAAAGAGTTCCTGGTGTGCTATTATTTATACGTATTTATAGGGAGAACAGTTGGATTCATTACTTCCCCAATGGTATTACCGCAATTACAAATACAACCAGACTCGTCCAGGATTTGAATTTGCATCATGATCATTTCCCACAACGATAACCATTACACGTGACGTCACTGCTTATGTCACATTACCCAAAATCGTCATAGCATAGAATAAATACACTCAAAATTTGAACATACAACATTAGACAGTCCTCATTGTTTTTTAAAACAAGTTTTGATAAATACATGACTGGTATTATATATCTATATATAGTTTGTTTTATTCTAATATATATTTAAAGTTTACATTTCAAATTGTTTTATTTTTTAATCCTGTAATGAATTTGATGATTTTAGGGTACAAACTCGCTGACATTGAATTTTTAACTCCCACCCCTCAGGCAATATGTTTCAAAAATCTATTTTACATCGCCCGGAGGTTGTTTTTTATTTTGCTGGTTTATATAATACTTACTACTACATTCTAAATTAATTTTGAATTCAGTAATCACATTTTAAAATGCCTATAATACTTTTCCTACCAATTCACGTAACGCCAAATAAACTCCATACCTTGCTCTAAATCTATACATATATAAAGGACTGTTGTGTGTATGTATGTATGTATGTACGGAGGCAAATTTGAAAATAAAACATTTATTAAGTAAATATATGTACACATTCACTTTTACAAGATCTTGCTTTTTGAGCAAAAATAAAGAATATTCCATTTATATTTATGAAGATAAGTAAAAAATAAAATTGAAATTATAATAGCATGGATTTCTTCTTTTTTTTTTGCATTTAATATTTTAAATGGTAAACATTACTTTTTCTTTTCAGAATGGCTGGATCAAAGTAAGGTTTTTTTTTACGCAGTGACTTTAATGTGGCATCCAGTGATGAATCAACTCGTGATTCAATAATAATGGGTCTGAGAGGCTGATTCTACCCCCACCATACACAGGCGACGCTGGGTAGCCACTTCAAGTTACTAATAAATAATCAAATAGTTTCAGAATAATTTAAAATATTTCATGAGGAATTATTCATTTGTAATTTAATAAATTAAAGGGAAATTGGACTTTTAGGCACCCCTTCCGCGAACTCGATTCGTAGGGACACTTTTCTCATTTACATATCTATATTAAGAAACAGTATCCAGTAATAAACGACAGACCAATAATTGCTGCTCTTCTTGAAGAATATGAAATGCTTATTGAAAAAACCCATTCTTCAATGAGCATTTCATGTTCTTCCAATTTGATTTTGTTGGTGTAGAATTATTTATTTGATACTTTAATTTTTAATAATCACCAATTCAACTTTATTTTTGGCATTTTAGGATTTTTTTTTCTATGTATCTAGATTAGCACTAAGATAGCCTCATTCTGAAAATAGCTTTTAAAAATCAATTAATCTAGTTATTGATTTAAGTTTTATAAACTTTACTATTTGTATATTTTTAGTAACTAGAAATTAGTGGTGTGGTCCAATTACTTTAAGTTTAAGAAAATGTATTTTAACTCAATATTGCTATAAACTTTTAAAAATAATAGTATGATATCTGTTATAATTAAAGTCTTTGAATAAGATTAAATTTTCATTGCTTCCAAAATCTCAAAGAATTAGTACGATAAATTGTAAAAATAAGCTAAATGAAGGCATTAGCAATGATCAACAATTTCTATTTTGATTTAATAAAATTAATAAATATTTTTTTAAGTACATATATAAAATTAATTTGAAGACTTTTTCTTTTTTTTTTTTTTCATTCTTTTTTTTTCTTTCATTTTTTTTTTTTTTTTTTCAAGCCCATTATAAAACAAATGGTGGACAAAATGCTATTGAGTGTACTGGTAAAACTGTATTGGAGAAGAACCAGAGGTGTAGGTTGAATATGACAGAACTGTCCCCTCGACCTCTACATGTACAGGTTCACATTCTTATGGCTATTTAATGGGGAAACCTTGTGTAAAAATCTGGTTGTTACATTTTGTTAGGGGTCAGGTTTAGGGGTTAGGTTTAGGGTTAGGGTTAGGGTTAAGGGTTAGTTTTATAATTTAAAAAAGAAACTCTACAAATCGTCCGTTAACAATTAATCGGATTTTAAATGTCCACACGAATCGAGATCGCAAAAGGGGTTCCTTAATGTTATATGGCCCGGGAAATTAATCAACTTTTCAATTGTTTTCTTTTTTTTTTAGCAAACACTTGATTTTATATGAGATTTTAAAAATTGGTAGTGTTTAGTTTTCAAATTCTCGGTGTTCGATCCTCGGTGTACGCTTTATACATGCGACCTTGTGTCACATCCTA
The DNA here is from genome assembly GCA_023376005.1 of Doryteuthis pealeii. Classification (NCBI taxonomy): domain Eukaryota; kingdom Metazoa; phylum Mollusca; class Cephalopoda; order Myopsida; family Loliginidae; genus Doryteuthis; species Doryteuthis pealeii. Next base: position 37,730,042 of record CM042162.1, on the reverse strand, counting down.
CCCATGACGAAAGGATTGGGTAATGAAGAGCCTCCCATCGTGGCTTAAAGTTTAGAAAGCTGGTCTCGCATATCTTTTACTGAATAGTGAGTTCGATCTTCGGTATATGCCTCATACTTGTGAGCTTATATCAAATCCTACCCATGGCAAAAGGATCGGGCATGAAAGGTCACATATCGTGATGTAACGGTTAGCAAACTGGTTTCGCAGATCCATTTCAACTAAATAGCGAGTTCTTTCCTCGCCGGAAGCCCCATAATTGCACCTTTCTGTTACATTGAACCTTTGGTGCACTGATCTGATCTGAAGAGTCTTTGTTTGGGTATATGCCCTATTTTTCCCTTTGAGAGGTCGTCCAGCACATTCGATCCTCACTGAATGATCCTATATCACATGCTACCATGGCAATGTTTGGGCATAAGTGCGTCCGATCGCAGTGTAATGCTTAGCAAGCTAGTGTCGCAGATCTATTACTACTAAATAGCGAGTTTGATCCTTGATGGATGCATCATAATCGACCTTGTGTCACACACAGAGCAAGCATCCGGCGAGTAAGACCCAACTTGCCAATCAACAATGTCCTCCTTCTGTACGTCAATACTCGACCAATCCTCGATACTAACCAGATTTAGGGCCTTCAGACTATTATCCCCTCGGTCCCATGAAAGAGGGTTTGAGAGGTAAACATTATTCCAGTGAGAAGGAAGTGAAATCTGTAGTGAACAAGTGCCTCAAAGAACTGTCCACCGAATTTTAGGGGCATGGATACATGCTCTCATTCGAAGGGGGAACATCGCTACTGAGAGAAACGGTGAATATGTGGAGAAGTAAGGATGTGATGCACAGAGTACCAGCTTTATTTTTATGTATGATACATGGTCCTGTGTCGGTAATTATATCTGTCCTAAACAAAATGACATTACTTTTTGACACACCTATGTGGAGAAGTAGTGATGTGGTCCATAGAGGACCAGCTTCATTTTGAAGTATGATATATGTTCCTGTGTTGGTAACTATATCTGTCCTAAACAAAATGGCATTACTTTTTTACTCATCTATGTGGAGAAGTAGTGATCTGTTTCACAGAGGACCAGTTTCATTTTGATGTATGATACATGTTCCTGTGTTGGTAATTATACTTGTCCTAAACAAAATGACATTACTTTTTTACTCATCTATGTGGAGAAGTAGTGATGTGATCCACAGAGGACCAGCTTCATTTTGATGTGTGATACATGTTCCTGTGTTGGTAATTATACTTGTCCTAAACAAAATGACATTACCTTTTTACTCATCTATGTGGAGAAGTAGTGATATGATCCACAGAGGACCAGCTTAATTTTGATGTATGATACATGTTCCTGTGTTGGTAATTATACTTGTCCTAAACAAAATGACATTACTTTTTTACTCATCTATGTGGAGAAGTAGTGATATGATCCACAGAGGAATAGCTTCATACCGATGTTTGATACATGTTCCTGTTTTGGTAATTATATCTGTCCTAAATAAAATGGCATTACTTTTTTACTCATCTATGTGGAGAAGTAGTGATATGATCCACAGATGAATAGCTTCATACCGATGTTTGATACATGTTCCTGTGTTGGTAATTATACTTGTCCTAAACAAAATCCCATTACCTTTTTACTCATCTATGTGGAGAAGTAGTGATGTGATCCACAGGGGATCAGCTTCATTTTGATGTGTGATACATGTACCTGTGTTGGCAATTATATCTGTTCTAAATAAAATGGCATTACTTTTTGACACACCTATGTGGAGAAGTAGTGATGTGATCCACAGAGGACCAGCTTCATTTTGATGTATGATACATGATCCTGTGTTGGTAATTATATCTGTCCTAAATAAAATGGCATTACTTTTTGACATCTATGTGGAGAATTAGTGATGTGATCTATGGAGGACCAACTTCATTTTGATGTACGATACATGTTCCTGTGTTGGTAATTATATCTGTCCTAAATAAAATGGCATTACTTTTTGACATCTATGTGGAGAATTAGTGATGTGATCTATGGAGGACCAACTTCATTTTGATGTACGATACATGTTCCTGTGTTGGTAATTATATCTGTCCTAAATAAAATGGCATTACTTTTTGACACACCTATGTGGAGAAGTAGTGATGTGATCCACAGAGGACCAGCTTCATTTTGATGTATGATACATGATCCTGTGTTGGTAATTATATCTGTCCTAAATAAAATGGCATTACTTTTTGACATCTATGTGGAGAATTAGTGATGTGATCTATGGAGGACCAACTTCATTTTGATGTACGATACATGTTCCTGTGTTGGTAATTATATCTGTCCTAATAAAATGGCATTACTTTTTGACATCTATGTGGAGAATTAGTGATGTGATCTATGGAGGACCAACTTCATTTTGATGTACGATACATGTTCCTGTGTTGGTAATTATATCTGTCCTAAATAAAATGGCATTACTTTTTGACATCTATGTGGAGAATTAGTGATGTGATCTATGGAGGACCAACTTCATTTTGATGTATGATACATGTTCCTGTGTTGGCAATTATACTTGTGCTAAACAAAATGGCATTACTTTTTGACTCACTCTCGTTCAGTTTAATAATAGCCAAAAAAAAAAAATATTCAAAACTAAGTGAAACAAACATCAATATGAACGTACAATCGTATTGCTGTTACGCTGTAAGGACTTTTTTTCAGATGCCTTTATTGTGAATTAAAAACAAACAACTCGAACGCTTGATAAAGTTTTCTTAGTGATAAAATCAATGGAATTTTAATAGTTTTTATTAAAAATGAAAAAAAGAGTTTTATATTATTTAATTATTTATGTTCTTTTTGTACTTCATGTGATCGATGAAAAAAATTATTATTTTCAGCAAACAATCAATTATATCATATCAGCTAGATGGAGGATTACAGTGTTAAAGATATAAAAAATATATATAAAAATAATAAAAAATAAGGAAAATAGCAGATTAAAACTTTAAATAATTTATGACAAAAATACACTGGTTCATTTCTTTCTTATTTTCTTTTTTTATTGCCCATTTATTTTCGTGAAATAAAAAAAGGTTAATATTCACTTTACTGAAGCTACACTGAATAATTAAACATTTTCATTAGCTCTCTGCAATTCAATATGCCACAGATTTTTTTTTTTCATTTCGTAGAGCAATGTTTCAGGGAAACGTTGTTTTTTTTTTTCAAATCCTAGCTTTGCACTTTATATCTTATTATAATGGAGATTGTGTGTTTTTCTGTCTGTAACCGAAACTATATTACTACTCAAGTCACAATTCTCTTAATTATTTACGTCAAATTCTCCATGATTTCATTCTTTTAGACCTTCAGTTATTAATAAAAATTGTTTTACATTATTAATACTGTTGACCATATCTACGTACTAATAACATGCAATTGTATTTATATATAAAACAAAATAGCGGTTTACAGTTTGAACGAGAAGGCTAATTTGCATATTGATATTTAAAATTTTATTTTAATAAATATGAGTTTGGTATTATTGATTTCTAATTGTTTGGTTTTATCTTAAGAAATATAAACAAAAATCTCGTGGATAAATCTTAAAAGAAATGTATTTACAAGAAGAAATAACTGTAATATTATCCTTTACTTCCTAATTTAACTTAATACTTAATTAGGAAAATTTACCAATGAAAGAGGGAGTAATGGAAAATGATGGATAGTTAGTTTCAAAAGTTGTTTCTATTTTTCGATTATACCCCTCTGTTGCAGAATCTTTTTATCTGCATTCTTTAGTCAGTTTCATTAGCCTTTCTAATTTAATATGATATTTTATTATATCAAAACTTAAATACTTGCACCCGGAGGTGCATTATATTTGCTAGTGTATATAATAATATCATCCTCCATTTAGACATTTAACCCATTCACGGAGAATATTTTCATCATCATTTAGGGTAATTTCAGAATCTACTGCAAAAGACAGGTTTGGTTTCGTTACATGGTCTCAAAACCCTGAAACAGGGTAGGTGTGTACAACCTTGCACCAACCGACCGGAGAGGGGCCCGACCCTTTTAGGACCCTCGGAAACGCAGGTTTTATACAAGTACTCCCTTATGGAAATTGGCATGTAGTAGAGGATAGTTTAGCTCAGTCGGTAGAGTGTCCGGGTGGGAACCTCAAGATTCTAGGTTCGATACCGGCCCTCCTCAACTCTGTATATGAGTAGCACAGGGATATGTACGGTAAATTGGGGAGTTGATGGTAAGTGTGGCGCTCTATCTCAGACGCTAAGAGGTCTCATTGGTTTAGCGCGAGTGAAAAGGGGATGGACGTCATTCCCAGGACATGTAGACAGCCACGGCCTTCTAGCACCCATATGATAAAAACGGTTGGGGCTTGCCATAAGGGCAATAGGTTTGGGACAATTATATGGGTGCTAGGGTTTGACGTGACCAGCCAATTGACCGGAGGGGGCTTCTCCGACTGCCCGTCTAGCCCAAGAAAGGGCCAGAGTGGAATATTGCAAGGTGAACCTTGGTTATGTCCTTAAGCATCACGGGTCTCCCACGCATGGCCAACAGGCGGCCTCATTATGTTAGTCTTACCCCTCTGCAGAGGTGCAGTCAGTGCATTCTAACGCCCCAGTCGACAGGGGTGGTCCGAGCGTTGAATCATCGATTTAGATAAAACACGGTGCAAACATCGTGATATAAAAAGCCCCTACAACAACCATCGACCTAAGCGACCCGCTCTGACAGATATGATTCGACATGGAGACGTCAACATGTCAGAATTTAGTCGGGCAAAAACTTGTAGGGCAATCGAAAAGTGACAGTTGGCACCGGGGAGTAGAGAGTTAAGTTCTGTATCGTGGGGCTAAAAGTGAAAGTACACATCCTCCAGTGGACCGGCGCGACGCTTATAAATGGTGAAATGTTTTCCGCGCTACGAAGATAAAACAACTCACATATTCTTATATTGTTTCTTACAGGTTTTGAAGAAATAACATCCGACATAAAATGTAGATAATCTTTTGTAAGAACGTGTTTGAACTTCTCGATTTTTTGTGATGAGGCTAGATAATGAGTATTTGGCACATAGTGTAGTGGATAAAGGCGTGGGTTAGAGACAGTTCTAACGAAAGTTATCTCTAGGCTGCAGGTTCAATCCTGGTCAAGGTCGTCAGTAACATAGAATAAAAATTAACGAGGCTTAAGATTGCGATGAGGCTAGATAATGAGTATTGGGTCCAGTGTAGTGAATGAAGGTGTAGGTTAAAAGTTATCTCTAGGCTGCAGGTTCAATACTGTTCAAGGTCGTCGGTAACATAGAATAATAATTAACACAGCTTAACATTGCGATGTTGCTCGATAATGAGTATTTGGCACATAGTGTAGTGGATAAAAGCGCGTGGGTTAAGACAGTTCTAAGCGAAGTTAAATCTCTAGTGCTGCAGGTTCAATCCTGGTCAAGGTCGTAAGTAAAACAGAATGATAATTAACACAGCTTAACATTGCGAATTGAAGGCTAGATAATAGTATTGGAGCACATAGTGTAATTGGATAAAGGCGTGGT
>CM042162.1:37658323-37724359 GCA_023376005.1 Doryteuthis pealeii | reverse complement strand
AGAGAAATCTGTAATATATCCTTTACTTCCTATTTTAATTAAATAGTTAAATTAGGAAAATTTACCAATGAAACAGGGGAGTAATGGAAAATGATGGAACAGTTAGTTTCAAAGTTGTTCTATTTTGCAATCATACCCCTTCTGTTCCAAATATTTTTTATCTGAATTCTTATTCAGTTTCATTAGCCTTTCTAATTTAATATGATATTTTATTATATCAAAACTTAAATACTTGCACCCGGAGGGTGCATATATTTGCTAGTATATATAATTCAAGGTAACCTGTTCATTGAGCCATCGGCCCCACGATACTGACAGCTCTTCACCAATGTGATCTTCAGACGTCTTGGTCAACGGTACCCTCACTTAGATATAAATGATCTATCCTTACTTGCTTATAAATATTATGGATATAATATCATGTGAAGAAAAACTGGTGAGTGAATCCGACAGTAAGTTCATAAAACGAGTAATGTTTATTCTGCCTACGCTGCAGTGTTTCGCTCTTTTTCAATAGATCTTCATAAGGGATTTCGTTATTTTGAGGGAAAATAAATTTATCACAGAAAATAAGAATTTTGCGAGACCTTTTTGCTTAAGCCCTGATGAAGATCTATTGAAATAGATCGAAACACTGCAGCGAAGGCGGAATAAACGTTACTCGTTTTATGAACTTGTGTCGTCGGGGCGGCCTAAAGTCGGTATCAGCCAGTCAGCGAAGGCGTCTATCACCTTTTCAATAGCGCTAGAGCAAGGAGTTTATTTTGACGTTTGAGGTGGAGCACCACAACTACCATCAGCTCCTTACTTTGCCGCACAGATCCCTGTGCTACTCATACGCCCATAATATATATATATATATATATATATATATATATATATATATATATATATATAGAGAGAGAGAGAGAGATATATATATAAGTGTAAAGAAATAAATAAAAGACTTAGAGATTTAGCTTATAGTCTATTTCAGCGAGATTAGACAAATAGTCTAAATCTCCTGACTCACCAGATGCCGAATCTATTTGCCCTGTGACACTCTAACATTAAGAGCACACATTGAGCTCTCAAACTGCGACTTGGTTTTGTTAAATAAAACTCTTGTGTCGTAAGGAAGATTTCTTCTCTGGACTTTTGGATTATATATATATATATATATATATATATATATATATAATATATATATATTGGGGGGTATGTATATATATGCATATTTATATGGCTGCGTGTATGTATATGTATGCATATTTATACATAATAATATGTGTGTATACTTATATGAATATGGGCATTTGTGTTCCTTAAATTATTCTTATGGATTAAGCAATGTATGACAGATAATGTCCCTCTATTTATCTCTCACACTCACTTTATGTACATAGATGTGTGTATTATGTCTGTTTGTCTGTGTCTGTATGTGTATATAGTCAACGTTGTGGTTTCATGTGTAATAAATGTCAAAAAAGTATAAATTATCTCAAATGGCAATTTTACTTGATAATTTTTATTTTAACATTTGTGCTTCCTATCTATACGTAAATGTTTAAATATTTTTCTTTCTTTTTATATTTTTTCCCATCTGTTATTTTATATTTTATCTCTCGAAAACTTTTTGCTTCTTTAATACTATTTATTATATGTATGACGTAAGAATCTGTTCGAAAATGTAAGTCTTTTTTTTTTTAACAAATTAATATCCCTATCATATTTTATATTCCCTTTCAATTGTCCAACATAAAAATATTGGACAGAAATGAAACCCACATGAGAATTTTTCAGCATAACTAATGTTATTAAGGAGATCTGCACACAATACAGTCGCGCAATTATAGAAGGGTAATAAATCCGTTGAACGAAACGTAATTTTCATGTGAAATTGTCACTGGATTGTGTGTTTAATACTGACAAAATGATTGCTGCTGCACAGTTATGTATTTACAGAAACCATTCGCAGTGGGCAGGGTGCAAAAGGGCGCCAATGCGTCATCAAGTTTTGGTTATATTAATACATACTAGATCTTTTCTTTTTCTTCTACCATTTCCATAATACTTATTGTGACGGAGAACGAAAAAGGAAAGGGAGCAAGACATTGTCTTGCCTGTCGGGATCGAACCCGCGTCCCTCCGCATGCGAAAACAGATGCGATGTAGGAACTGGAAGGATGCGAGGTGTGACTGACGTGCCCGATGTTTAGCTAATATGCCCATAAAATAAACAAGTGAGTCAAGCGCTGGGAGTCAGCAGTCAGCAGCAGCAGAAGCAGTCGACGCCGAAGCGCTTTTCAGTAAGTAAATGTGATTTTGAACTGCTAAAGATTATTTCGACTACTACGACGGGTTTTTAGCTGCTAGACGAAGAATGTGTTGACCAACAGAGTGTCTGACTTGTGAGAAGACTGAGAACTCCCTTTTTTTTTGGTTCCCCTTGGCGGGAGCTTGTTGATTCGAAGGTCTATTTCACCCCATATATTCCCCACCGCTTCTAATCTAGAAGTGATCGTCTATTCTACTATGTTTGTTTCTTCTATGCTGGGCTTATTCTCTGTTCCTTGATCTGCCATCTTTGTTAGATACTTCATAAGACGCTTATAAATTATGTACGTAACCTGTAGTTAGAATATTTGAATTAGGGTCTGTTAGATTCACATAACAGGGTCCTACTCGACATTAATTGACGGGTAATAACCTTTTTACTTGATCTCCTTGTAAACAGCGATTAGGCGTTATATAGTTAGTTAGTCAGAATTAATGCAGATTTCTGAGCGGGCGACTTGAAGGTCGTACTCAATCTGCGCGGAATCACATGGGCTGGGTTGTGAAATAAAAAGCTTAATCAGAAAACAACCACTTCTTGTTAATTGATTATTAAAACAAAGAATGACCAGTCCAAACAAAAAGAATAACCAACCCTTAAAAGAAAGCACTAAAGAGAAGTCAGGAGAAAACAGGAGTTAGGGAGAAAATAAGAGGAAAATGATTAATCAAATTTTTTTAAAAATCGCCGAGAGTTTGTATAATAGAATATTTATTTTGTTTTAAGGATTTTTTTTCATTTTGTTTTATTAAGATATTATTTTAAAAAATACATTTGATTTTTATCTAATTAATTAATTATATCTCTTAATCAGTAGAGATCAGTAACCAAATTTGGCGTGTTTCTAGTTTTATAGGGATATTAATGTGTAATGCAAAATTTCGAATCTGAGTGACATCCCGAGTTAGACAAGTTAAAACGCAGTAAGCAGAATGTGACAAGTAACCAACATGATTCTATTTCTTCTACATTTATCTGTCTCTCTCCCCGTTTATATACCCGATGTCTTATAAAGGGGTATATTACAAGTGATTTTGCCCAATCTGTATTTTTACAAAGAACATTTGTTTGTGTACTGGAATGTTTTTTTACAGAGAAATAAAGCCTGCATCTTTGCTTGAAGAATTTGAATACTTCTACTAAATTGTGTGCGGTCCAGGACATTGACAGTTTGCTACGTGCTCATTTCGACAAAAATACTATTAAAAACAAATTCAAAAAAATGTGAAATACAGTGTTTATTAAATGTATTAAAAACACTTACTTGTTTGTTCCAGAGAACATTTTTTTTATACTGCCAAACACTTCTTTTTTTTTGTTTTGTTTTTAGAAATCATATCGGGTTGCGTTCGGTCATAGGACTTAACTTCTAGTTCGTCCAAAAGCGTTTTTTCGTCGCAAAAAGGGGTTTTTCGTCCAAAAAGGGTTTTCGTCAAAAAGTTTGACATAACTTATTTTCAGTTAGTCTTGTTTGGTGTTGTACTCCTAGTTTCTGGTGAATCGTCAAATCCCCAGGGCTGCCACCATGTCAGTATATCTGAATTAAATGGAGTACACTCGGACGACGTGTGAAGGGTTTAGGGAGCCATATTTATTGTGTTAAGCTGTCTGCCTAGACAAAGGGCAGTAACTCCTTAAGGGTTCAAAACAATAACATCACACATGGTCGTGAAATAAATGAAATAAAGCTTTATCAGAAAAAAAAAACAAGTCTTGTTTGTTGAGTTAATATTAAAACAAGCAATGACCAGCCCGACACGAATAAATCAATAAGATCACCCACAGCAGAAAGTCCTGAAGAGAAGTCAGCCCAGAGAATATGGTGGCCGAGTAAGCAGAACCAGTAAGCAGAATGTAACAAGTAAGACCCATCATCTCCTTTCTCCTACTCTCTTTGTCTCTCTGTCTGTCTGTCTTCGAGTCATTGTATTGTAGCCTCTACGCACCCCTCTATGTTGGCAAGACCTCTTCCACCTTCCTGTCTTGAACATATATACCCTATCTCTATCGTCTCTAGGATGTAAAGCCATGTGCATTGCCATTAATTTTCTAGTCTTTCGTCAATCTGTTTGAGTTTTCATTTTGTCCATTTTAAGAATGACCCTGAGTATCTTATAATAGGGACGATCCAGGTATTCATTCATTTGATGAAATTTCTGCTTCTTAAATACCTAAATATTTGTAACTTCTTTTGACGTATTTATTTCAAAACCAAAGTTCTGCACGCATAGAGGGAAATAACTCGCGGATAAGAGACCGCCATTTTGCCCCGACCTGTCGGCTGGGACGTTAGAATGCACCGACTGCACCTCTGCAAGAGGGGTAAGGCTCCCCCAATGGGGCCACCTGTTGGTCGTGGGTGGCGTCCCGTGATGCTTAAGGATAGAGCCCAGGTGTATGAGCAGTTCATGACATTCAATATTCCACTTTGGCCCTATCTTGGGCTAGACGGGCTGGTCACGTCAAGCCCTAGCACCTATAGGATTTTCCCAACCCTATTTGCCTTTGGCAAGCCCCAACCCCTTTTTATGATATGGGTGCTAGAAGGCGGTGGCTGCGGGTCTACATGTCCAGCCCGCTCTAGCCCAAGATAGGCCAAAGTGGAATATTGAATGTCATGAACTGCTCATACACTGGGCTCTATCCTTAAGCATCACGGGACGCCACCCACGAGCAACAGGTGGCCCCATTGGGGGAGCCTTACCCTCTGCAGAGGTGGAGTCGGTGCAATTCTAACGTCCAGCCGACAGGTCGGGCAAAATGGCGTCTCTTATCCGCGAGTTATTTCCCTCTATGCGTGCAGAACTTTGGTTTTGAAATAAATACGTCAAAAGAAAGTTACAAAATATTTAGGTATTTAAGAAGCAGAAATTTCATCAAATGAATGAATACCTGGATCGTCCTATTATAAGATACTCAGGGTCATTCTTAAAATGGACAAAAGAAGAACTCAAACAGATTGACGAAAAGACTAGAAAAATTAATGGCAATGCACATGGCTTTACATCCTAGAGACGATAGAGATAGGGTATATGTATCAAGACAGGAAGGTGGAAGAGGTCTTGCCAACATAGAGGGGTGCGTAGAGGCTACAATACAATGACTCGAAGACAGACAGACAGAGAGACAAAGAGAGTAGGAGAAATGGAGATGATGGGTCTTACTTTTACATTCTGCTTACTGGTTCTGCTACTCGGCCACCATATTCTCTGGGCTGACTTCTCTTCAGGACTTTCTGCTGTGGGTTGATCTTTATTGATTTATTCGTGTCGGGCTGGTCATTGCTTGTTTTAATATTAACTCAACAAACAAGACTTGTTTTTTTTTTCTGATAAAGCTTTATTTCATTTATTTCACGACATGTGTGATGTTATTGTTTTTGAACCCTTAGAGTTACTGCCCTTTGTCTAGGCAGACAGCTTAACACAATAAATATGGCTCCCTAAACCTTCACACGTCGTCCGAGTGTACTCCATTTAATTCAGATATACTGACATGGTGGCAGCCCTGGGATTTGACGATTCACCAGAAACTAGGAGTACAACACCAACAAGACTAACTGGAAAATAAGTTATGTCAACTTTTGACGAAAACCCCTTTTTGGACGAAAAACCCTTTTTGACGAAAAACGCTTTTTGGACGAACTAGAAGTTAAGTCCTATGACCGAACGCAACCCGATATGAATTTCTAAAAAAAAACAAAAAAAAGAAAAGTGTTGGCAGTAATAAAAAAATGTTCTCTGGAACAAACAAGTAAGTGTTTTAATACATTTAATAAACACTGTATTTCACATTTTTTGAATTTGTTATAATAGTATTTTTGTCGAAATGAGCGACGTAAGCAAACTGTCAATGTCCTGGACCGCACACAATTTAGTAGAAGTATTCAAATTCTTCAAGCAAAGATGCAGGCTTTATTTCTCTGTAAAAAAACATTCCAGTACACAAACAAATGTTCTTTGTAAAATACAGATTGGGCAAAATCACTTGTAATATACCCCTTAATAAGACATCGGGTATATAAACGGGGGAGAGAGACAGATAAATGTAGAAGAAATAGAATCATGTTTGTTACTTGTCACATTCTGCTTACTGGTTTTTAACTTGTCTAACTCGGGATGTCACTCAGATTCGAAATTTTGCATACACATTAATATCCCTATAACTAAGAAACACGCCAAATTTGGTTACTGATCTCTACTGATTAAGAGATATAATTAATTAATTAGATAAAAATCAAATGTATTTTTTAAATAATATCTTAATTGTAAACAAAATGAAAAAAAAATCCTAAAACAAATAAATATTCTATTATACAAACTCTCGGCGATTTTTAAAAAAATTTGATTATCATTTTCCTCTTATTTTCTCCCTAACTCCTGTTTTCTCCTGACTTCTCTTTAGTGCTTTCTTTTAAGGGTTGGTTATTCTTTTTGTTGGACTGGTCATTTCTTGTTTTAATAATCAATTAACAAGAAGTGGTTGTTTTCTGATTAAGCTTTTTTTTCACAACCCAGCCCATGTTGATTCCGCGCAGATTGAGTACGACCTTCAAGTTCGCCCGCTCAGAAATCTGCATTAATTCTGACTAACTAACTATATAACGCCTAAATCGCGTGTTTACAAGGAGATCAAGTAAAAAGGTTATTACCCGTCAATAAATGTCGAGTAGGACCCTTTTATTGTGAATCTAACAGACCCTAATTCAAATATTCTAACTACAGGTACGTACATAATTTATAAGCGTCTTATGAAGTATCTAACAAAGATGGCAGATCAAGGAACAGAGAATAAGCCCAGCATAGAAGAAACAACATAGTAGAATAGACGATCACTTCTAGATTAGAAGCGGGTGGGGAATATATGGGGTGAAATAGACCTTCGAATCAACAAGCTCCCGCCAAGGGGGAACCAAAAACAAGGGAGTTCTCAGTCTTCTCACAAGTCAGACACTCTGTTGGTCAACACATTCTTCGTCTAGCAGCTAAAAACCCGTCGTAGTAGTCGAAATAATCTTTAGCAGTTCAAAATCACATTTTACTTACTGAAAAGCGCTTCGGCGTCGACTGCTTCTGCTGCTGCTGACTGCTGACTCCAGCGCTTGACTCACTTGTTATTTTATGGGCATATTAGCTAAACATCCGGGCACGTCAGTCACACCTCGCATCCTTCCAGTTCCTACATCGCATCTGTTTTCGCATGCGGGAGGACGCGGGTTCGATCCCGACAGGCAAGACAATGTCTTGCTCCCTTTCCTTTTTCGTTCTCCGTCACAATAAGTATTATGAAATGGTAAGAAGAAAAAGAAAAGATCTAGTATGTATTAATATAACAAACTGATGACGCATTGGCGCCCTTTTGCACCCTGCCCACTGCGAATGGTTTCTGTAAATACATAACTGTTTGCAGCAGCAATCATTTTGTCAGTATTAAACACACAATCCAGTGACAATTTCACATGAAAATTACGTTTCGTTCAACGGATTTATTACCCTTCTATAATTGCGCCGACTGTATTTGTGCAGATCTCCTTAATAACATTAGTTATGCTGAAAAATTCTCATGTGGGTTTCATTTCTGTCCAATATTTTATGTTGGACAATTGAAAGGGAATATAAAATATGATAGGGATATTAATTGTTAAAAAAAAAAAAGACTTACATTTTCGAACAGATTCTTACGTCATACATATAAATAAATAGATTAATAGAAGCAAAAAGTTTTCGAGAGATAAAATATAAAATAACAGATGGGAAAAATATAAAAAGAAAAGAAAAATATTTAAACATTTACGTATAGATAGGAAGCACAAATGTAAAATAAAAATTATCAAGTAAAATTGCCATTTGAGATAATTTATACTTTTTTGACATTTATTTACACATGAAACCACAACGTGACTATATACACATACAGACACAGACAAACAGACATACATACACACATCTATGTACATTAAGTGAGTGTGAGAGATAAATAGAGGGACATTATCTGTCATACATTGCTTAATCCATAAGAATAATTAAGGAACACAAATGCCCATATTCATATAAGTATACACATATTATATGTATAAATATGCATACATATACATACACGCAGCCATATAAATATGCATATATATACATACCCCCCATATATATATATATATATATATATAATATATATATATTTATATATATATATAATCCAAAAGTCCAGAGAAGAAATCTTCCTTACGACACAAGAGTTTTATTTAAACAAAACCAAGTCGCAGTTTGAGAGCTCAATGTGTGCTCTTAATGTTAGAATCACAGAGAAAATAGATTCGCATCTGGTAAGTCAGGAGATTTAGACTATTTGTCTAATCTCGCTGAAATAGACTATAAGCTAAATCTCTAAGTCTTTTATTATTTCTTTACACTTATATATATATATATATATATATATATATATATATATATATATATATGGGCGTATGAGTAGCACAGGGATCTGTGCGGCAAAGTAAGGAGCTGATGGTAGTTGTGGTGCTCCACCTCAAACGTCAAAATAAACTCCTTGCTCTAGCGCTATTAAAAAGGTGATAGACTCCTTCGCTGACTGGCTGATACCGACTTAGGCGCCCCGACGACACAAGTGCTCCACCTCAAACGTCAAAATAAACTCCTTGCTCTAGCGCTATTGAAAAGGTGATAGACTCCTTCGCTGACTGGCTGGTACCGACTTTAGGCCGCCCCGACGACACAAGTTCATAAAACGAGTAACGTTTATTCCGCCTACGCTGCAGTGTTTCGATCTATTTCAATAGATCTTCATCAGGGCTTAAGCAAAAAAGTCTCGCAAAATTCTTATTTTCTGTGATAAATTTATTTTCCCTCAAAATAACGAAATCCCTTATGAAGATCTATTGAAAAAGAGCGAAAAACTGCAGCGTAGGCAGAATAAACATTACTCGTTTTATGAACTTACTGTCGGATTCACTCACCAGTTTTTCTTCACATGATATTATATCCATAATATTCATAAGCAAGTAAGGATAGATCATTTATATCTAAGTGAGGGTACCGTTGACCAAGACGTCTGAAGATCACATTGGTGAAGAACTGTCAGTTATCGTGGGGCCGATGGCCTCAATGAACAGGTTACCTTAATTATATATATATATATATATATATATATAATATATAATAATATATATATTATATAATATATATATATATATACTGCAATTGATGGGATATTACTATGTAACATAGCGAAGTAGTTAATACTATAGGGCTCAATATATTGAAATATAGAGCATTAATAGTTATCTCCGACCACGGTTTCGGTGTCACTATTACACCTCTCAGGGGACTGAGTGGATATTTCCGGTTACTGAACTCTATATAGCTAGATTGATTTAGAAAATGTCTCCAATTACTCCTTAAATTTAATCTTAATGGGCCTACGGGGCTGCTACTTTGTAGTTGGGATTGAGCTCCACCTATTTTGACATTCCTGTGTGGTTCATGATTTTATCTAGTAGTTCACAGTAACATTAAATCACTGGACCTTTACCAATACGCAGGATAGGACTTATACGATCACCAAAGAATTCCATAACATAGGACATTCTTTAAGCAGTTTTCAACTGGCCAAGGATGGCATTTAAAAACATTACATAATATATATATATATATATATATATATATATATATATATTTATATTATATAATATATATATATATATTAGAAGAGAGAGGGAGCGGAAGAGAGAGGAAGAGTTATATGTATATACAATATTTGGATTCCCTGGACAAAAATGCTTGATAAACCTATTCTTAGCAGTAGGGACGCTGTACGAGAACTCATTTACAGAAGAATAGATTACAAAAGTCGCTATTTTACGCTAACCTCTGGAAATTTGGAGAGCTAAAAAATCGACATTTCTCGCCCAATTTTTGGAATGGAAGCTCAAATTATGGGTTGTCTAACGTTTACGCATAGTCCAAACATGGAACTAACCATTGGTTAATATCAAAAATATAATCCAGAAATTATGAAGAACAAGATAATTGAGAAAATATCTGTCATGTTATTGTAATATATCGCCGGATACATTCAAATAAATATCCTTAATAAAATCGTGAGTTTGAATTCTGTCTAATTTTTATAATGAAGTATTCCGATCAAATGAAAAATATGATAGAGATATTTATTGCAAAAAAAATGATTTACGTTGTCAAACCGAATTTTGCGTCATAACTAAATAAATGCATTAATCATAGCAAAAGGTTGGCAAGACGACAAAGTACAAAGTAAAAAAAGGAACAAATATGAAAAATATAAAAGGAAAGAAAAAGTTTAAAACAATTCGTATAGAAAGGATTTGCAAATGTAAAACCAAATGATTTAAAGGGTAAAATTGTCATTTGTATTAACTTTCAATTTTTTAAATATCTATTTACTTAATATACGAAATGAAATATGACTATAAATATATATATATATATATATATATATATATATATATATATATATACATATATATTATATATAATATGCGTGTATGTATGTATGATATATATATTAAACCCATACAAAACTATTATATATATATATATATATAATATATATATACGTTTTAAAAACGAATGGCTTAAAATACCCGACTGCAGTTTCCTGCAATAGCGAATCTATCAGGAATATATGCACACACAACACACACACACACACACACACACACACACACACACACACAACACACACACACACACACACACACATGATATATATATACTATAATATATAATATATATATATAATATAGAAGAGAGAGAAAGAGAGAGAGAGAGAGAGAGAGAGAGAGGGTTTTTAAAAAGCCTATGCTAGCATATCATATAGTAAGAATATTTTTTTACATATGTATATCTATAATTTATGTGTGTGTTTGTGTGATCATATGCGTATGTCTATATATTTTAATATACATATTATATATAATCTATGATAATGTATTATACAATATACTAATATATACCAGGGAATGATGAAATTTAATCAAATTGGTATATATTGGGTTTAGATATCTTAATCTAGTTATCTGAGTACCTTAATAATAAATTTGGGAATTTATCCAAATACTAGTTTTAAAGTATTATTACAGGATACCTAGTTTAATGTATTTACACAAATAGACCCACCCATTTGTCAGATGGATGTAAAAAGGATTAAATATAATTAGATATATAGCATCACTCAGCTTCTAGTGTGCTGGGGGTGTTTGTATACAAAATACTGAAAGCAAAGTCAATCGGGTCGTTTCTGTCTTTACTTTTGTTTTGGGATTCCGCTGGCGCTTCTCAGCATAAAGCGTCTCAAACCCATCGTACGGTTTATCTATTGCTGAGATCTCATTCCCCTGGCCACACAAGCCGGTGGCTGATCAAAACCCCTGTGAAATAAATGATGTTGCAAGACCGAAACGCCCAAATATCTTGAGATTACATCACTGATGATGTGGTCAGGAGAACCTGAGTCTTGTATTTCCTTTATATAATATTCAAAATAATTTACTAATCTATATACAATTAAGGATTAAAGTTGCTATGAGTCCACATGATAGAGAACATGAGAAAAAAACTTTGAACTGAAAATGAGCAATCTGAAAACACCCTAACAGAAATATAGCCGCCAACTGCCGCTTTCCTATACTAATGGAATGCTTTAAGCCACCCACACAGATGAATATCTCCACAGGTCAGAAACATAACCACCTCTTAAAAAGATAATATGAATTGAAACTCGATACATCACAGGGATCAAGAGAAAAGATAATAAAAGAAATCCTCAGAAAATTTATCTCCATACACCATTTTCAATATAAGTTTAGTACTTCTGATGAAGCCCATGGTTATATTCCATACATGATGGAGTGGGAATGGTACCATAATCGCAAAATAGCCGTTTATAAGCTTTTTCTTTTAATAGTATATCTGCTCCGTTTATAAAAGAAATTAAACATCGTGCTCCTCAAAAATATTTACATTGACTCTAACATTCTACCGTTGGAAGAAAGGACCAGCTTAGAATCATCTTAATACCAAGACGATTACCTGGTAAACTCATATACGCATATACTATATAGTACTATATATATAATTTATATAATATAATGGACTCTCCCGTCGACTTTTTTCGACGTATGAGAGGGTTCATAACACACAGGGATTTGTTATAGTGATGAAGGCTTGTGGTTGGACCATCCACCTTTTTGCACACATTCGAGTAGGAAAAGAATTGGTGCATCAAGGAGGGGCGTAAGCTAGTGGTTAGAGTCGTGGAAAATGGACTCGGCGATTCGAGTCATCAATTCCTAGACGAAGCTATGTTGGACATATTCATGCAAATATGCGCTAATTACCCTTTGGAAAGGTTATGAATCCATATAGCTCCCTCCATCTATGGGTTAAAGAGTAGGCAGACTGGGCCTTCAGCCTTGGGTAGGTAACCAGTCTTGGAGAGGATAACTCTGAATTAAAAATTCCAGAGGTCCATTGACTAATTATATAATATATACCTATATATATATATTATTATAAAATGAGAATGATTTTAAAATCATTAAAATCATTTTGTAAATTCTATCCCAGAAAAGGTTAAGTTTGATCAAATTTCAAATTTAAATGGATCTGATTCAAAGATTCTATTAATAGCTATGATGTTGCGAACCCTCAAGTTGAGGCGATGACTGAAAATCAAGTTTTTTTCTATGTAATATCAAAAATAAACTCTCTCAAACAAAACTGATGTGAAAAAAGATTTAAAAATAAAATAAAATGTTTATACCTTCTTCGGTAGTTTAAACGCAATAAAAACACTGCATTGACTATCCATATACCTATGGCATAAGGGGAAAAAGCAGCGGAAGATCGGGGATTTTATTAAACTGAAAGAGTAAACAGAGATTACTCCTCTGGCGCTGATTTGGTGTTGTCGCAGGTGTTAAGAGATTGGCTTAATTAAATTTCCTGTAGAATCAGATGCATGAACCCATAGAACAGCACTGTTGGCTTCTTCTCGTCCTGTACTGATAGTGATGAAAGATAAACACCGAATGCACACAAAGCGTTTGAGGTGGTTGTTTAGCGTTGCGACGTTAGTCCTCGTCTTACTTCCCAAATTAGTTATTTATTATGTTTACGAGAATCTTGGTATGACAGGAAATAGAGTAAGAAGAATAAGACAAACGTAAGGTTAGAAATTTGGAAGACATTAAACACTAAGTGCCAGTAATTGACCCGACGACCAGACCCCGGTAAATAGACCTTGAAAATAAAATACGGAGTTCCCCGCTTCGACCCGGAAACGGATGTGACACCGGAACGGAAACGTGGGAGAAGAAAAAACTGCCTCTTTGCGGCTGGGCTCTGGTGGAGACACAGACCGCTTTCTGACGCCCCTCACCCCGTATTGGTTGGGCACGCGTACAAATGATACTATGTTAGGGGAAGGATAGAAAATTTACCCCGATTTCTCTCTCTCTCTCTCTCTCATCTCTCTTCTCTCTCTCTCTCTCTCTCTCTCTCTCTCTCTCTATTTCTTTATAGCTTTTCCTTCTCTCTGAAAAAGAAGCCTAGAAATAAATACACATCCCCTTGTGACCTATAAAACTGTATTTGTTTTCTGAACTAACGACTATACCACTACTAACGGCGACTATCACTGCAGCTGAATTTCCCATGCGATTCACTAATCGTCTATACATATCATCGTTTGGTTGCTACACAAAACCCTTCAACAGGCTCATCTGAATATGTCTCCCGTTTACCCCTGACATGTTCGATCCTTTTTTTGCTGCATGCCTGCTACTGTGTATACCATAGGAAAATCTCTTGTATCGGTAATTGCCTAGGCGTTTCCAAAGGCGGTCAGTCTCTGGGCCTTGTCGTCTCAGCTTACAATACCAGAATAGCGCTCACATCCAATCTAAAATGGTATGCTTTTTTAATTTGCAAACCATGGATGATGAATTCCAAGCTGGGTAGGCGGCAGTAGACATTGATAATCAGTGCCCTGTTTATATTGGGGTTCTAAACATATTCTGAATTCCCATTCTGTATTCTTTCAATCACATAACTGCTAAGCACGACTGGTCTCCAGTTCTCAATATACTGTCCACTCATCTTTTTTCTAGTAGCTGTTTCAAAGTTTTCAGTGCTAAAAAATGACTAAACGGATGCTCGTATACCAGGTGTCTGCGGAAGTACAATGCCTGTCGCCGCAAACGAGTAGTTGCAACTAGAAGAACCTATTTCTGCTACAAATTATCGCTGTCACACAGAACGCGTGAGCAGTCTTGATGTGGAAACATTCTTATCACATCATCATTAAGTTCGTGGCTGCCAAACCCCATATTGCAAACACTTTATTAACTATGTGAGGATCGCGTTGAGCAAGAGACCCAATAAAATAAAACCAACAATAAACCATGATGGCGCAGTATTAAATCTAAACAAGTGAGACCTCAAATCATAGATTTCAAATTCGTCGAAGCCATTGAAACAAATTGTGATTATCTTTAAATAACTAATCCATAATACTAGAATATATTTTCACTGATGTTGTAAGTTCTGATAATGGGGATTAAATGTAGTATATTACATTTCGGAAACTTAGATGACAATTCAACACTAACACTATAATTCTATATATATATAATATATATAATATATATATAATTACTTATATTATTATATTATATTATATATATATATATATAAATATACTTATACTTTAACTATGCCTGGATAGTCACCTTCAGCTTTCACTGGAATCACAAATAAATAGATATGTAATACATTTATATATTTATTTTAATATATTGTATATATATATTAAATATATATATATATATAATATATAAGAAGAGAGAGAGAGAGAGATATGGATAGATAGATAGGTAATATACGGGTGTTTAGTGTGATGAATTGAAAAATCGCGCATTAAATTTGTACATATCTAATTTTCTAATATATATTTCTTCAAAAACCAGATATATAATTTCTTTGTTGTTTATTTTCACTTTCACCTGAAACATTATAGATTAGAATGTATATTATCAACAATGAATAAAATGGTGAAAACAAAACTCTTTCCTTCTCTCTTTAAATAAATATAATTATATAATATATTATAGTATATATAATATATAATATATATATATGTATACGCGTTGTGTGGGGGAGTATATGTGATGTACATGTCTGTGTACCATCTGAAAGAATCCGGTATTTCTTGCGAAAAAAACGATAAAAGGTTTGAACATGTCATTCAATGATTCTATATATTTTTATACGAAGAATGTATGGATACAATAGATATATATGCAGCGCGCATATGTAAAAGTTATCATCGGCTACGAGAAATATGGATCGCCCGGAACAGAGGATGATACCCGAAAACTCACCTGAGTCTGTCTGCCCTATGTGAAAGTCCTTGGCTGAAAAGCTTCAAAGATATGGCATCAGACAACATTCAGGATGACTCAACTTCTTCATAGACATCTCGTCCCGAAGTCAAGCCCCCACAGAATACAACATGACCACAAAAGGTGTGTATTCCATCCTATCAGTTGTGGTCAATCTTTGCGAGGAAGTTAGAAAAATAATTAACACAACTCCTAACCCAGCTATGATAGCGGAATGAAAAGGATAACTCCGTGGACTAAAAAAGGTTAGGTCATGTTCCGTGATTGGCTCACCGATTACGACAAGAAATCCCACAGTTCGAAAAGAAGGTTCCCGAGTCCGAGAAGGTTCCCGAGTCCTACAAGAAATACCTGAAAACGCCGGATGGCATATCGGCCAAACGTTGTACAAATAACAATGAAATGGGGACAATAGTCCGAATAATGCAGATAATACTAATCTTCTAGCCTCATCTCTCAAACATTCAGGAAAATTGCATCTTCTTTGCCTGTAGATTTTCCACCCTCAGACCAAATATTCATAGCCGCCGTCTTAAATACATACCATTAATATAACTTTGGTATAAATTTTACAACAAATTACTTTTAATCATAATGAACCATCCTGATGAACTGGTTATGTTCCGTGGAGTAGTGATTAACGATAATTGACGACGACATTGTAGTGAGTTTGAACGCCAGTCAAGCTATTAGGTTCAGCTGAATTGTAGAATACACGACTGTACCTCTACAAATGGGTAAACCTCCCCCCAGCAGCGTCATTATTTGGCCATTTGACGCCCCGTCATGCTAAGGACTGAAACTTAGGTGGTGCTGAGCAGATCACAACATAATCAATATATATATATATATATATATTATATATATAATATATATATATATGTGTGTGTGGTGTGTGTGTGGTGTGTTAGGTGTGTTTATTCATAAAGATTCCGCCGTATGAGCCGTTGAAGATATGATTGATGGATGTTGGGAAAGAAATTAGTAGTTAGTCTAACTCCCAGTAAGCTATTATGTTTAGCAGAATTGTAGAATACAGCGACTGCACCTCTACAAATGGTAACCCCTGCCCAGCAGGGCCATTAGTTGGCCATGTGTGGCGCCCCTTCATGCTTAAACGAAATCTTGACGGCTGAGCAGTTCACACACATAATCAATATATATAATATATATATATATAATATATAATGTGGGGGGGGGGTTGTTTGTGTTTGTGTATTGATAAAGACACCGCGTATGCTTTATTGTAGATATATTTGATGGGTGTTGGGAATTTTTAAGAGTTATATTGAAAAGCGTGGAAAATTTTTCCGTAGTTCCACTTTTTAGATGCTTCCAATACAACCGAAAGTTTTCTCAACATCGACCAAGAATATTAATGTTATGTGAAATGCAAACATCCTCGTCCAGGATTTGAACTCGGGTCTATTTTCTACTACTCTTAACATAATATCACGCACCTCCATACACACACACACACACACACACCACACACACTTTCATAAACGTCCTTTCTGACGATAGCCTCATGTCAAACAATTGCTATTTAATAATTACTTACTACTGTATTCTGAATTAAATTTGAATTTCAGTAATCACATTTTAAAATGCCAATAATACTTTCCTACCAATTCTCCTCCTTCCAGCCCACAAACCCTTTAATATAATTTCTACGAGTTCCCTCATATATGTATATATACATATATATATCGTATATATATATCAATATTGTGTAACATATAATAACATACATACATATATATATATATATATATCGTGTATAATAATACCTAATATATATACATATGTGTATCGTATATATCGTATATATATTATATATATATATATAATATATATATTGTGTCTTTAATATTATATATATATATATATATATATATATATATAAAATAGGTCATCCACAGACACGTGTTTCGGCGTGTCACGCCTCTTCAGTGCGGCTAGACACAACAACAACCTTATGCCAGGATCGGAATCCACTATATCTATATTACTAATATATTATTATATAATATATATATATATATAATATATATATATATATTATATATATTATAGATAGATAGATAGATAGAATAGATAGATAGATATTGATAAAGATTTAAAGCTTAAGAAACGCCAATATTTTTATATACACGTCTTGTATATCTAAAATTAACACCACTTTGATAGTTTAAAATCAAAATATATCCTCAATACGTCCTTATTAACCTTTAAATACATTTTTGCCTCCGTTGGCTTCGATTTTCTCGTCTTGGCAACTGCTGCTTTTTTGCGTATCAATTTCTCAATTTCCTATGAGATACGATATATTTGGAAGACGCTAGAATAACAAGTGATATCCAATCATCACATTTATATTAGATAATGCAGTTGCCTCGCACGCGATTCTCTGAAATTGGACATGATACAATGGACAACAGAAGAGCAGTACCTGAGACGTTATTATCTGAACGAACGAAGTAGCATAGGTAACATATGACTTGGCTTTCATATTGAGAGTTTTAGCTACTTCTAACGCTAGTTATCTGTGGGTTATGTATGCTCTTCAAAACAGATGAAGGCCAGAATTGAAACAATAGATATTACTCTAAGTGTGAGGAATCGTCTTTGAAATTATACGAAAACATTGGATGTTATTAATTCTGTTTCAACATGTATTGATAGAAATAAAGAAAGAAAGAACAAAAGAAAGAAAGAAAGAAAATTATATTCAAGAAAGAAAAAAAAGAAAGCAAGCATTGAAGTTTTGGAATGAAAGAAAGAAGTTGAAGTCAAGAGATGACACAATAAATATTACTCTAAGTGTGAGGAATCTTATTTGAAATTATACGAAAACATTGGAGAGTATTCGTTCTATTTTAACATGTATTGATAGAAAGTATGAAAGAAAAAAAAAAGAAAAAAATATATAAAGAAAGAAAGAAAGAAAGAAAGAATGAATAAAGAAAGAAAAGATTATAAAACGTTGAAAGGAAAGAAAAAATGAATAACGAATTAATGAAAAATAGTGAAAAGAAAAGAATGGAATGGAAGAAAGAATGAGAGAAGAAAAATTGAAAGGAAGAAAGAAAGAAATACAAAAACAAAGAAAATGGAATTCTACGAAAATATTGGAGATTATTAGTTCTGTTTTAACATGTATTGATAGAAAGAACGAAAGAAAAAAAGAAAGAAAATTGTATTCAAGAAAGAAAGAAAGAAAGAAAGAAAGAAAGAAAGAAAGAAAGAAAGAAAGAACATGGTGAAATGAAAGAAAGAAAATGAAAGATAAACATTGAAAGAAAAAATGAAATGGAATTTACAAAGAAAGAAATAAAGAATGAAAGAAATGGAATGAAAGAAATAAATGGAAATAAATTGAAAGAAGAAAGAAAAATTAATGAAAGAAACAAACTAAGATAAAAAAAATCGAAAGAAAGAAAGGAAGGGGGAATGTATGGATGAAATATAGAAAAAAAGAAAGAAATGTAATGGAAGAAAGAAACCGAGAGAAATGGAAGAATGAAAAAAGAAAGGAATTGAATTGACAAGATAAAGAAAGAAAGAAAGAAAGAAAGAGATGAAGTGAAATGAATGAATGAACGAAAATGGAATCGAAAATGGAATCGAAATAAATCGAAATAAAGAAAGAACGAAAAAGAAGAAGAAAATTGTATAAAATATAAAGAAATGGAATGAAAGGAAAATAAAAATAAGTGAGGAAGGAAACAAACAAAGAAAACAAATGGATTGTGAATGAAAGCAAGAAAAATTCAATCAAAAAGAAAGAAAGAAATGGAATGAAAGAAAAGATAGAAAACGAAAAAAGAAAGAAGAATTGAAAGAAATAAAATTAAACAGAAATAAGAACAATGAAAGAAAATGGAATTAGGAAAGACAGAAAAAGAATGAAAATTCAATTAAAGAAAGAAAGAAAAAAGAAGAAAGAAATGAAAGGATATGTAATACTAAATCGGATTATAAAAATATACATTGGGATCATTGAATAATATGTGCTTAAAACCATTCTCTTCTTCGGTTAACCAGATACGGATGGATACCAGACCTTGGTTTCTGATTGGACAGATCAAGGTGAGAACGAGACTGACAGTGAAAAAGACAGTGAGAAGGTTATGAGACTTGCTTAGGTGCTGAAAAGATACGGAAGATGATAGTTTTCCTGGTAGTTTGAAGAGGACTGGCACAAGATGCGGTTTGTACTCCGATGCTATTTTTCGATGGGATAACTTGGGAATAGAAAATAAAGAGCCCTGAAAAACATCAAGTCTTGTGTTCGTTATTTTCAAAACATTAAGTAATGATGCAAGAAAACATTCCAAGAAGCAAATAGTTCCAGCATCGACATAAAAAGAGAGGGTAGTTTGTCCAAAATCTAAATCTAAATAATACATTTTTGTATTAATCTTCTTGTAGTGATACGATTTCAAAGTATCAATTCCATATTGTCATCACTAGAAATAAGCCGTGTATGTTATTTTATGAATTTTCCTACCACTCCACACGAGCAGGATGGGACACAAGTCCATTTCTTAGATTAATAGGCATGAATCAAGTGTTTTCATTCTCCTAGACTTGTTGCATGTCAAGATTAAAGAGTTCCTGTTGTTCATTCACAATCCATGTGCTTTGTTTGTTTGTTTCCTTCCTCACTTATCTTTATTTTCTTTCATTCCATTTCTTTATATTTTATACAATTTTCTTCTTTTTCGTTCTTTCATTATTTCGATTTATTTCGATTTATACGTATTTATACGTATTTATAGGGAGAACAGTTGGATTCATAACTTCCCCAATGGTATTACCGCAATTACAAATACAACCGGACTCGTCTAGAATTTGAATGTGCATCATGATCATTTCCCACAACGATAACCATTACACGCGACGTCACTGCTTATGTCACATTACCCAAAATCGTCATAGCATAGAATAAATACACTCAAAATTTGAACATACAACATTAGACAGTCCTCATTGTTTTTTAAAACAAGTTTTGATAAATACATGACTGGTATTATATATCTATATATAGTTTGTTTTATTCTAATATATATTTAAAGTTTACATTTCAAATTGTTTTATTTTTTAATCCTGTAATGAATTTGATGATTTTAGGGTACAAACTCGCTGACATTGAATTTTTAACTCCCACCCCTCAGGCAATATGTTTCAAAAATCTATTTTTACATCACCCGGAGGTTGTTTTTTATTTTGCTGGTTTATATAATACTTACTACTGCATTCTAAATTAATTTTAAATTCAGTAATCACATTTTAAAATGCCAATAATACTTTTCCTATCAATTCACGTAACGCCAAATAAACTCCATACCTTGGTCTAAATCTATACATATATAAAGGGATGTTGTGTGTATGTATGTACAAAGGCAAATTTGAAAATAAAACAGTTAATGACAAAGTAAATATATATACACATTCACTTTTACTAGATCTTGCTTTTTGAGCAAAAATAAAGAATATTCGATTTATATTTATGAAGATAAGTAAAAAACAAAATTGAAATGATAACAGCATGATTTTTTTTTTGGCATTTAATATTCTAAATAGTAAACATTACTTTAATGGGGTATCCAGTGATGAATCAACTCGCGATTCAATAATAATGGATCTGACAGGCTAATTCTACCCCCACCATACACAGGCGACGCCGGGTAGCCACTTCTAGTTACTAATAAATAATCAACTAGTTTCAGAATAATTTAAAATATTTTATGAGGAATTTTTTATTTATAATTTAATAAATTAAAGGGAAATTGGACCTTTAGGCACCCCTTCCGCGAACTCGATTTGTGTGGACACTTTTCTCATTTACATCGTCAAAATCTGCTTGTTTGTTAGGGGTTAGGGTTAGGGTCAGGGCTAAGGGTTAAGGGTTAGGGTTAGGGTTAGGGGTTAGTTTTATAATAATAAAAAAACTCTACAAATCGTCTGTTAACAATTAACCGGATTTTAAATGTCCCCACGAATCGAGATCGCAAAAGGGGTTCCTAAATATCATATGGTTCGGGAAATTAATCAACTTTTCAATTTTTTTTTTTTTTTTTTTTTTAGCAAACACTTTGATTTTATATGAGATTTAAAAATTGCTAATATTTAGTTTCAAATTCTCGGTGTTAGATCCTCAGTGTACGCCTTTATACATGCGACTTTGTGTCACATCCTACCCATGACGAAAGGATTGGGTAATGAAGAGCCTCTCATCGCGGCTTAAAGTTTAGAAAGCTGGTTTCGCATGACTTTTATTACTATTACTGAATAGTGAGTTCGACCTTCGGTATATGCCTCATACTTGTGACCTTGTATCAAGTCCTACCCATGGCAAAAGGATCGGGCATGAAAGGTCTCCTATCGTGATGTAACAGTTAGCAAACTGGTCTCGTAGATCCATTTCAACTAAATAGCGAGTTCTTTCCTCGCCGGATGCCCCATAATTGTGCCTTTCTGTTACATTGAACCAGTGGTTCACTGATGTGATCTGAAGAGCCTCTGTTTGAGTATATGCCTACATTTTTCCCTTTGAGAGGTCGTCCAATCGTGGTGTAATGGTTTGCAAGCTGCTCTTGCTGATCCATTACGAATGAATAGCACATTCGATCTTCACTGAATGCCCTATAATTGTGAACTTATATCACATGCTACCATGACAATGTTTGGGTATAAGAGCGTCCGATCGCAGTGTAATGCTTAGCAAGCTAGTGTCGCAGATCTATTACTACTAAATCCTTGGTGGATGCCCCATAATTGACCTTGTGTCACATACAGAGCAAGCATCCGGCGAGTAAGACCCAGCTTGTCCTCCTTCTGCTCGACAATACTCGACCAAACACAAGCATCAGGACAAGGGGGGAATCGATTCATTCGGGTGGACAACTTTACCCCATCCTCGATACTAACCAGATTTAGCGCCTTCAGACTATATTCTCCTCAGTCCCGTGAAAGAGGGTTTGAGAGGTAAACATTATTCCAGTGAGGAGGAAGTGAAATCTGTAGTGAACAAATACCTCAAAGAACTGTCCACCGAATTTTAGGGGCATGGATACATGCTCTCATTCGAAGGGGGAACATCGCTACTGAGAGAAACGGTGAATATGTAGAGAAGTAAGGATGTGATTCACAGAGTACCAGCTTTATTTTGATGTATGATACATGGTCATGTGTTGGTAATTATATATGTCCTAAATAAAATGGCATTACTTTTTTACTCATCTATGTAGAGAAGTAGTGATGTGGTCCACAGAGGACCAGCTTAATTTTAATGTATGATACATGATCCTGTGTTGGTAATTATACTTGTCCTAAACAAAATGACATTACTTTTGTACTCATCTATGTGGAGAAGTAGTGATATGATCCACAGAGGACCAGCTTAATTTTGATGTATGATACATGTTCCTGTGATGGTAACTATATATGTCCTAAACAAAATGACATTACTTTTTTACTCATCTATGTGGAGAAGTAGGGATATGATCCACAGATGAATAGCTTCATACCGATGTTTGATACATGTTCCTGTGTTGGTAACTATATCTGTCCTAAACAAAATGGCATTACTTTTTTACTCATCTATGTGGAGAAGTAGTGATGTGATCCACAGAGGACCAGCTTCATTTTGAAGTGTGATACATGTTCCTGTGTTGGTAATTATACTTATCCTAAACAAAATGACATTACTTTTTTACTCATCTATGTGGAGAAGTAGTGATATGATCCACAGAGGAATAGCTTCATACCGATGTTTGATACATGTTCCTGTGTTGGTAATTATATCTGTCCTAAATAAAATGGCATTACTTTTTGACATCTATGTGGAGAATTAGTGATGTGATCTATGGAGGACCAACTTCATTTTGATGTATGATACATGTTCCTGTGTTGGCAATTATACTTGTGCTAAACAAAATGGCATTACTTTTTGACTCACTCTCGTTCAGTTTAATAATAACCAAAAAATTTATTCAAAACTAAGTGAAACAAACATCAATACGAACGTACAAACGTATTGCTGTTACGCTGTAAGGACTTTTTTTCAGATGCCTTTATCGTGAATTAAAAACAAACAACTTGAACGCTTGATAAAGTTTTCTTAGTGATAAAATCAATGGAATTTTAATAGTTTTTATTAAAATGAAAAAAAGAGTTTTATATTATTTAATTATTTATGTTCTTTTTGTACTTCATGTGATCGATGAAAAAAATTATTAGTTTCAGCAAACAATCAATTATATCATATCAGCTAGATGGAGGATTACAGTGTTAAAGATATAAAAAAATATATATAAAAATAATAAAAAATAAAGAAAATAGCAGATTAAAACTTTAAATAATTTATGACGAAAATACACTGGTTCATTTCTTTCTTATTTTCTTTTTTTATTGCCCATTTATTTTCGTGAAATAAAAAAAAGGTTAATATTCACTTTACTGAAGCTACACTGAATAATTAAACATTTTCATTAGCTCTCTGCAATTCAATATGCCACAGATTTTTTTTTTCATTTCGTAGAGCAATGTTTCAGGGAAACGTTGTTTTTTTTTCAAATCCTAGCTTTGCACTTTATATCTTCTTATTATAATGGAGATTGTGTGTTTTTCTGTCTGTAACCGAAACTATATTACTACTCAAGTCACAATTCCCTTAATTATTTACGTCAAATTCTCCATGATTTCATTCTTTTAGACCTTCAGTTATTAATAAAAATTGTTTTACATTATTAATACTGTTGACCATATCTACTGTATTTACCGCGTACCCCACTTGTACGGGTCAGGCACAAAGTCCCTATTAACGTGGGACCACCCACAAACCGAAGCTCATGGAGTGGCAGGTGAAAAATTGCGTCGATCCCGTCGGCATTCCCCCTCAAGGTGGGCGCCTCAGGCACTGGGCAATAAACCCAGCCCTGCCCCTTTAAATCAAGGGGGCAGGTGTTGCCTGGGGTGATGGCCCCCTGGGATCGACGCTGTTAATTATATCAATGGTCCAGAGGCCGAAGCCACTGTTGACCATATCCACGTACTAATAACATGCAATTGTATTTATATATACAACAAAATAGCGGTTTACAGTTTGAACGAGAAGGCTAATTTGCATATTGATATTTAAAATTTTATTTTAATAAATATGAGTTTGGTATTATTGATTTCTAATTGTTTGGTTTTATCTTAAGAAATATAAACAAAAATCTCGTGGATAAATCTTAAAAGAAATTTATTTACAAGAAGAAATAACTGTAATATTATCCTTTACTTCCTAATTTAACTTAATACTTAAATTAGGAAAATTTACCAATGAAAGAGGGGAGTAATGGAAAATGATGGAATAGTTAGTTTCAAAGTTGTTCTATTTTTCGATTATACCCCCTCTGTTGCAGATCTTTTTATCTGCATTCTTAGTCAGTTTCATTAGCCTTTCTAATTTAATATGATATTTTATTATATCAAAACTTAAATACTTGCACCCGGAGGGTGCATATATTTGCTAGTGTATATAATAATATCATCCTCCATTTAGACTATTTAACCCATTCACGGAGAATATTTTCATCATCATTTAGGGTAATTTCAGAATCTACCGCAAATGACAGGTTTGGTTTCGTAACATGGTCTCAAAACCCTGAAACAGGGTAGGTGTGTACAACCTTGCACCAACCGACCGGAGAGGGCCCGACCCTTTAGGACCCTCGGAAACGCAGGTTTTATACAAGTACTCCATTATGGAAATTGACATGTAGTAGAGGATAGTTTAGCTCAGTCGGTAGAGTGTCCGGATGGGAACCTCAAGATTCTAGGTTCGATACCGGCCCTCCTCAACTCAGTGTATGAGTAGCACAGGGATATGTACGGTAAATTGGAGAGTTGATGGTAAGTGTGGCGCTCCGTCTCAGTCGATAAGAGATCTCATTGGTCTAGCGCGAGTGAAAAGGGGATGGACGTCATTTCCAGGACATGTAGACAGCCCACGCCTTCTAGCACCCATATGATAAAAACGGTTGGAGTTTGCCATAAGGGCAATAGGGTTGGGAAAATCATATGGGTGCTAGGGCTTGACGTGACCAGCCAATTGACCAGAGGGGGCTTCTCCGACCGCCCGTCTAGCCCAAGAAAAGGCCAGAGTGGAGTATTGCAAGTCATGGACTGCTCAACCACCTGTGTTATGTCCTTAAGCATCACGGGTCGCCACCCATGGCTAACAGGCGGCCCCATTGGGGTAGTCTTACCCCTCTGCAGAGGTGCAGTCAATGCATTCTAACGCCCCAGTCGACAGGGCGGTCCGAGTGTTGAATCATCGATTTAAGATTACACACGGTGCAAACATCGTGATATAAATAATGCCCCTACAACACAACCATCGACCTAAGCGACCCGCTCTGACAGATATAATCGACATGGAGACGTCAACATGTCAGAATTTAGTCGGGCAAAACTTGTAGGGCAATCGAAAAGTGACAGTTGGCACCGGGAGAGTACAGAGTTAAGTTCTGTATCGTGGGGCTAAAGTGAAAGTACATCCTCCAGTGGACCGGCGCGACGACTTATAAAAGTGAAATTTTTTCCGCTATCGAAGAATAAAACAACTCAACATATTCTTATAATGTTCTTACAGGTTTGAAGAAATAACATCCGACATAAAATGTAGATAATCTTTTGTAAGAACGTGTTTGTAATTTTTCTCTGATTTTTTTGCGATGAGGCTAGATAGCGAGTATTGGGCACATAGTGTAGTGGATAAAGGCGTTGGTTAAGACAGTTCTAAGCGAAATATATCTTTAGGCTGCAGGTTCAATCCTAGTCAAGGTCGTCAGTAACATAGAATAAAAATTAACGAAGCTTAACATTGCGATGAGGCTAGATAATGAGTATTGGGCCCAGTGTAGTGGATAAAGTCGTA
Source organism: Doryteuthis pealeii (assembly GCA_023376005.1). NCBI lineage: Eukaryota > Metazoa > Mollusca > Cephalopoda > Myopsida > Loliginidae > Doryteuthis > Doryteuthis pealeii. The sequence goes on along the minus strand of CM042162.1, from coordinate 37,697,656 downwards.
GGTTAAGACAGTTCTAAGCGAAAGTTATCTCTAGGCTGCAGGTTCAATTCTAATCAAGGTCGTCAGTAACACAGAATAATAATTAACACAGCTTAACATTGCGATGTTGCTAGATAATGAGTATTAAGCACATAGTGTAGTGGATAAAGGCGTGGGTTAAGACAGTTCTAAACGAAAGTTATCTCTAGGCTGCAGGTTCAATCCTGGTCAAGGTTGACAGTAACATAGAATAATAATTAACACAGCTTAACACCTTTACCCCAGGTATGGTTAGCTGGATGAGAAAAGGATACCCCCGTGGATTGAATAAAGGTTTGAGTTTAAAGTTCCATGATGGCTCCCGATTACGACAAGAAGGTTCCAGGGTTCGGAAATAAGGTTGGAAGCGCTAGGGTAAAGAATATGGGACAATTCATATAGTAGCTGGATCTCGAACTAAGAAAAATGGCTAGACGACCAGAAAACCATCAGATGAATATCAAGAAAAAGAAATACTTTTAAAAGAAATACTTTTAACAAAACTTGCCCAGATAACTTATAACTTGTAGCCAAAATACACAATTTATATATATAAAAGATTTAGCTTTTTAAAAAAATGTTTTATTGGAACAATCATTACATTTCTTGTTATGGAATTCCTCAGGTAAAACGAAATTGCTTTTGGAAATGATGTAAATAGTATGAATATGGTTGAATATGTGCCTTCTTTTTTGTTTTTGTTGAATGTGTGCGCACCATAATCATACTATTTGCATCATTTCCAAAAGTAATTTCCTTTTACCTGAGGAATGCCATAGCAAGAAACCGAACGGTTGTAATAATTGTTCCAACAAATGAATAAAAAGCAAGGTAACACTTTTATTCATTAATTTATTGATCTATTAACGCTCTATCTATTATGAAGGCACGTGGGCTAGTGGTTAGAGTCGTGGAAAATGGACACATCGGTTCGAGTTCAATTCCTAGACGAAGCTGTTGGCATTTCACATAGCGATAATACCCTTGGGAAAGGTATGAATCCATATATTCTCCCTCCAGCTATGGGTTAAATAGTAGGGCAGACTGGACTCTTTAACCTAGGGTAAGTAACCAGTCTAGGAGAGGGATAACTCTGAATTCAAAATTCCTGAGGGCAGTCGTTGATTGGGTTCGTGGCATTCCTTGATGCACCAATTCTTTTCTATCGACTGTGCCAAAAAGTGTGGAATGGTCCAACACAAACCTTCACCACTATAAACAAATCACTGTGTTGGTTGTTCATTGGGTGAACACTCATGTGTCGAAAATCGACGAGAGAGTCCTTTTTTTTAACGCTCTATCGCAGATACTGAGCACTCTTCTAATAACACTTTACGTTGGATTATTACAGCGTTTTCAAGTATAATAGTGCCAACCCCACACATTAATTTATTATATATATATATATATATATATATATATATATTGTGTGTGTGTGTGTGTGTGTGTGTGTAGTCGTTTGTGTTTGGTGGAACCTTCCCTGTTATCTTCACTGGGAAGAGATATAAATTTCGATGTATATTTAATGAACTAATTTGAAAGTGTGCTTTATCTTGATTTATGTTCGTGTCTCACCTGTCCGAAGAACATACAGTGCACCGTTAATAGCATCTCAGCTTCTCTCAGACATCTCGTTGTGATCCTTAACATATTGTTATGTTATTAACGAGTATTTTATTCTGTTTCAAGTCAATTGTTTGATGCCGTCTTTTCGCATATTTTGAAAATGTAATCGTGATAATGGATAAAGTGTACTATAACATTTCCTTTTACATACTAATGATATTACCGAGTTATTCTGTTTTAAGTCTGGAGTTCAATGTCCTCTGTTTGTATATTTTGAAAATCTTATACTCATGTAACGTAGGTTCAAAGTTATACATACTTTGATATACAAAACTCCGACGAAGGTTAACAGACAAAACATTTAATATATACAGCACATGGATATGACGAGATACAAAGTACATAGGTAAAAAGAGTTACATATATAACGATAAATACACATTCATGAATGGTACAAGATAAAATATAAAAGTACAGACATGAGACTAGGGATAGTCCATGCTGTGTGAAGAACTTACAGTAATGTAAGTGGGGCGAACGCCCCAACGAGACGGGGTTAGACCTTAACTAACCCATGGTGTCTCGTAGTATCAGGCACGGAAAAGAGGTCGAAAGGGTTTGAACCCGGCGCTTAAATACTATAGTACCCTAGCGGGCACCAGCAAACTAAATCGGGCAGACAACTCCACCAGGCAAATACAAAACTAACGCTACACTCATAATACATTAACATGAACAATAGCATATCTTTTACATATATTAGTTTGTTAACAAGTTAAACTATTTCTTTATTTTGATATTTTCTATTTGTGTTCATTCACACACACGCACACATACGCACTTACACACACACACACACACATATACACACACACATATATATATATATATAAACATGTAGGAGGCGCGTGGTGTAATGGTTAAAGTCATGGGAAATGGACTCGTCGCCCCGAGTTCAAATTCTGGATGTGCTAATTGCATTTCACTTAGAGCTAATACCCTTGGGAAGGGTATGAATCCTACTCTCCCTCCAGCTATGGGTAAATAGTAGGGAAGACTGGGCTATTCAACCTTGGTTAGGCTAGGAGAAGGAAAATTCTGAATTCAAACCTGTTGAACTCCGCTTAAGAAATTGACCTTGTGTCGCATCCTGCTCGTGCGGTGGGGTTGGTAAATATATATATATATAAACATGTAGGTGTCTGTGAGTATGTGTGTTGGTGAGTGGGTGTGTGAGTGTGTCTATATGTATACATATATGTATATACAAGTATGCATATTGATATGTATGTATGGATATATATTTGCGTACATATATACACATTTATATATATATATATATATATATATATATATAGATAGATAGATAGATAAATAGATATATACACACACACACACACACACATATATATATATATATATGTATATATATATAAAGATATACATATGCAAAGATATGTATTTATATACATGTATATACATATGCACATAAATGCATTATAAATAAATGTTCACTCTGATGAAGGTCGATTCTTGTATGTGTGCGAAATATTTTTACACACATAAACTGACCGAAACACATGTGTAAGTGATATCAATTAATGTGATATCGATTAAATTCATTTTTTCCATTTACATTTCTTTTCTCAACTTATTTTTCCTCATATTGTCGGATTCAATTCCTTTTCCATTTTTACACACACACACACACACACACACACAAACAACACACACACACACACACACACACACATATATATATATATATATATATATATATATTGTTTAATCACATATTAAACATCGTCGGTTTTTAATGCGAAATCTTTCTTTGTAAAATAAAATTAGTGGTACTATTTAATCATTAACTGGAGGAATACGTAGGTTCATGCCTTCTCAAAGAATATGGCGGAAAGTAAACTGGAATCCGAATACGTTCACTGTCTCGCTCGTTAGCCATTATGTCGCTGGAACCCCCACCACCTTCTCATCGTAACATGGTTCATTTGTGATTTGTGATGTAGAGCGAACTTTTATTCGAACTTTTATTTATGAGTAGGATGTGACAAGAGGACAATATTTAAGCGGTATTTAACAGGTTAAAGTGTTTTGCTTTTGCTAAACTGGTTTCAATCCCAATGTTAAAGGGCCATAGTCTACCTAACTATTTACTCATAGATTTTGTACTATTTTAGTAACGTGTGGCATACTGTGCAGTTTATTATTTTTTTGGAGTCAAGTAACCAATAAGCACTCCAAATCATCAACTTAATGAAAGGTTCATATTTTAACTCATCACCGGTAAGTTGTGCTTTCAATTATTTGAAAATAAACGAACAGATGATTTTTGCAATTATATTGTATCTGACAAAAACAAATTTTACAAATTGAGTGATACTATTTCTGAATGACATCCTCTTATTTGAATAAGCATAAAAATATTTTGTAAATAAAATCTGTATTTTTATTTAAATAAACATAATTGCATTTCTCTTCCGATTAAGTAAAACTATTTTAGTATAAAAATGTCTTTCGTCTTTTTTTAATCATCGTAAGTGTTGAAAAGTATTCATAAATTTCTGATTAAAAAGCATTTATTTAAAAAAAAGGGATTTTGCTATTGCATTTTAATTTGATTACGTGTACCAACCATCTATTAATTTAATTCATTTTGAGTTCAACATCTCCATAAACTTCTGATTAAAATCATTTGTTTACGAAAATTTGGAAGAGAAACTTACCGGTGACGAGTTAAAATATTAACCTTTCTTTAAGTTGATGATTTGGGCTGTTTATTGGTTACTTTGTCCATCCATTGGAGAATTCGCAAAGGTAAAGAAAAGCTCTAGACTGTGAAATGACAAGTTCGCACGATGCTCTCCGAGTGCTACACGTGGATTTATGTAGCTTCCCGCATCCATAGTTTTAGGCGAACCTGATCTTGCCTAATCCTCGATGTTCTTGGATTCCTTGAACTACACTGCATTCTTTACTGTGATCAATTGATTGGTGCATGTGTAAAGTTTTAAGTACCATCCTTGGCCAGTTGAAAATGGCTTAAAGAAAGTCCTATGTTATGGAATCCTTTGGTAAGCGTATAAGTCCTATCCTGCGTATTGGTAAATGTCCAGTGATTTAATCCTATGCCTTTCGTCCAAGAATGGTGCAGTAATTATGACCAGTAGGGTGGTTAAATATTGTCTCAGACTCAGAGTACTGCCAGTGATTGGCCAAGGAATAGATCACATAATTTCGCCTAGTCTATAAGTATGGGCGACGATCTAGCACACACCTTATATATACAAAAATCTCAACAGCATGCGAAAGCGAAAATAAAAATGTGATTGTAACAAGTGAAGTCGAAAAGCCAATACGTGAATAATTGTTTAACTATTCACGTGTTCCAATCACATTTTGATTTTTCGCTTTTGCATGCACCAATCACGTCATTAACATTTGATTGTGAACGCAAATCAACGAATGGTTACGAACCTTTTCTAAACATTTTCCAAACTCAACGAATTCAAAACATCGATTATCTATTTAACTACACAAATCTTTTTTTTTCTCTTCTCATTGACTAGTTCCATATTGTCCCGAAGAAGGTTTCTTTATAAACCGAAACGTTCGACCATCAACAGTTCGACTTATAAATTTCCATCCATTGTAACATCCCATGTTTGTTTACATTTCTCCACTCACACACATAGACACACAGACACACAGACAGACACAGGCACAGTCACACACACACACATACACACACACACACACACACACACACATATATATATATATATATATATATATTATATATTATATATAATATGGTAGTGAGAGAGGAGACCTATCTCGTGCAACACGGTGTGACAGAGAGAGTTGCGGGCGTGAAGACTTGCCGTATTCTCGAAGGAAGCGGGCTAGGCTTTGCCTGGCGTGCAGGACTGACCTAGAGTCGAACCCGCTTCCTTCAGAATGTGAGAGCTGTGGACGATCAGTGAAATATGAAATAGCATAGTGGCCCGGATGCAGGTGGTCGCACCGTGCTGACGAGTGTCGCACGTGCTGCACGGACAATTATGAGTGAGGAGGCCGGACGTGGTGAAATTGAGGTGTATTTAAAGGACTTATTCTCACAGATCAGGGGGGAACGACTGCAGTAGTATTTTGTTGTCGAGACGAGCGGGACAAAGAAATAATTTTGTATATTGGATTTTGGAGCGTGATACAGTTGGAAGTGTTTAGACTGTCGATTGGAACCTTGATTCAGACTTGACTGTGATCCCCCCCAACACACACACACACACTGATTATATATATAATATATATATATATATATATATATATGTATTGTGATATTAGTACACGATAATAACATACTCGAGTTTCACCATAAGGATCTTCAGGGTTAAATCCACTGGATTAATCAAGATATTGATTATTTGCAGTTAGTTTCACGTGCGTATTTTTCGTGATAGACGGTTGGTTACAGGGCCGCGGTCGAAAGAACGCCGGTTCAAGATTCGAAAATTTAAAAAAAAATAAACAGAGGTTGCTTTTCTCAAAAGATCAAAGTAAACATTGCTAGAAATCCGCTTTGCGTAAATGTTTTACAGGTTTCTGATAATGATGAAGATTGAGTATTTTATTACAGAGTCTGTAGTGATCAACTGTGCTTTTATTAATATATTTTTATGTTATTTATTTTTATTAAAATCAATAAAATGTGTATATATGAATACATATGTGGGACTGTATTTTTATCTCGTTATTGTAATATATATATATATATATATATATATAATTATATATATATATATATATAGTGTGAGATGGTCACTATTTCAGCTTTTGCTGGAATGGTGTTTCCAAAGGCAGTATTAATTGGTAGAGTGGTCAATATAAAATAAAGCTGTTATATAATATAATAAGATAAATATATAGGTTTTACATATCTATTTATTGGGTGACAAAGGAACATTCACAACCATATTGGTTTCATGCGATGCATTCATCAGGTGAAGATGTTTCAAATGTCTGACGTTTGAAACATCTTCACCTGATGAATGCATCGCATGAAACCAATTGGTTGTGAATGTTCCTTTGTCACCCAATAAATAGATATGTAAAACCTATATATTTATCTTATTATATTATATATATTATATATATTATATATTATATATATATATATATATATATATATATATATGATGGACTCTCCCGTCGATCGACGTATGAGTGTTCATACAATGAACATTCACACAGTGATTTGTTTATAGTGGGGAAGGCATGTGTTGGACCATCCACACTTTTTGGCACAGCCGATAGCAATCAATGACCGACTTCAGGAATTTTGAATTCAGAGTTATCCCTCTCATAGACTGGTTACCTACACAAAGCTGAAGGTCCCAGTCTACCCTACTATTTAACCTCATAGCTAGAGGGAATTTTGAATTCAGAGTTATCCCTCTCCTAGACTGGTTACGTACCCGAGGCTGAAGGATCCAGTCTGCCCTACTATTTAACCATAGCTGGAGGGATTCATACCTTTCCCAAGGGTATTAACGCGATGTGAAATGCCACCAGCTTCGTCTATGAATTGAACTCGAATCGACGAGCCCATTTTCCACGATTCTAACCACTAACCATATATATATATATATATATATATATATATATATATATATATATATAGGAGTGTACATAAAATCAACAGTAACAAAGTAACAAAATTTTTCTCACCTATGCGATTTTGAAAAAAACATTGAAAAATTGTCACATACTATACGTCATTGACTTCATGTCTATGCTACCTTAACGTAGATATACATATTGTAACAAGGGTATAGATATTTACTTATAAACATAGTATCCTACATTATTTATATTATATATTTTTTTTGTTGTTGTTGGCATCCTTCCGTCTATTAAAGATGATGGCGTAGTGTCCACTTTTTTCTGCAACTGCATGAGTGGCTAAACGGAACAATTTTGAATGGCAATTGACCGCAAACAAACGGTGAGGCCTGCTGGAGTTGTTATTGTCTCTTCTTCCTTTTGGATCGCTTTGCTGCTGCAGCTTCTTTCCACTCTCCACCCTCTCTCTCTCTCTCTCTCTCTCTCACACTCTCTCTCTCTCTCTCTCTTTCTTCTCTTCACTTCTTTTCGTTCCTTTTTTGACGAGGAGGCGCCAGGTCACACGTCCTTCTACACAAGCCTCCCATGTGTTGGTGTTGATGTGGCATGTTGTTAGGTCCCTCTTGCAGACATTATTTTGTACAGGATTTGCTGCTTGGGCGAGAGCTCATCCTCCAAAACAACCTACCCAGGTTACGTATATATATATATATATATATATATATATATATATATATATATATATTAAAACACAAACGTTTAGATATAAACATACGCAGTTGTCTTTCTTCCTAATATCCCCTTACTTACACGCCCACTCAGAAGTTATAAGAATATTTTCTCACCACTTACTTGAAACAAACATTATCCTTAATGAATATGCACGCACGCTCGCACACACACACACACACACACACAGAGGAGTTTCGATGTTGTCTTTCGTAACATATACACACACACGCGCACACCACGCATACACACAACACCTAGAAAAATGCTCAATGTCATTTTTCGATACACACGCACACACACACACACACACACTCACACACACACAATAAAAGAAGAATACTTGATGTCATATTTCAAACCGTCTATCTTTCCAGCATTTCTCAATTTTCAAATTATTATGAGAACGTTAACTCCCTTTCAAAACATCGTGAACAGATAAACAAGGACTATCACAGTCTCCTCATTATTCTGTGGTAACATTTTTTTACTCTTCCTTATATCAACAAAAGCCCTGAAGAAGATCTACTCAACAGATCGAAACACTGCAGCGTCGGCTAATAAGCTTACGACTCATTTTATTTAAACCTGTGTTTTTTCTCACTATACAATATATATATATATATATATATATATATATATATATATATTATATATGTGTGTGTGTGTGTGTGTGTGTGTGTGTGTGTGTGTGTGTGTGTGTGTGTGTGTGTGTCTGCGTGTGCATGAATACTTGAAAAACTCGTTGAGACAAGTCATTTGCGCCCAGAAAAACAATCATCACGCTAATCTCGATACCTGTTGCAAGGCAGATTTTTTTGTGAATCAGGCAAGTGTAGCTACCGCCATTATAGTTTTTTTCCCTCTTGTTTACCAATCTGAAAATCCTACTCAAGTGTTAAAATGGCGGATATCTCTTGTATCTTTGTTCACCATGGTCAATAAAAATAATGAAAAACGTATCGGAACTGTTTTCACGGCTCAAGATATTAGATAATCATTTGAATACAACGGTCAATGGTATAACACTTACGTCTATCTACACTGAGACGAAAATTCTGATTCAATCGATATTTTTTCATCAGTAGCGAATATATTCAACTTAGAGGACACCCAGTGCGGACGCGAGAAAATAATTTCAAGGCAAAACATGTATTCAATAATTTGCTTCAATGTAAACACGTAAAGAAAGAGTTTACATTGATTTATGCAGAGAATTGAAATGAAAGACTAAAAGATGTAAAAAGTTTTAAAAAAGTAAAGTCGTCGGGGCGTAGAGACTTCTGCAAAGGAGATGTAATCATGCGATAGGGGAGGCAACTCTCAATTACTTATTACAAGGCGTAAGAACCCCCCCCCTCAATGCTTGCCAAACAGTAAAATTCAACCAACCAAACAATCTGACTGAATAGGTGTTTGTCTGATGTTTGTCGGTATCAGCCAGAGAGCGAGGGGGTATATCCCCTTTTCACTAGCACTAGACAAAGGGGATTATTTTAGCATCTAAGGTGAAGCAACACGCCTAACATCAGCTCTTCACTTTACTGGACAGATCCCGGCGCTACTCACGCTGAGTTGGCCAGGTATCGAACTAAGAACCTTACGATTCCTAGCTGAACACTCTACCGACTGACCTAAACCGGCCCATAAAAGATGTAAAAAGAGAAGTCTAATGAGAAAGATTATTCTACACTTACTTTGAATACAAAATCCTATCAAGCTGACTGACCACCTTGTAGGCTGCAGCTCTAGAATACGCCGACTGCACCTCTGTTGAGGCGTGTACAGACAAACGATAACAACTATAGACTTTGGAAAGCTTTATTCTACTTATAATAATTGGTACACTTAGTGAGGGTTTATATAGTCTAGTATTCACTAGAAATTTCAGCAAAGTGGAGGTAACCATACAATAGGGGAACTCTCAATTACATATTACAAGGCGTAAGACCCCTCCCCCATCCCCAATTGTTGCCAAGCAGTAAAATTCAACCAACCAAACAATCTGACTGAAAAGGTGTTTGTCTGACGTAAAACATAAATAAAACATGAACGTATATTCCCTTTCGATATATCTGAGGGCAATCACATAAGAAATGTCTACAAAATATTTAGAAATCACAGCAAAGTTTATTGTCTATTGTCAATAAGGCTTACATCATTTGTTTTGGATTATATCCCTTACTTGCCACGGTTGTCTGTCAGTAAACAAGGCGGCGTTGCGATCAGCAGTTCCAAATCCAGCCCATATTTAGCCGCCCCGAATGGAGATGGACCCAGAAAGCTGACAACAACGTCCACGTTCCTCGAAAGTCTGTTCGCATCTAATCTAAACTAATTCTCTAATCTTGTTGCATACCCTTCTTCTTACTTCTTTCTTACTTCTATTCTTCTTCTGTTCTTCTGACATCTTAAGTTCGTCTAGGTCTCTTCTAACGTCTGGACTTCTCTTGGGGACTTCGTGTCTGGACTTTCATTGGGGATTTCTCTTTATCAGAAGCCCTATGTCATTGGTAGTTTTTAGATAATAACACAAGACTCGATTTACTTTGATCATATTTTATTCTAAAAAATCCCCCACCAGACTACCTGCGCAGATCGAGTCAGAGCATGTATAACACGACTCACCACCGTCGTGGTTTCTCTCCGACTGACTAAAATCTATTTCTAATCTAAACCGGAAGAGGGTTTCCTCCACCGATTCTTACGGTATCCACCGGAAGGAAGGATCAAGACAGGTCAAGCCTTGTCATTCAACTCCTTCAAGGCCATGGGCTGCAGCTTATAATGGCCATTTTGATTTCTACACTATTGCCATAAATATTAGGTATCTAATAATTATGTAACAATCTGTCGACCGGAAGGTCAGTTGGAATGTAACTGTTGTCACTCATCGCCCACTGTAAATTTCCACGGACCCCATCATTTTAATCTAAGGGACCTTATTCAAAATATTCTAACTACAGCTACGTACATAAATCCTGAGCTGATTAGGATTATGTAACATTAGTAAAATATAAAATCCGTCTGAATACAAAAAAATCTCGATACTTTTTTGACACACCTTACATATAAGCTAAAATATTATTCACGTCCTTTTTCCTGTGACAGTGATTTATAATATACTAGTTTCAGTACCCGGTAATTCGGAGTCGCAATTCTACTAAACTGGTGGCCTTACCAAGGTTAAAGAGCCCTGTCATCCCTATTATTTACTTATAGCTGAAAGGAGCGTAGTTGAATGCGTATCAGTCCCAAGAGTGGCAGAGCTATTAAAAATTCTAAGCATTACACAATGGGCGCCAGGTTTCTGATTGAAATATATATATATATATATATATATATATATATATATATATATATGAGAGGTATCCAAAACTTGGTAGTAAGGGATGATTCTATATGTGATTTCTAAGATACACTGTATTATTATTGTATGATCCAGTATTACGGTGTTGAGTTTTTCCTTCCTTTCTAAGATATATATATATATATATATATATATATATATATATATATATATATATATATATATATATATAATGAGATTATATGAACGTGCCGTGAATTCAGAATTACTCTGGCATTTATTGATATCAGATAGGATTTCATCGTGAGAATATTAAACTATTTTCCTCTCGCTGTAGCCATTTAGATAAAGGAGATATTTTAAGAATTTTATAATGAGGAGCGTGGGATTATCATTTGCAGAACATATATGCAACATTTATTAATCTATATAAATATCTACACACACACACAGAGAGAGAGAGAGAGAGAGAGAGAGAGAGAGAAGAGAGAGAGAGAGAGAGATGATATATATATATATATATATATATATATATATATATATATATATATATGGGCCGGATTAGCTCAGTCGGTAGAGCGTTCGGCTAGAAACCACAAGGTTCCTAGTTCGATACCGGTCCTCGCCAACTCAGTGTATGAGTAGCACAAGGATCTGTGCGGTAATTTAAGGAGCTGACAGTAGGTGTGCCGCTCCACCTCATACGCTAGAATTATCTCTTTGGCCTAGCACAAGTGAAAAGGGGATAGACTCCATCGCTGATTGGCTGATACCGACTCTAGGCCGCCCCGACGACATATATATATATATATATATATATATATATATATATATATATATATACCGACTCTAGGCCGGTCCGACGACATATATATATTATATATATTATATGTGTGTGTGTTTCTTGCCTATTATAGTCGAGAAACTAATAGTTAGCAAACGCCGTTGATTTTAAACTCTTCGCTACTCTTACTTAAATATACATACTCTATGAATAATATTTAGAACTATTTACATAAGTATATGGCAAACTATATTATTAATATATATATCTATATATCTATAAAATCTACGGGGTTAGTCAAAAAGTAATGCCATTGTGTTTAGGACTAGTATAACTAACAACACAGGAACTTAAATAATACATCAAAATGAAGGTGGTCCTCTGTGAATAACATTCCTACTCATAGTCACCGTTTCTCTCAACATCAATGTTTCATCTTCGAATGAGAGCATGTATCCATGCCCTGCAAAATTCTGTTGACTATTCTTTGAGCCACTTCTTCACTACAGATTTCACTTCCTCGTCACTGAAATAATGTTTGCTTCTCAAACCCTCTTCCATGGGTTCGAGGGCATGATAGTCTGAAGGCGCTAAATCTTATGAGTATGGCGGATAAGGTAAATTTGTCCACCCGATTTTCTCTCTTGCCCTGATGCTTGTCTGTGGTCGAGCTTTGTCATGCAGAAGGAGGGTATTGTTGATTGCCAAGTTGGGTTTTACTCGTCGGATTCTTACTCTAAGCCTCGTTAGGGTCTCAATGTAGGCTTTTGTTTTAAAGTCGAAACAGTCTGTACGGTGTTCTGCATAGCGAGCCATCATTTGCGGGATTTACTTGTCAAGTTTATTTTCTATAATTATCGAATTTTATGCGATACATGCATTTATAATTGCCTTCAAGCAAAATATATATATATATATATATATATATATATATATATATATATATATATTATCTGAAAATGATATAACGTGTTATGTTTGTTGCAATTGAAATTATTTATTACATGAAGCAAATTTAAAGGCTTTTTCTTCATGTTGCTCAGTCCATTCACAAACTCAAAACAATGTACATCGAAGTCTTATTACGGATGACCTGTACGCTTTTAGATGAACTCCGCATGAAATGATCCTCAACTCCATGAATATATATATATATATATATATATATATATATATATATATAACACCCTGAAAATCCACCTCCCCCGATATTAGGAAAATTCTCACTGAAAACACAAAAATTATCTATAAAAATAACAATAAGAAACGCCTACAAATCCTTGAAGTAATATGCATAAAAAATTTAAAAAACCTAACATCAATAAAATAGCATTCAATATCGGACACAACATATTAAATATCTTTAATAACTAACACGCTTAACTTGCAACCTTCTAAAAAAAATAATAGACTCTTCAAATAAAAAAAAAAAAAAACAACAACAACAACAACAACAACAACAACAACAACAACATAGATAAAAGACCTAAAAAACTAAAACCAACCCATATACCCCATGATGACGACTGAGGAAACAGTCGAAAGCGCTCGGGCTGAAAGTATGGGTAATATCCTATTTAGATTCGATCCAACCAACAGAAAGATCACCAGACGACTGGAAAAGAGGTAAATTCAAATAATGAATTCAACTAAAGACTAAGACTAATAGGCCAATCAAAATTAAAGATCCCGCTCCCAGAAAAACATAAATGTAATACATCATTCTAATTAGTCCACTAGACAAGAAACATATCCTGCCTACAGGAGTGAACGATTTTGTGTCCATTTTTAGGCTGCAAGTAAGAGCACATTACAGTGTAGATCCCTTGTGTTAAGCAGAGGCTGTTCCTTTGGGAAGAATACTTTGGTTGTCCCTCGGTGTTCCTTAGTGTTAGATAAAATCCTTTGGTTGTTCCACGGTCTTCCTTCGTGTTAGATAGAATCCATTGGTTGTTCCTCGTTATTCCTTAGTGTTAGATATAATCCTTTGGTTGTTCCTCGGTGTTCCTTAGTGTTAGATAGAATCCTTTGGTTGTCCCTCGGTGTTAGATAGAATCCATTGGCTGTTCCTCGTTGTTCCTTAGTGTTAGATAGAATCCTTTGGTTGTTCCTCAGTGTTCCTAGGTGTTAGATAGAATCCTTTGGTTATTCTCCGGTGTTCCTTAGTATTGGGCAGAATCCTTTGGTTGAGCAGTGTCCTTTGCTGCAGATCCGTTCGTACATGTCGAATACGTTCAAGTGAACAGCTTTCACGATCGGCGATTAAATAGTTTTTAAACCACGTATTCGAGCTGTTGATTGGCTGGCTTTAATCACGAGCCCAGACAGAGTCCATAAGTTTAAGTGGGGGACTTCAGAATACCTTATATACCCAAAAATATTCCAACAGCACTCATGACTCAACTTAGTTTTTGGAAGAAGGAATTGTCTTAGGATATATTTGAATGCTTGTTTATACTGATACATATTTACACTATGAGGGTAATCCCAACATATTCGATACCAGAATATATAGTCTAAATATCTAAAATAAAATGTCCTATTACGTGCAATGATTCATTTTGTATATGCATTCAAATAGTAAATCATATTCTATAGATCTTGGAAAAAAAAAGAAGACTGGTGTATGTTTATTCCTCCTTGGGGGTATGATTTTCATTCTGATCAGATTTATTGTTATCTTATGCCTAAATAGAAACTTGATGTCGATTCAATCCAGGAAAAATTCACAAAAGCAATCAAATTTTTATTTATTGTTTATTGTCAATGATGTTTACATAATTTTAAAGTTTGAACATGTACCTATTTGTCTACATAATTGCCATCATGGTCGATAATTTTTTTTTAGGTTATGTGTAGTTTTTGTATGCGCATGTTATTCTAACACACCGCCAGGTCGTTGAGGAAGCATTGAAACACGTCTTGCCATATGCTTGCACTAGAAGCGGCTACCCGGCGTCGCCTGGGTAGAGGCGATCCAAAAAATGTTAATCCCATAGATTGATTATTATTGAATCACGAGTGGGATCCTGGTAGTATGCCCCATTAAAATCCCTATGTAAAAATACCTTTCGTTGATCCAGCCACTCCGAAAAGAAAAAAATCAAGGTCTACTATTTAAGATATTAAATGCAAAAAAGGCTAGGTTGTTAGTATCTAAATTTAAAAAAAATCATCTTCACGAATATAAATCAAACCTTCATTATTCTTGCTCAAAAACCAAGCCCTGGTGATATTTAATGTGTATATATATTTACTTTGTCGTTAATTATTTTATTTTCGAAGTTGCCCCCGGACATACAGATTCAAACAACTGCCCTTTGTTATATATATATATATATATATATATATATATATATATATATATATATATATATATATATATATATTACACTGATATATAGGTATATACGCAAAATCTTTATATATATGATTCAGTTTTCAATTATGATTGAATCATATCACGTAAACATGATACCATTCACACACACATACACAAACACACATACACATACACACACCCAAATATACTTATCTGGTGTATACCGGGGGTCCAGTGGCTTCGTCCCTGAACCTGTTAAGTAATTAATAGAGTTGATCTCATGGGACTATCCCCCAGGCAATACCTGTCCGCTTGCTTTAAAGGGACAGGACTGGGTTTAGTGCCCCCTTGACGGGGAATACCGACAGCATCAATGCATTTGACATCTATTATCCCATAAGCTTAGACTCGTGGGTGGCCCCACATTAAAAAGAACTTGTGTCAAACCGGCATACGTAGGATGCGCTGTAAATACACCCATTTATATCCATAGTCCAATTGCAGCTTTAATCACTGTTGTAATGGTATTAGTAATTTATCTAATATATTTTAAGCATGGTACTATAATAATAGTAATATATGTTATGGGGCAACCACTGTTTCGATCTATAAGATATTTTCAGGGCCCTACCTTATATTTGAAAAGATCATACGGATAGAAACCGTAAACGACTAATAACTCTTTTTATTACGCTTATATATATATATATATATATATATATATATATATATATATATATATCTGTGTGTGTGTGTGTGTGTGTGTGTGTGTATGTAATATAGTGAAACATTTGAAAAAACACAGGTTCATAAAATGGGTGATGTTTATTTCGCCAACGCTGTAGTGTTTCAATCTGTTTTAGTAAATCTTCATCAGGGCTAATGTTTATTTGAGGAAAAATAAATCATAAAGTCCTGATGAAGATCTACTAAAACAGATTGAAACACTGCAACGTTGGCGAAATAAACATCACTCATTTTATGAACCTGTGCTTTTTCAAATGTGTCACTATATTACGTACTGTCGGATTCACTTCCATTTTTCACTTAACACACTCACTCTCTCTCTCTCTCTCTCTCTCTCTCTCTCTCTTCCCCCCCCATATATATATATATATATATATATATATATATATAATATATATACGAGCAGGATGCGACACTAGTTACTGGTTACCTGAACATAAGTAAAGATCCCATTCTGCCCTGCTATTTACACATAGCTGGAGGAAGAATGGGATTCATAACTTTCGCAAGGGTATTAGCGCCATCTTTAACGCAAACAGCTTCGCCCAGGAATTGAACTCGGATCGAAGCGTCCATTTTCCACGACTCTAACAATTAGACCAATCACCTCCACTATATATATATATATGTGTGTGTGTGTGTGTGTGTGTGTGTAGAAATATATATATATATATATATATATATATATATATATATATATATATATATATATGTACCCAGGCTGGTGTCATGCTAAGTTACAGATGTAAGTTCGGCAAGTGTGCATTCTGAATTACTCGCTACTTTTATAATCAGTCGAATGCAGCTAGCTGTCTATTCATTGTAATCTCTTTCAAATGCCTACCAGGCACAGAGTCATCTTAACACGAAAGAAAGTCCATTTCCACCTGAAAACATTAGCCTACATATTATAGACGATCCGATCGAAGTAATGTACACAGTACCAGATGTGGATTATTGTATCAAAGTACATTTTGACAACTTAAAATGGACACATATACACATCTCTCTGGGGAAATAGTCCATGTGAATTCTAATGTTTGTGAATATCTCATTGAATATATGAGATGAGATGGGGGGGATTTCAGAGTGATCTCAAGAAGCTGTATGCTTCGACTTGACCCGTTGCAGATGCGAATAATTTAGCGTATGTAGAAAAGTGCACACTTTACTGTATATATATTTACCAACCCCTCCGAGCGAGCAGGATGTGACACAAGGTCAATTTTTTAAGCAGAGTTCAGCAGGTTTGAATTCAGAGTTTTCCTTCTCCTAGACCGGTTGCCTAACCAAGGTTAAAGAGCCCAGTCTGCCATACTATTTACCCATAGCTGGAGGAAGAGTGGGATTCATACCTTTCCCAAGGGTATTAGCGCTAAGTGAAATGCAATTACCACATCCAGAATTTGAACTCGGGGCGACGAGTCCATTTCCCATGATTTTAACCATTACACCACGCGCTTCCTACTTTACTGTATATGCACTTATTTTCATAGCTTGTCTATACATCTCTCTCTCTCTATATATATATGCATATTTATACGTACATAAGTTTTTAGAAAGTCCATATCTTCTTTGTAGATATATTTGATGGATGTTGAGAAACTTCTTAGGATGAATATTATGAAAGTCTAATCTTATTTTTAATGCTTATGATTCAGGCAAGCGTCTGATTTTTGTCAAAGAATTTTGTAGGATTTATAAATTTCCATGTTTCCAATACAACCAACATTGTCCCAATATCCATTACATACACTAGCAAGAATATACGCCCCCGGGCGTAAGTATTTAAGTGTTAATATAATGAAATTTAGGGTTTCCACAAAGTCTGTGTGCTCTTTAAATTAATGAATTCTCTAGATCTAACACGGAATTTATAGACAATCCGTATATTGAATTAGAAAGACAAATTAAATTAAATAAGTATGTATATATAAATATTCGGTAATCATGAATTTTGGTTTAGTAAGTTCCTACTGTAGCGACTATCTGCCCCTGCGCTACCATAAAATTATGCTTGCGCATTATCTGAAATGAACTTAATTGTTATTAAGAACACATTTTATGATATTTTTATGTTAAAGCATACAGTTGTATTGATTCGATCACGTTAGTATTTTTTTTGTTTATATCGTACGATAATTCAAAATGTGTTTGGTTTAGTAAATTCCTACCATGATAGTGTGCTTGCGCGTTATCTGAAATGAACTTAATTGTTATTAAGAACAAATCTGATGATATTTTGGTGTTAAAGCATGCAGTTGTATTGATTCAAACAAGTTTTGTGTTTGTTTGTTTGTTTATATCGTACGATAATTCAAAATGTCCTTTGGTTTAGTAAATTCCTACCATGAAATTATCCTTGCGCATTACCTGAAATAAACTTAATTGTTATTAAGAACACATTTTGAATTAACGTACGATATAAACAAAAAAATACAAACGTGTTCGAATCAATACAACTACATGCTTTAACACAAAAATATCATAAAACGTGTTCTAAATAACAATTAAGTTCATTTCAGATAAAGCGCAAGCATAATTTTATGCTAGGAATTTACTAAACCAAAGTCCATGATTACCAAATAGTCTGTATTTTAATTATATCATAATCGGTTTCTATATAAAATCATCCGTAAGATTGATTTGAATACGTTGGAGAATAAAACAATAATATTAGAGATAAATAACACTAAGAAATTATTTATAAACCAAGTGTTGTGAAAACCCGTATGCAAATTAACTACAACATATATTATGTCACCTTTATATCTTAGTCATATTGCAGTATTTTAAAGGTACTATTAACATGCACTGTTTTAAGTCAAATCTTGCTCAGATTTCTATGGAGACAGCATTAATAAGTAAAATGTATTATTCTATGGAGATATATTGATAATTTTGACTATAAATAGAATACCCATTGATAGACTGCGCAATACCTGACGGTATCACAACGTAAGCAGTGACATAGTTTCGGTTACAGACAGAGATACATCAACTCCCCATTATAATAAATATGTATATATGTATATTTATTTTTTGTAGTGTACAATACACTTAAAATCCAATCAAACATCGTACAAGACACTTCTCAACAGGACAACAGGTTTAAGTTTAATTCCGTTATATATGTATGTACATATCTATTAATAATGGAGATTAGCTTCCGTTTTTTGTCTGTAACAAAAACTACGTCACTGCTTACGTCACATTACCCAAATTTGTCATAACATTGAATAAATACACTCACAATTTGAACATGCAACATTAGACAGTCTTCATTGTTTTTTAAAACAAGTTTCAATAGATACATGTCTGGTATTATATATCTATATATAGTTTGTTTTATTTTAATACATATTCAAAGTTTACATTTCAAATTGTTTTATTATTTTAATCCTTTAATGAATTTGATGATTTTACTTACTTAGGGTACAAACCCGCTGACATTGAATTTTTAACTCCCACCCCTCAGGCAACATGTTTCAAAAATCTATTTTTACATCGCCCGGAGGGTGTTTTTATTTTGCTAGTATAACTAAATTATGCAGATGAATATCACGATATAAGTAAAGTAAGTAAGTAAAGACGTCGGGGTGGCCTAATGTCGGTATCAGCCAGACAGCGAGGGAGTCTATCCCGTTTTCACTAGAGGTAGCCCAAGGATTTTTTTGTTGGCATCTGAGGTGGAGCCTACCATCTCACTTGCTCCTCACTTTACCACACACATCCCTATGCAACTCATATGCTGAGTTCGCATGGGCCGGTATCGAACCCGGAACCTTATGGTTCCTAGTCCGACGCTCTAACGACTGAGCTAATAATCAATTATAAAATAAAATAAAAGGCTTAAAACCACTCCTAAATTTTTGAACGTATTGGAATGTGGTTATAAATATCGTCATATAACTTATATTAACTACAAAATTTGGGTGTCCCATGGTGATTTAATGGTTAGCAGGGTAGTCTTTTAGATCCATTCGTACTCAAGATCTAGTTTGATCCTCACTGAATTCCCCATAGTTTCGACTTTGTGACTTTGGAGAACGAGTTGGGTAAATACCTACATAAATGTTACATAATTTGTAACCAGGTTATAGATTATGTACGTACCTGAAGTTAGACTATTTGAAAAAAGTTCGTTAGATTCAACATCACGGGGTCCAGGGGACATTTATCCGACAGTTATTGACGGGTAGTAACCTTATTACCTGACCCCTTGAAATGCGCGCTATTACAGACGCGTGAGAATTAGCTTCAGATGCGACCCGATTTTCGAGGAGAGCGGACGGTATTGTCGGCTCTGGTGGGCCCCGCGGCGGTTGAATCAATATGGGCTGGGTTGTGAAATAAAGCTTTACCAGAAAACAAGTCTCGTTAATTCATTAATTAAAACAAGAAATGACCAGCGCAACAGTGAAAAGAAAAACTAACCCTTAACAGAAAGCCCTGAAGAGAAGTCAGCCTGAAGAAGATAGCGGCCGGGCTAGAACCAGTAAGCTGATATTAACAAAATAAGAACCGTCATCCCATCCCTACTCTATCATCTATCTGTCCTCCCTCTCTCCCTCTCCCTCTCTCTCTCTCTCTCTCTCTCTCTCTCTGTGTGTCTCTCGCTATCTCTCTCTCTCTCTCTCTCTCTCTCTCTGTGTCTCTCTGTGTCTCTCTCTGTCACTGTCTCTGTCTGTCTCTCTGTCTGTCTTTCTCTAGCTCTCTGTCTGTCTCTGTCTCTGTTTATGTCTGTCTGTCTGTCTGTCTCTCCCCCTCTGTCTGTCTGTCTGTCTGTCTCTGTCTCTCTCTCTCTCTCTCACTGTCTCTTTCTCTGTCTCTCTGTCTCTGTCTGTCTCTGTCTGTCTCTGTCTCTGTTTCTGTCAGTCTGTCTGTCTGTCTCTCTCTCTCCTTCTCCCCCCTCTCTCTCTCTCTTTCTCTCTCTCTTTCACTCTCTCTCTCTCTCTCTCTCTCTCTCTCTCTCTCTGTCACTATCTCTGTCTCTCTGTCTCTGTCTGTCTGTCTGTCTCTCTGTCTTTCTGTCTCTGTCTCTGTCTCAGTCTCTGTTTATGTCTGTCTGTCTGTCTGTCTCTCTCTCTCACTGATTATATAAAACCGAGAAAAGGAGTATATAACATTAACTCAAATCATTATTCTTTCCAGCAGATCTATATCCACTATTCCTACTACAGGAGACCAGTGAAAGCCAAAGACTAGATAATGTTACAGCAGAATATTTTTATCCTCTCCCTGTATATGAGCCAAATTTCGTTAAACAAAATACGACGGTGTCATCTACTAGTTAGGTTCTGATTCTGGAGCTCTCGGGAGTGGGACGTTACTCTTTATTGCCATTACTTCTAGGTCCTACCATCTTATATGTTAAATTGATTTAAAAAAGTGAGTTAAAGAAATGCCTTTAAAAAAAAGGACATAAAAATGAGAATACCCAATAAGAATGAATAAAACAAATGTATTCAATTAGTGAAATAGATCACTAATTAGGACAGGGCCTATTCTAGTAGTGACCAAGCCAAGCGGAGTTTAACAGGTTTTAATTCAGTTTTTCTTCCACTAGACTGGTTGCCTAAGCAAGGTTAAAGAGCCTAGTCTACCCTACTATTCACCCATAGCTGGAGGGAGATTAGTTGTATTCATACCATTCCCGAGTGTACTAGCACTGTGAACTGTAGGTTCGTCCAGAATTTGAACTCGGATCGACGAGGCAATTTCCTAACCATCACACCACAGCCTCCAACCTATATATTACGCGTGATGTAATGGTTAATGTCATGGGAAATGGATTCATCGCCCCGAGTTCAAATCGTGGACGTGGTAATTGCATTTCACTTAGCGGAAAATGTATGAATCCTACTCTCCGATCAACTATGGGTAAATAGTAGGGAAGACTGGGCTCTTTAACCTTGGTTAGGCAACCGGTCTAGGACAAGGAAAACTCTGAATTCAAACCAAAGGCCTCTCTTCTTGTTAGTCAAAACTACTCTGGGAGTTCTTCCTCTTTCTCCTATCAGTATCAGCTCTTGGGGTCCAAATAAAAACATAAGATCAGAAAGCTGATTTTCAAGGCTGTCGGATTCCTCTCACTTGAAAAACTGGCTCAATACAGTCTTTCAATTTTGATTTTCCCTCCCCATTCAACTTTATGCTGGATGTTCGTGTGGAGGGGTTGGTAAATATATATTAAATTGTTCAGTATAAATAATCCAGGGATCGACATGCCGTAAAATCCAACCAACCAACCAACCAACCAACCAACCAGTAACGCTGTCATTCTTGAACGTGCCATTGTGATGGCATGCTCTATGGTGGCTCATGGTCTTATTCTGTATTCCGCCTCACCGATGCGACTCGTAAAGGTGATGCTGTCCACTTTCTTTGCACTACTCTTTTTCTTTATTACCTTTCTGTCATAGCCCAGTTCCTTTATCTAGACACGAAGGCTTGGCCGAATAAATGTCAAACTTAGCTACAGAGGGATAAATCAACCTCAAGGGATTCCGATGTCAAACTTGACGTAATATTTGGACCTCGTCTTGTCAATGAATAGTTGCACCCCAGGTATTCTCACTTCTTATAGTACTCAGCACTCAGGCGCATTTTGTAAAGGCACTGAGCGCCAAATCATTTTCAATTATTAGCGATCAAATCTGACAGGTAAAGAGGAGTGCTCGGGGGAGGGGTAGTTCAGCTAATATAAGATCAGCTTCAACCAATATTCGGTGTCGTGTTTCCTTTTCCCTTCTAGGCTGGTTGTACGTAGTGTATTCAAAAAGTATCGGAACTGAACCTCAGTTTAACACGGTAGTAATGAACAAGGAATCGTATTTATGTTTCATATATATATATATATATATATATATATATATATATATATATATATATATATATATAGGTATATGTAAAAACAAAATTTTTTTTGCGATGAAACAAAGAAAATACAGTGCTCAATCACAGTTTGTAAGAGCTAATATTTATTTATTTTACAATGTTTTTATAGATCAATGTTCATTATCAGCGACCGCGGTTTCATGCCAAAGGCAATCATCAGGCTGAGGAGCAAGATCCTATGGTGTTTGTTGGAGTTCTTTACTCAATGTCACATTTAGGATTGTAAATAACGTCGGTTAATTTTACGGACGCTGTTATTTTTTTTTTTAAATTTGAATTTTTTTGAAGTAATGCCAACGAAGTTACCTCCCTTTATTCGTTAGAAATAGGACTTATTTTTAACTTTTAAAAAATAGGGCGTTTTTTTAAAAAAACCTTTTATTTTTTATTTTTTATTTTTTAAAATATTTTATAAAATATTTTTATAAAATATTTTTTAAAATATTTTATATATATATATATATATATGTGTGTGTGTGTGTGTGTGTGTGTGTCTGGATGTGTGTGAGTGTGCGTGTGTGTGTGTGTGTGTGTGTAGAATTAAACAAAAGACACATCTCCTGTTTAACAATTTTATTGATGATCTTTTCTAGTTTTCTGGCCAACTGACCAGTTTTTTTTTTAATTATATTAATGTGGAGGCTGGAACACATCAATCCTGATGATGGCACTTCGAAGTGCCGAAAGTACTTGGGACTTGAACTTTCGTGGACTTATCCACGAATTCCACCAAATATTAAAAAGTTGGCCAGAAAACTCGAAAAGATCAAAAATAAAATTGTTGAACAGATGTGTCTTTTGTTTAATTCTACATGTATAATGGAAAGAATGCTGCCCAAATACACAAGTATATATATATATATATATATATATATATATATATATATATATATATTGTGTGTGTGTGTGTGTGTGTGTGAGTGTGTGTGTGTGTGTGTGTGTGTGTGTGTATGGTCTTATCCGACGAGAGAAAATATTTGTTATAAAAAGTAATGATGATGTCCTCAAATTGGCTTTAATGTTTTTTTTTGTTTTTTTTTAATTTCTATTTATTTATTGTATTTAAATGCCAAATCATTTTGCAAAAATGAAACCGAGAATTGTTGTTGTTTTTTTTATCCTAAATATAATAAGTTTGACAATTGTTTTACATATTCTGATGAACACATCCACACACACACACACACACAACACACACACACACACACACACACACACACAACGCAACACACACACACATACACACACACACACACACAGATATATATATATATATATATATTTATATATATGTATAAATAAATTTTGGGTACAGGCTAATTTATATACTATATTGAGGGTTATCATAGTGATCACCACAATATAAACGGATTGAAGACTATATATATATATATAATATATATATATATATATCCATGTAAGTGAAGTTTTTCACAGAATGTGACGCAAGAACAAATTCTATTCATGGAACACATCTCGTTTGAAGCCAGAGTTTGTCTTCTAATGAATGTATTGCATTTTGTAAATCAGAAAGATAGCACTGTATTGTATAAAAAAACATAATGGAATAGAATGTAATGAATTATGTGCTGTAATATGTTTGGTAATTCTTTAAATAAATTATTTTTTCTTTGGTGTAATGAATTTGGTTACTCAAATGCTTTTAGTGAACTTATTAATATAAGCATACCTGAAGCTCGCTCGTATCTCAAATTGTAGCTGTCAACACAAAACATAAATCCGGCCGAGTGACAGCTCGTAATTCAGAAAACTTGTTAGTTGGGGCATTCGTAAGTCAAAGATCACTTTAATTCAAAATGCTTTTAGTTAACTTATTAATATATGCGTACCTGAAGCTCGCTCGTATCTCAAATTGTAGCTCCCAACACAAAACATAAATCAGGCTGAGTGACAGCTTGTAACTCGGAAAACTTGTTAGTTGGGGCATTCGTAAGTCAAAGATCACAATACACTCACATGCTTTTAGTGAACTTATTAATATAAGCGTACTTGAAGCTCGCTCGTATCTCTCTCAACAATTGTAGCTCTCAACACAAGACAAAAATCCGGCGAGTGACAGCTCGTAACTCGGAAAACTTGTTAGTTGAGGCATTCATAAGACTAAAGAACGGATAATAGATAATAATCCTTTCTTGTGAAACGTAAAACCCTTCACCCAGTAACTGAACCCAGGTTCCCGTTTCCATTACCAAAAATTACAAATAAACTGTTACCTTGAATTACGAAGAGAAATGCCAGAATATCAGGCAACAATATACCAATCACTTCTACAGATCCAAAGATAATAATAAAACCGCAGATACAACTGTGCTAAACAAGAAAACAAACAACAGAGCTTTCCCCAAATGTCACAATTTTTTCTCATTTTATGATATTTTTTTTCTTAAAGCATGCAGTTGTATTGTTTTCGAAACAATTCTAAGATTTCTATATTTCGCACGGACACATTCAAAATGACTACCGTCTTGTTTCAAAGTGAAAGTCAGTTGGCTAAATTTCTAGCATAAAATTGTCTGAAATTAATTTTATTGTTATTAAGTACACATTTTATGATATTTTTGTGCTAAAGCATGGAGTTGTATTGTTTTCAAAAAAGTTTCTAAGATGAGTTTATTTCAATGTGAAAGTAAAGGGAGGTTACTCTAATTGCCTTATTTACTAGGAATTTTGACAACTAAAGGTCAAAATTACCCTTTAAATTTAGCGTGTTTGATGGGAAACTGGGATGGATTACTGGCATTTCAGTTTATTTCAGTGGGGGAAAACTGACTTGATATACGAGGAAACTGAATTACGAGCAGAAAGTCAAGGTACCACTTTACTTATGATATCTTCAGAATGTATATTTATCATTAACCGTGGCAAACAGAGAGGAGAATGAGGTTATCAAATATCTTCCCACCCTATAAAAACAAAATTTATATGGACTTATTCGATTTCTCATCCGACATTAATCTTGATTTTCTTCTTCTGTGTCGCTAACAATATTTGAAAATCGTGTGTAAGTATTCTGAAGCAAAGATAATCATATATAGCTAATCGATATCCGTTGCAGATTGCATTTGATCGAACATTTGTTGGAAAACGAATGGCGAAAAGTCACTAAAAGCAACGGTGGCGACTTGTCTTCGTTGCTGCCGATTTTGACTGATGATTTCTATAGAAACAATCAATACTAGCTGACTTACTCGTTTATGTCGGGTAAATTTACAAGTCTTAGATTATTTTATGTCGAAGAGGGTTGTAGTTTATGCATTCTAGTTGGGATTTAATTTTCTTTTCTTAACCTGTTTTTTTTTTAAACTGGTTAAAAATAGGAACCCTAACCCAATTTTAACCACTTTACAATTCTCCAGAAAGTATTCAACCCCAGCAATTCTCTGACGGAATTTCAACAAACATTTTAAACAAACGCATTTCTAATACATTTTCAGACCATATAACCATTAAGCACCCCATCTGCGATCTCGATTCATAAGGACATGTTTTTCATTTCGTTTGTTTAAAAAGAAACAATGGAAAAATCTCACCAGTTCCACATCTGATGATGGCACAAAGTTTCGCAGAAAGAACTCGGGGTAAAATCTTTGGTGGATTCATACACCAATTCTACTCGTATATTAAAAAGATGGACAGACAGTTAGAAAGGATCAAACAAAAACACGTCAGACAAGAATTGACCGTTGAGTTCAACAAAACATCCACATAAACCAGCCCCCCCCCCATATATATATATATATATATATATATATATATATATATATATATATAGGCGGCAGGCGCTATTTGAGGACATAATATCCGACCGTTTCTTTTTTTTACATTTTATTTTACTTATCTCTCTAATGCTTCACATTAAAACCATATATAATATATATATATATATATATATATATATATATATATATATATATATATATATATATATATATATATATATATATATATATATATATTATATATATATAATATATACCAATATATATATATATATATATATATATATATATATGTGCGTGGGTTATTTGGGCAGCATTCTTTCATTTATGCATGTAGAATTAAACAAAAGACACGTTTCCTGTTTAACAATTTTATTAACGATCTTTTTTTTGGCCAACGTTTTATATATTTGGATGTAATCTGTGGACTAGTGCACCGAAGTTTTTATCCCAAGTACTTTCGGCACTTGGAAGTGCATCATCAGTGGTGATGTATTTCTATTCCATTTTTTTTTCAAGTTAGTAGTAGTTATAGTAACTAGAAGGGGCTCTCGTAGATTATATTAAGGGGTGTGGAGGCCGAAAGGAGAATTGGTAGGAAAAATGTTAGGCATTTTAAATGTGACTACTGCATTCAAAATTAATCTTTTTAAAGGATGGTTTGCCTTGACTGATGTATAAAACTTCTAGTATTTGGGGTTTTTGTTTCTTTTCTTTTCTTTGTGCAAAATGTGCGTATTTTGTATGTACAACAGGAGAGTATCTCGATGGGTTCCGTTTTGGATCCAACTTTCAACGTGGCTCACTTTGAAAATAAAATATTTAACATTATAAAAAAAGCCCTCCATCTACGTTCGTTATGTTGATGATATCCTCGTCCTTGTCAACAACACAAACGAACTAATTGAACTTCAAGAGGCATTCCCAAAAAATCTGTACTCAATTTTACATATGAACTAAACACACACACACACACACACACACAAATACAACACACACACACACACACACACACACACACACATATATATATATATATATATATATATATATATATATAGAGAGTACGTAAATAAACACTGTGTTTATTTGATATGGCTTTTAGCGACAATTTTTGGAGGATATGTGCTTAATTGAAGTCATACCTAATTTTTGAAAATTAATTAGTTAATAATTAATGAATTTAGGCAGGCATATATGTTCAAATGTAAGGCTAAACAATTCGAGAAAATGTCAATCCTTGAATGTACATTTCGACCTATTAGGTCTCATCAGCAAGGTTATAGACATGGGAGACTTCTCCGTGTGTGACTCGATATATATATATATATATATATACATATATAATATATATATATATATATATATATATATATATATATATATATACTGAATTTATATCTCATCATATATATATATATATATATATATATATATATATATATATATAACTGAATTTAATCTTTTTTCCTCAGCATCTGGTTATTTTCATTCTATTTTTCTGAGTTTGGCTTTGAAAAATATACCATTCTGTTAACTAATTTAATCTAGTCTATTTAACAAATATTTAATCAAGTTGGAACATTCAGGTATTAAATAAAATTAACAAAAATTGCGTCTGATCTGTTATTAGTTTATTTACTGTTAAATCAAAACAAGTATCAAGTGTATTAATTCCCTGCTTTTTAGAAGGGTAGAAGTGAAGACATACAGTTGAAAATTTCCCAGACAGAAACCAAAGTTTTGACCAATTTTCATCGTCTTTTTTCAGCAAATTCTTTTTTTTCTTCTTCTCTAGATAATAAACGCTTTATGACAAAGAGGCTATAAATGCTAAATACTCCATCATGTCTGTTAACTTAGAAGGCCTCACAACTCATATTTTGTGAGAAATACATATAAATAAAAAGTACGTAGTTATAAAAAAATACCTTTTGGTAGTAAATACGGTTAGGTTGAATCTCTATTTTCTTTATTTCATCTATTTTTTTATTCATACATTCCTACCAAATATATAGAGATTCAAACCCGACAGTATCGCCAATAAATAAAGTTAGTAGGTTGTTAAAGTTGTACAGGGAGGAGGCAAAGTTTAGGTAGAGGTACAGGTATGCTGAAGAAGGGTTTTCCTTTAAGAAGAATTATGGGTAATTTATGAGGAAGTGCGTCCCGGTCTCCTGCCTCAAAAATTGCTGCACGGTGACTATTAAAATAACGACCCCAGCTATGGTGGTACTTGAAAAAAAAACAAAAAAAACAACCAACTTAGGGCGTTAAATGTTTTTTAGGAGGGGGCTTCTCTTTTTTGTCGTAATTCTTATTTATTTATAGAAATTTATCGTAATTCTTGTTTATTTATCGTAATTTGTCGTAATTCTTGTTTATTTATCGTAATTTGTCGTAATTTTTGTTTAATGTTTAATTTGTCGTAATTCTTGTTTATATGAAGATGGATATCTATCTATCTATCTGCCTCAATTTGTTCATTTTTTTGTTGCTTTGTTTGATAAATAATTAAGAATTACGACAAAAAAGAGAAGCTCCCCCCACCCCCTAAAATACATTCAACTCCCTAAGTTGGTTGTTTTCTTTTAAGTAACACCATAGCTGGGGTCGTTATTTTAATAGTCACCGGGCAGCAATTTTTGAGGCAGGAGACCGGGACGCACTTCCTCATATATTACCGAATTATGATATGCAGAAAGTACCTGGTGCCAATAAGGGCATTCCTAAAATGAAGTAACCAAGGGAGTATTCAGAACTGTTATTATTTTTTTGTAATTTAACCATTTTAGTCATTTTAGACAATATCAAAATAAATAAAATGAATCTAATTAATAATTATTCTGACAACTCCTTTATAGTCAATTAGATTTCCATATATCACAGTTGAAGTCCAATCGAATTAAACACCAAAAATTGAAGTGGCCTATTAGAAAGGTGTAACATTACGGGTGTTGCATACTGTTCTCATTACTTACTTCTATATCTTGGACATCTATTCTTCAGGCCGTCTTAGGTATTTCTAACATCTTGTCTTGGTCTGGAATCTTCTAAGGTCTGGACTTTCTTGGGGACTTCGGGTCTGGTCTTCTATTGGGGATTTCTCTTTATCAGAAGCCCTGTGTCATTGTTAGTTTTTAGAGGTAATAACACAAGACTCCGATTTGCTTTGATTTTTTTTTTTAAATCCCCAACCAGACAATCTGCGCAGATGAGAACGGCGGCGCGTAATACGCGACTTACAACCTACGATCTCGGCTCCTACCTTCTAACTGCCTGAAACTTACTATCTAAACCGGAAGAAAGGGCCCTCTCTACCGGTTCTCACGGCTATCCCCAGAATATAGGGTTAGGACTGAGGTCAAGCTTGTCACTCAATCTTCAAGGCCGTCAGCTGCACTTAAAACGCCATCTTGTTTTCTACACTATTGCACATAAATATTAGGTATCTAATAATTATGTAACAACGGGGTCTTTCACCGTGCCTCAAAATTCACGCCACTAAAAATGTATTTGTTGTATAACAAAGTACCAAAGTGTCTTTGTGGCAAACTCCGGAACGATATATGTAGTCAACTCAATCCCCAGCAGCAGTCGTCATTGTTAGATAAAGAAGGCACAACAGACAGGTAAGATATATAGTCACAAGGGGCTTAGCATTTATTTTCAGGCTCGTGTCGTGGGTTTTTTTTCGGAGAGAAGGAAAGACAGAGAGAAAGAGAGAGAGGCCACTGTTAAATTACTCTACCTTCTAACATGGTACTAACTATATCACTGTTCCAACACTAGGGACCAGCAGCTCCGTCTGAACCGTTTATTCAGTCCACGGGGATATCCTGTTCTCATTCCGCTAACCATAGCTGGGGTAGAGGCATTAAGCTGTGTTAATTATAATTCTGTTATTCCTGCCCTTGATCAGGATTGAACCTGCAATGTAGAGATAACTGTCACTTAGAACTGTCTTAACCTATTTCCTTTATCCACTAGGCCATGTGTCTAATTGTCACTACCCCAGACATGGTTAGCCGAATGAGAATAGGATATCCTCGTGGACTGAATAAAGAGTTAGGTTCAAAGTTCCGTGATGGCTCCGATTACGACAAGAAGGTTCCCGATTACGACAAGAAAGTTCCCGAGTCCGAAAAGAAGGTTACCGAGTCCGAGAATGTCCCGAGTCCGACAAGAAATACCTTAAGAAGGCAGGAGGGCATATCGGCCGAAACGTTGTCCAGATAATGATGAAAATGAGAACAATAGTCCGAATAACGCAGATAATACTAATCATCAAGCCTCATCTCAAACATTCAGAGAAATAGCTATCTTCGGTCGGAAGAAAATTAAAATTTTGAAATAGATAAATGAACTGTCAGAAATATGCATATGTTGTGCCATACTGCAAACATCTTCATTAACTGTTCATAGAACGATTCACTGAATTATATAATCCCTTATTTATTCCTTCCTTTCATTTATTCTAGCTTTTTAAATCTTTCTTTTAATTATTAATAAGTTTTCGGAACATATGACCTTTAGGTACCCTTTTTGATCTCGATTAAAAGGACATGTTCTTCATTTACACCGCCAATATCCGGTTGTTTTAACAGACGATTTTTAGATTTAAAAAGAATAACTCTAACCCCTAACAAACAACCGGATATTGACGGTGTAAATAAGAAACATGTCCTTTCTTAATCGTGATCAAAAAGGGGTGCCTAAAGGTAGTATGGTCCAAGTTTTCTTAGTTTTTATATTATGAGATATCTTTCCTTTTCGCTTTATTCAAATTCCCGCTCTCTACATTTAATCTTTTATTATTTCATTATGTCCTTGTTATCAACAGACGCCATTGATTCGCCCGCGTTCTTCTCTCTCCTTTATTTGTTATTCCTTGTTTCCTTCTATTTAATTATTCCTCTTTTCTGTCTTGATTCTTTACCGTCTCTTTCCGTCCATCTGTTTATTACTTTTCAGCCGAGAAATCCACTCCAATAACAATATGTATTCCCCCCACCACGCCTATTTAGCCGAGCTGGCATCATCATGATTAGCCGAAAACAATGGACAGCGATAAAGAAGCAACACACCGGCTGCCAACAAAGACGCCGAAAATTAGAAAAATATAAAAAAAATGAAAAATAGAACATGCGCATGCGTACCATTACTTCCGGTGGCTGTGAGCAAAACAATGGCTGCCCTTGCTTTACGCTGATTGAAGCCGATCAGGGAAGAAGAAAAAAATGACATTGTGTTAAGTACGAAATTGTTGGTGGTAACAAGTTCGTTGTTCGTTAGCTCGGTCCCAAGTTGACTTTTGATGTTGATATAACGTACAGGAAATGGCTTTCAGTGGTATTGTCCATTAGGAAATTTTGTGGGGAAAAAATACGTGTATCAATAAGTAAACACTTACATGAGCATTCCCCGCAGCGCCACTTTCTAATATACAGATTTCATCATTGCTTTTACTTTGAAGGAAATTTTACGTTTCGAATAAGATGTGTGTGTGTGTGTGTGTGTGTGTGTGTGTGTGCGTGTGTGTGTGTGTGTGTGTGTATGCGTGTAAAGTCTTGTCCACTGTACTTTAAATGGCAATTTTTACCTTTAGTTGTTAAAATTCCTAGCATAAAATTGTGCGTGCGCATTATCTGAAATGAACTTAATTGTTATTAAAAACACATTTTATGATATTTTTGTGTTAAACCATGCAGTTGTATTGTTTTCGAAACGATTCTAAGATTTCTATATTTCGCACGGACACATTCAAAATGGCTACCGTCTTGTTTCAAAGTGATAGTATGTTGGCTAAATTCCTAACATAAAATTATCTGAAATGAACTTTATTGTTATTAAGTACACATTTTATGATATTTTTGTTCTAAAGCATGCAGTTGTAGTGTTTTCGAAAAAGTTTCTAAGATTTGTTTATTTCAAAGTGAACGTACAGGGAGGTTACTCTAATTGCCTTATTTGCTAGGAATTTAGACAACTAAAAGTGAAAATTACCCTTTAAATTTAGCGTGGAAGCTGGGATGGATTACTGGCATTTCAGTTTATTTCAGTGGGGGAAAATTGACTTGATATACGAGGAAATTGAGTTACGAGCAGAAAGTCAAGGTACCCCTTTACTTATGATATTTTCCCCGCAGCGCTACTTTCTAATATACAGATTTCATTATTGCTGTTACTTTGAAGAACATTTTATGTTTCGAATAAGATGCAATATTTCACCTTCTTTTATTTTTTGTCTCTTTTTTGTTTTGTTTCTTCTTTTGTTATGTGGCTCCTTCCATCTTTTTTTTCTTTTTTTTCTTCTTTTTTTCTTTTTTTGTTCTGTGCCTTATTCCATCTTGCGACTTTTGGAAACCTTTATTTATTCTCATCTGCCTCTCTTTATCAAATCTTTCTGACCAGTTGTTTTTTTTTCCTCCCTACTTCTGACTTTCCATTTTCGTACTTGTCTGTTCTTTTTATCATTAATTTTGAAATCATTTCAAGGAAAGTGTTCAAGTTTCTATATAATATCAAATGAGATATAATTCCGTATTCGTAATCAGAAGTGTCAATATATGGGTGAATATATATATAATATATATATATATTATATATATATATATATATATATATATATAATAGAGAAATAGATAGAGAAATAGATGTATCTTTATCCCTATCACCCATTCGCTCCTCTGTAATATAAATAAGAATATATATATATATATAATATATATATATATATATATATATATATATATTATACATACATATTCATACTGACTTATACACGCCCTGTCGGCTGTGGCGTTAGAATGCAGCGACTGCACCTCTGCAGAGGGGTAAAACTCCCCCAATGGGGCCACCTGTTGGCCGTGGGTGGCGACCCGTGATGCTTAGGGATAGAGCCCAGGTGGATGAGCAGTTCATGACATGCAATACACCACTTTGGCCCCATCTTGGGCTAGACGGGCGGTCGGAGAGGCACCCTCCGATCAATCGGCTGGTCACGTCAAGCCCTAGCACCTATATGATTGCCCCAACCCTATTGCCCTTATGGCAAGCCCCAACCCCTTTTTATCATATGGGTGCTAGAAGGCGGTGGCTGCGAGTCTACATGTCCTGGGAATGACGTTAAACTCTATCTGATGGTGAGGTTCCAGTTTTTGAGGTTTGGGGAATCTGGAGCAACCCTTCATCACCATTGCTCCCTGGTCCACTCTGACCCGGAGTGGTAGTACCTGTTAGGGTCCCATCTATGGGTTAAATAGAAAAATGTATTTATAAAAAAATTGTATTATCCATTAAGAATTGATTTATTTCAAAACTTTATCGGCATTAAATGACCCACTGAGGTTGATATGCCGTAAAACAAAACAAAACAAACCAAACCAGACTGCTATAAGGGCAATAGACCAATGGACTAGAAATAATCAATTGAATCGAGATATCCTGTGGGTCTGGAATAAGCGGAATGAGAACAATACAAAGAATGTGTCTGAAAAAAAAAGACAAACGTGAAAAGTGCAATGCAATGTAAAACAACGGTAAACAGTAGAAAATCTTTATATATATATATTATATATATATATATATATTAAAAAAAAGGAAGGTCGCAAAATTTATTTTGTTCTCAGAAAAAAATGTTTAATTCTTTTTGTTTTACATATGCAACACGTGTTTCAGATCTTCTGGTATCTTCTTCAGGCTTTGATTGATAATATTAAAATTTTCATATTATCAATCAAAGCCTGAAGAAGATACCAGAAGATCTGAAACATGTGTTGCATATGTAAAACAAAAAGAATTAAAAAATTTTTTTTCTGAGAACAAAATACATTTTGCGGACCTTCCTTTTTTTTTTTATAAAATATTGAATTGTCTCCGTTGGAACCAGAACAACATATATATATATATATATATAATTATATATATATATATATATATATATCTGTTATATATATTGAATAGATACACACTTGAACCCAGAGTCATCTGGAACAGGGTCTCTTGTCGGGGTAAATCAATGGTTCGCAACCTTTTTTACCCATGGGCGCCTTTTAACCCTATTTTACACTGGCGAACCTTGCCATAGCCATTCGATGTTTAAAAATCCCATTGTAATTTTATAGTTAAATAAATCTTGCTTGCCTGGATCTCAAATTGTATATAGTCCCCGGGGTTCCACATGGAACCCAAGTTGAGAGCCACTGGATTACGTTATCACGTAACCAGGCGACATAGAGAAAGTAGAATTATAATTTAGTAGGGTTGGGACAAGTGGCTCATTTGAGTAAGGTAGGTTTTTTGTATATCTGTCTCTCCACTCCACGTTCGTGCAGATCAACATAAAAAGGCATTCTGGGGAAAAACGGGAATATACACAAGAAGATATCTCTGTATTATTTTCTGATAGAAAAACACAAGATGAAACCTTGTGAGAGACACCCCTTACGGCCAGTGTAAAGACGAAACCAACTGGAGACGACTTGAGAGAAACAAGAATACCTCATTACACACTCACACACACTCACACACACACACGCTCACACACATACACACACTCATACACACACACATGCAAGAAATCCCTATGATACCACAAACAAAACCCATTTGATACGACACATGGTCATATTTTTAGGAGAGATCCCAGTCGCAGATGGAACCACAGTTGAGAATGTGTTTAAAATGCACGGAATCTCCCACTTAGCTGAACGTTTTCTTTTTTTAGACTGAGGGTAGGTGCTGTTATTTTTGTTTTTGGGATGTTATCCTCTTCCATGAAGCAAAACACTTAATAGCCATGTCGGGAAAGAAATAATATGAGTATAACAGCCAAGATGATAGCACTACTCTATATCAGTGAAGCGAACCATTCTTTATTCTTCAATGAATATCACTTTCAGGCAATTGTCCACACGCCATCATTGTTTCTCTTTATCAAACTTTAACCGAATGTTCTTCTCTCTGTGTTAGTGCTCGTTTTTTGTTTGGTTTTTCTCTATATAAATCACATTTCATTCAGCCGATTTCTAACTGTTCTGTCACCAATATTAACTTCAATTTCGAACCATTTGTCTTTCCTTTGTTTTGATGTATATTTTCTATACACACGGCAATGCTGAGTTTTATATCCTGACGTGTTTATGTATTTCTTGGTTTGTCATTTTTTCCCTTTTCAAAGCATCACATTTCTTTTATATTTGAAACAGTAGTATGAACTTACAAAACACCAGACCATGATGGATTGCATGCTCATCCATGAGGAGTAGCATCAATAAAATAAGCAAAAGCTTACAGGAAGAAAGAATATCTGAATGGATGATGAATAGGAAACTTGTGATACAGAAGAACCTAAAAAGGAACCATCCCAGCAACTACAGACGGATAACGTGTTTACATATAATGTCGAAAATTCTAACCACAGAAATCAGAGAAGAAATATATTACTCTCGTGAATTCCACTGTCTATTTCTAGAAGAACTGAAAAGATTCCACAATGGACAGGAGGAACGTATTAATTACTATATATAGATCAGCACATATTCGCACTGGGAATTGTGCAAGAAATTAGATTTTGACTATTAAAGTCAGTTAGTCTACTGTTGGTCTGAATAACAGCAACTAGCTAAGCACAACTGAAGCAGTGTCCAAGAAAGTTGGTATTTATAGAAATCAAGAATGATCCATTCATGCATTTGGGTGATTCCATTCCTTGAGTTCTGATTGGCTGCTTGGTTTCAATGATATTGTGGAGTTTTAGAAATACCCTGTTATTCTGCAGTAGAATTGCAACAAGACGGGTTTGTATTAAGTTACAACCGCGTGTTGCCGTGTCTTACCAATTCGACGGTAATTGGAACTTAGTTTGATTATTCTTCATTGACCATGCTAGCAAATGCTATATGTAGAAACCGGAATCTCTCCTAGAGATCAAGACGCATGAAATTATTTGAGAGTTCGAGATACAAACGGATCACTATATCCCGACCAGATGACTAAACCGATTATTAATTGAGAAGAAGATAACTTTTCCTCTAGTGGAATTTTTCGTCGGTAGACTACGAAATGAAAGGAAAAGGAAACCAGAACATCGACAAATACTTAGACCTTGCCAGAAAACTGACACAAAAAAATCTGTGGAACACGAGGGTAAAGGTGGTACCAAGTGTTATGAGTGCCCTTGGTTCTGGAGGGTTTAGAAAGTAGACATGAGGAACGGTAAATCAGAGGCATAATCTAGACCATACAAACAGCCATATTGTTAAGCTTGGCTAGAATACTGAGAAGAGTCCTGGAGACATTAGGTGGTTTGCTGTCACGCAGACCACAGTGAGCACTGGCTAAGGTTGGTGGCGAAATACGACTATTACTACTACTATTACTTCTACTTTGAATAATAATAATAATAATAATAATAATAATAATAATAATAATAATAATGAAGACGGATCACCCTATCCCAGCCAGGAGACCAGACCTAGAGTTGATTAACAAAAAGAAAAAAAAAAGAAAAAAAAAGAGAACGTACCATCTGGTGGATTTTGCGGTTCCAGAAGATCATAGGGTGAAGCTGACGGAAAATTAACTGATAGACAAAAAACTGGACCTTGCCAGAGAACTGAAAAAGCTGTGGAATATGAGAGTAAAAGTGATACCAATTGTGGTTGGTGCACTTGGAACGGTCCCAACAAACCTAGAAAAAAAACTGGAGGATCTAGAAATCAGAGGAAGAATTGCGGCCATCCAGACAACTGCACTGCTACAATCGGATAGAATACTCAGGAGAGACCGGGCGACCCGAGGCGACTTGTTCTCACTCAGCCTCCCGAGAAATACCATCCTCTAACGCTGATGTGAAAAAACTCAAAACGAGTGGTTGGGAAGGTGATCCACTGGGAATTATGCAAAAAATTAAATTTTGAACATACAACAAAATGGTATATGCATAAACCAGAATCTGTTCTTGAGAACGAAACGCATAACATTCTCTGGGACTTTGTAATAGATACGGATCACCTTATCCCAGCAAGAAGACCAGACCTAGTGCTGATTAACAAAAAAGAAAGAACTTGTCAACTGGTGGATTTTGCAGTCTCCAGTGAACCACCGGCTAATGCGGGTGTGAAAAAACTAGAATAGAATGAAATAATTTTGATAATAGTTACATTTTTTAAAATACGCCAACCTAAAACTATTTGGGAGAAAAGGATCGGTTCAAGTTGGATATTTTATTCTCTGCAAAAATAGTTAAGTACGTATAGATCAGTAAGTAAGATCGGTTAACCGTTTAGCGAGCTTCCCTGAGGCAAAGCAGACATTTTACCCGAGGGAAAATCATTTATTTCCAATTTTTGTTATTCACTTCTTGACATCAGTAATAAATTTGCGATTAAAATCAAGTAAAAAAAAGAGAGAATAAAATACTACAAAAACAACAACTACAACAGCAAATAATAATAATAATAATAATAATAATAATAATAATAATAATAAAAGACCTAGACATGGTTAAGAAGAGGAAACTTCAAGAGAGAAACTGAATCACTAATAATTGCTGCACAAAATAATGCCTTAAGAACAAATTATATCAAAGCAAAAAAATGATAAGACACAACGAAGCAGTAAATGTTGACTGTGCGGTGACAGAGATGAGACTGTAAACCATATACTAAGTGAATGTAGCAAACTAGCACAACGGGTACAAAGTGAGGCACAACTAGGTGGGAAAGGTGATCCACTGGGAATTATGAAAACAAATTAACTTTCAACATACAACAATATGGTATATCCATAAACCAGAATCTGTTCTTGAAAGCATAAAATTCTCTGAGACTTCGAGATGAAGACGGATCACCCTATCCAAGCCAGGAGACTAGATCTAGTGCTGATTAACAAACAAAAAAAGAGAACATCTCAACTGGTGGACTTTACGATCCCAGAAGATCACAGGGTGAAGCTAAAGGAAAACGAAAAGATGGACAAATACCTGGTCCTTGCCAGAGAACTGAAAAAGCTATGGAATATGAGAGTCAACGTGATACCAATTGCAGTTGGTGCACTTCGAACGGTCCCAACAAGCTTGGAAAAAAGACAGGAAAATCTGAAAAATCAGAGGACGAATTGAGACCTCTCAGACTACTGCACTGTTGCAATCTGCCAGAATACTCAGACGAATCCTGGATAGCCGAGGAGACTTGCTGATACTCAGACCCCAGGGAAATACCATCAGCTAATGCTAGTGCGAAAATTTAATAATAATAATAATAATAATAATAATAATAATAATAATAATAATAATAATAATAGCTGGAAAAACCCGAATAGAAATGAAAATTCAAACAAGAATCTTCCTGGGAGACTCACTCTCTATACTGTTATTCATCATAGCAATTATGCCTCTAAATCAAATACTTACGAAATGTACATGGCTTACAAATGTACGAAATCACAAGAAAAATAATTCACCTCATGTACATGGATGATATAAAGATTTTTACTAAAATGAAAGGAGTTGGAAAACCTTGAAAATATACAGCTAGGATATAAGATGGAAATTTGGAATTGAAAAGTGTGTCAT
>CM042162.1:37628323-37650823 GCA_023376005.1 Doryteuthis pealeii | reverse complement strand
TATGCATTATTGCATCTAAATATGTCAAATTAGAAAGATAACACATAATGAATTCTGAGATATATCAAATGGTTTACGTGTCTCTTGATGGTTTAGTTTATTTTTAACGTTATATCAACTGCTTTTGGGTTATTTAATGCCCAACCTGTACACATTTCGTGGTAATCATAATTATATATTTCAATGTTGCATTTAAGCTATTTTAAAATTGCATTTATTCATCTTTAATAATTTATTCAGATATATATTTTCAATTCCCATGAGCAGGATGCAACGCAAATTCATTTTTTAGTGTGAGTTTTTAAGGTTTTTATTGAAAATCATCTTACTCTTATATATATATATATATATATATATATATATATATATAAAGGTTTTAAATATCTATTCATTAGGTGACAAAGGAACATTCACGACCATATTGGTTTCATGCGCTGCAATCATCAGGTGAAGATGTTTCAAATGCAAGAAAAATCGAAAAAATCGAAAAAAATTTCAGAAAATTCAATAGACATGGGATGTATATATATATATATATATATATATATATATAATATATATATATATATATTCATCAAAAATTTACTACCACGTATTTATTGCAGTAGCATAAGTAGTTAATCAAAAAGGGCTCACTATATCTTGTAAAATTAGATCATTAATAGTTGTAGAATAGTTTTTCTTTCTACCACGGTTTCGGTGTTCAAGGTATACCTTCCTCGGGAGAAGGTCTCCCATGGAAGCTGTACCTTGAACACCGAAACCGTGGTAGAGAGAAAAACATTTTTCTGCAACTATATATATATATATATATATATAATATATATATATATAGGGAGATAACTTTATGGTTTTTTTTATAAAATACAGGAATTCAAAATTCAAAAATATAATCGACTACATAAAGAGCGTCCGCAATAATAAACCGACGTAATTTGCGGTCCATAAACTTAAACAGCAAGAAATGTCTTCAAATAAAACACCAGAAGATTTAGCAGCCTGACGGTGGTGAAATAACCTGAAACCTGGGTAGTTGCTTATGAAAAACTTTTATATTTAAAAAAATTCAACAAATAAATAAAGCTCCTACAAATTTGTGGTTGAGCACTGTGATTTCTTTGTTTCATACCAAAACAATTTTTTTAAATCTCTCTCTCTCTCTCTCTCTCTCTCTATATATATATATATATATATATACATATATATATATATATATATATATATATATATATATATATATATATATACATGCAGCGCTCCTCAGCATTGTTATCAATGATAATCATGCTTCAATATTTTTAGCGGTCTACGCCTTTATTCCTACTCATAGTAGTTTTGATCAAATAAGTTCCGATAAAAAGAAAATAGAAATAGAAGATGGTGAATAGTACAAGTCACAATCATTACAAAAAATGATTATATTTTAATAAGGCAATCGTTCCAATGGATCGTACGCACGATTCCTCATTTACTTTCCATTTCTTTTAAAGAAAACAATGGCAAACCAGTCAATTGAAAAATTAAACAATATAGAAATAAAACAAAAAGAAACAAATAATTTTAAAAAGCACAACAGAGCACGTTTTATACCTTCAATAATCTGATTTTTCTTTTTCTGTTTTTTATTTATTTATAATTTTTATTCTAACAAATTCTTTAACTAACTCATCAGTTTCCGTAAACAAACGTCGGAATTATTTCATTCGATGAGGAAGTTTCTCGATAGAAAACAACAGAGTCGCTGAAAGCGTGACAAAATGAAACATTGGTTTATATTGTGAATGTCACACGAACCGAACAAATAAAAGTCTGCGTGCTTTTGGTCGTGGAATGTTGCATTTGTTCATTGTTACTGATGAATAAAGTTTGGATATTGTTATTTTTCTTTGCAGACAAAGAGGAATATCGGAAAAATACAATTTAAGAATGCAATAGCCTTTCCACAATAAAAAAAAAGTATTGTAACGAATTAAAAACGGATTTGGCTCCATGAAAGAAAAATGTCTGATAATGTCTATTACCATTCCTTAAAATTACAACCTTGGAGGATAGAAGAAGAAAGAAAAAATTCTCTACTTCCCAGATTTCTTTCGTCTTGTTTCTGTTTATTAATTGGCGCGGTTGTAGTGTTCGAATTCACAATTATATTCTTATTCTGACATTAAATGAACTTTGGTGTCAAAAGGTCAAAGGTCAGTTATGAGTTGGGAAGAAATCCTATTTATATCGTAAATTAATTACAACCTACTTTACATTAAGATGTTTGAAATTCTTTTACTAGTCCAAGATATTTTAAACATTTAGCAATTCTTTTTATAAACAAAGAAATCAGTTTGCATACAATACTGTTTAGGAGAGTTGTTGGAGTTTTATATAAGATAGTTCCCCTCTTATACTTATAGACTGGCCATACTCGCGAGTGGAAATGGTCCATAACCACGATACCCATGGTATTTAAGGCCTTTTATTCCCATATATATATATATATATATATATATATATATATATATATATATGGAAATACGATGAGGAAATTAATCCGACAATATGTGAAGAAAATGTTTTCATATGTGTCTGTTATATTTTTGAAAACATTTTCTTCAATATATATATATATATATATATATATATATATATATATATATATATATCTAGACAAAACGTGACTCGTTGGGTCACCCATTAAGCTCTCGCTAGATGATTAGGGAAAAGAGTAGGATCTGCCAAAATATCATCTGCTTTTCATTTTTAAAAACGAACTAAAATTTATTAAATTGATTATTTAAGGTCAAATTTGTGTCTAAGTCGAAAAGTAGTAACATAATAAGCATCAGTAAAAAAGCAAAATAATATTACACATAATTTATTTTTGATATATTTAAAACGTTTTTTTCGTCCATTTTGATCAAGATGCCTGCCAAGAGGCTACTTAAAATCCGTTTTTACAAAATAATTTGTAACTTTTGCAATTGAAAAAATTCACACTGGATTGTCCAATTGAACACATATCCTAGTAGATAAAGGAGTTAGATTAAGACAGTTCTAAATGCCAGTTATCTCTAGACTGCAGGTTCAATCCTGGTCAGGGACAGCAGTAACATAGAATAATAATTAACACAGCTTAACACCTGTACCCCAGCTATGGTTAGTGGAATGAGAACAGGATAACCCCGTGGACCTAATAAAGGGTTGGGTTCAAAGTTCCGTGATGGCTCCCAATTACAAGAAGGTTACCGAGTCCGACAAGAAATACCTGAAGATGGCCGGAGGGACATCAGCCGAAACTTTGTACAGATAACAATGAAGACGAGGACAATAGTCTGAATAATACAAATAATGGTAATCTTTGCGGAGTTCCGTCCTGGCTTCCTGCATCCGAAGCGGTATCACTTGAAAAAAAAAAAAAAAAAGAACCAACTTAGGGCATTTTCCACTGAAAACCCAACCCTAACCCTAAACCCCCTAGTTAAATCAACTGTTTTATTACAAAGTTCTGTTTTTTCTGGGTCACCCTGTATACAGGGTGACTCAGAAAAAACAGA
Source organism: Doryteuthis pealeii (assembly GCA_023376005.1). NCBI lineage: Eukaryota > Metazoa > Mollusca > Cephalopoda > Myopsida > Loliginidae > Doryteuthis > Doryteuthis pealeii. The sequence continues at coordinate 37,647,281 of CM042162.1, read as the reverse complement.
GCCCAAATTATTTATTTATTTTCCATTAAACTAAACCTAAACCCAACCCCAAATCCTAAACCCTAAACCCTAGTTGTTTTTGTTTTTCAAGCCGCTTCCGCTACGGACTTCAATCGTAGCTGGTGTTTTTCTTTGTTTTTTTTGTTTTTTTCCGCAGTCACCGGCATGCATGTTTTGAGGCAAGAGGCCTTGACGGAACTCCGCAAAGATTAAAATTATTTGTATTATTTAGACTGTAATATCGGAGTGGTATATATTTGATTGATACTATTTTCTGCATAAATAAAAAAGACTAAAGACAGAGTTTATTTTTTAAAGCCATACGTAATTAAAAACAACCTTAATCCCCTAAAACCGTAACCCAATTCGCAAAATGTTAATTCATAGACTGTAGTTAAACTGTCATTGGGTACCAGCAAAAAATTTTCCGTTTTAATTTTCCAACCTAAGTCAGAAGTCAGTCCTACATTCTATGAATTAACATTCTGCGAAGTGGGTTACGCTTTTAGGGGGTTAAGGTTGTTTTTAATTACGTATTGCTTTAAAAAATAAATAACAAAAAACCCCAAATTACTATACATTTAATTAACCATTGAAATTAATTATTGAATCTATTATTGAGACAGTTGTTTGTGTTAGTATTGCAATGTATAATTTCAATTAAACTTAGTTTAGAAAATATTTTTCAACATTAAATGTATAGTAATTTGTGTTTTTTGTTGTTTATTTTTTTAAATAATACGTAATTAAAAACAACCTTAATCCCCTAATACCGTAACCAAATTCGCAAAATGTTAATTCATAGACTGCAGTTAAACTGTCATTTGGTACCAGCAAAAAACTTTCCGTTTTAATTTTACCGACCTAAATAAGAAGTCAGTCTGGTTTGTTTTAGTTTTAACTAAAACAATTTTTTAAGCCCGAAGAAAACTTAAACAGTAGTCAATGTTTGCTCATTTGAATTCCATAATATTTAAATATATAACTATTTTTTTTTACCCAACATGAAATATTTTTTAAAGTAAGTTTAATACTCTATGAATTAATAATTAAAGTAATTTAAAAAAATCTATTTTAAAGCATGATTTCAATTTCGTAAAATTTACGCTCAAATAAAATTGAAATCATGCCGTTAAAAGATACTTTTGATTTATATTAAAACAAACCAAAACGTTTGCTCATTTGAATAAGATTCGCCTGGAGAAAGGGAAGTGGGCGAATCTACGGTGGGTTAGGGGTGGTGGGTGGGGTAATCACTGACTGCTGGATTTTTTACTCTTTTTTTTTCACTCTGCTTAACTGACAAATAGAAAGTGGGAGGAGAGTTAACTTAACTGACTGACGGAGATAGGAAGAGCGACACTTAGTCTGTGAAACAGGGATTGGTCGGTCGTTGACTTACTTGCTAATTACGCCTAATTAAAGCCAATTAAACTGATTTTTTTTCATACACTTTGTACTGCTAACACCAAGGAATATCTAAGTATAAATATTGTGTCCATAACATAAATAGAAAAAAATTAGCTGGAGAACGTTGATAAACTCAGCTTTAGTATAATATATATATATATATATAATATATATATATATATATATATATATATACGCAACTTCTACGCAACTTAATGAATGTTGTTTTTAAACATTAAGATAGAAAATCCAAATATATATATATATATATATATATATATATATATATATATATATATAATATATTTGGATTTTCTATCTGAATGTTTAAAAACAACATTCATTAAGTTGCGTAGAAGAATACACCTTACGAATCTCTCTCTCTCTCTCTCTCTCTCTCTCTCTCTCTCTCTCTCCTCTATCTATCTATCTATCTATATATATATTATATATATATATATATAATGTTCAGAAAGAGAGGGGATAGCATATGCGGAAACCGTTTGTTATTATCAAGCATGCAATACTTTTCAGACGAGCCGTGTTTGCTTGGAAAACCTATCCATTCTTCTTGCTCTCGGGACGCTCGCCAGTTCACAACATCCAACCCTGCATTAATAACCTTGGGGTCTTTCTGGCTTGCAAACCAACTCCCACGGGTGTATAATCGTTTGACGGTAAACGAACAGCGATAAATCAATTAATCACTTTAGATTCAATTCGATCGGTATCTTCTCGTCCAATCCACCCCCGCCCGCCCGTACAAGTTTCGGTTTGATTCCTGACTTTTCTCGTTTCTTTCTACCTGTCCCGTTGGAATGGTCACTGGCTTTATTAATGGTATCGGTAATGTCTGGCATTTTTCATTTCGAACCTGATTCTTCATTTTTGTAAAGGGAAATTTCTTCTTTTCTTTTTTTTCAGAAGAAATAAATAAATATAGTTTCTAAATGAATAATAGAAAGCCGAAGAAAAATGAATAAGGATTAGAAAAAAAAAAGAAGGAATTCGATTATATACTATACATTTACAAGTATACATATATATATATATATATATATATATATATATATATATATATATGCATATATACGTAAATATATATATGTATGCAATAATATACACGTATATATATATATACATATATTTATGTATATACACATTTATGCATATATATGCATGTATGTGGATATGTATGTATGTGTGTGTGTATATATATATAATATATATATATATATATATATATATGTGTGTGTGTGTGTGTGTGTATGTGGGTATGTACATACATATATGAATATATATATATATATACATGTTTATGTATGTATATATGTTTGTGTGTGTGTGAGTATATATACATATATATGCATGTATGTGGATATATATAATATATACGTGTGTGTGTGTGTACATACATATATGAATATATATATATATATATATGTGTGTGTGTGTGTGTGTGTGTATGTATATATGTTTGTGTATGTGAGTATTCCTGTGGGGATATTTCTTCTAATATAAAAGTGTGGATGGAAAGAGAAAGTCTTCACAGCCTATTTGAAATACATTATACACCTACGGAGGAAATGATAAAAATGGGTTTCTTGCTGTTTAACTTTAATAGTCGTAGAAAATAGACACGATGACCCGAGTTCAAATCCATAACGGGTCTCTCTGCATGTCACATTTTGGAGTTCAGGGGAGTGTGGAATACCCATTACGGCTGTAACTCCATAGTCCACTCTGACCCGGAGAGGTAGTAAAGTTTAGGGTCCCGTTTTTAGGTTAAATATAAAAAAATGATTTTAAAAATGTGTTTACAAATTGATTTCAAAGATATTTGAATATCCGTCAGGAATGAATAAAACAAAACTTATTGGGTATAATATAACCCAAGAAGGGTTAACATGCCGTAAAATTCAATCAAGCAACCAAACTCCAAATATGGATAAATAGTAGGGCAGACGTGACACTTGAAACTTGCTATGGCAACCAGTCTAGGAGAATTAAAATTGAATTCCAATCCGTCAAAGACCGACCTGTCAAACTCCCCTTTAAAACGACTTTGTGTGCCCACTGTCTCCTGCTAGTGAGGAGGTGTTGGATAAATACACAACGGTCAATTAATATATTCAGCAAATTCTATTATGATCAAATTTACTTCTTCATAATAATGTAGGATTATGATCAAAAGGTGTTGGTATATCAAAAGAAAGCCAGCAGCCGGAGTGAAGTTCAACACTATTCCGTAAGATGTTACACTCTATCTAATATTTTATAACTAGATTACCAATCAGAGACTGGACCTGGGAGATATCACCCAACCTATACTGAGGTGCCACAAAAGTTTTGCAAATTGTTATATACCCACATGTTTGCCATACATACAAGTGTTCTTTTACTGGAGAGAGGGGAGAGAGATAGACAGGTAGACAGAGAGATGCATAACTTGCATCACATACTTCTTTGGCCGTTGGTGATCTCTAGTCTTTTCTATTCTTTCTCCCCATGCTCACTATGTTGACTTATATCTTTAGGTTTTTGTTGGAGGTTCATCTTTGATTCATTTTCTTCTTCTTGGTCAGTCTTTTTGCCAAGACATGCATCAACCAACAACACCCTGTTATTTCTTTAAGACTTTTATTCTTAACTAAACTTCTTTCTCTAACTAAACACAGCGCGTATGTGCAACTGGGCCCCAGCTCAGGCCAGACATGCCTTCTGACTGTCGTCCAAGCTGGTACTGGGGGTTAACCAGCTCTCACGTGACTTTACGGGATTCGCGGGTTTTCCCCCTGTGGTGTCAAAAGGTCACCAACGGTTTGTAAATTTCCATCTACACAGTGTTGTCAATAATATATGCTGCCACATAGAGTATGCAACAAAACGCGCGAGCCTTTGTGGTAGTGTCTGTCAGAGTATCATGTATGCATCAACTTGATATGTTAGCAGATTATTAGATTTGAATTCGAATTCATAAAACTGTTTTAAAATTCTTAATATTTCTAATCAGTGTGTGTGGCGGATCACAATCAAGTCTGACGCAAGGCTCCAATCAGTAGTCTAAACACTTCCAACTGTATCACGCTCCAAAATCCAATATCCAAAATTATTTCCTTGTCCCGCTCGTCTTGACAACAAAATACAACTGCAGTCGTTCTCCCTGGTCTGTGAGAATAAGTCCTTTAAATACACCTTAATTTCACCACATCCGGGCTCCTCACTCATAATTGTCCGTGCAGCACGTGCGACACTCGTCAGCACGGCGCGACCACCTACATCCGGGCCACTATGCTATTTCTTATTTCACTGATCGTCCACAGCTCTCAGATTCTGAAGGAAGCGGGTTCGACTCTAGGTCAGTCCTACACGCTAGGCAAAGCCTAGCCCGCTTCCTTCGGGAATACGGCAAGTCTTCACGCCCGCAACTCTCTCTGTCACACCGTGTTGTAAGAGGTAGGTCTCCTCTCTCACTACAATATTACATAGATATACATGATACCAAATAAATGTAAATTATATTTGGTATATTGATTGGATTAATTGGTTGATTCCAACGAATTTCATCCCATCAGGGTTTTTTTATGACTAGACTTTAGAGAATTGCGTTTATTGTACACATGTATATATATATATTTATATTTCTTCTGTTGTTTTTACTATTTTTTTTGCACACGTATCGAATATGAAAAATTCCCAACAGATCTAATTGAGTCATAGTGTTGCATACTGATAGTTTTCACAATACCAAATCGATATAATGTTATATACCCTTTTCTTACTTCTTACTTCTAGTCGTCTCTTCTTCTGGCCGGCTTTGCTATTCTGATCGTCTAACATCTTGGTCTGGTCTCTTCTAAAGTCTGGACCTTCTTGCTATGTTCCTGCTGGCTGGTCGTCCTGAATTCATTTCTTAGTCTTGTTACCAAGACATTCATCAACCACAAGAACATTTTACTTATATAAACTTTTATTTCCTTAACAATACATTTCACGTAACTAAATATCTGACTAACATAGCGGGCGCGAGTTCCAGCCTTAGGCAGAGCACAAAATGGCCGACTGCTCTGCCTGACGTCCAACGTGACTTCACATATTTGGCGGGCTTCTGTAATTTTCCATAGAAGGGCCCGGCCATGGTATGAAAGGGGTCATCCCCTCAGAATTACATGGGATTGACAATAATCTTATGCAACCGCATAGATTATGTAACAATAGATCGAACCTGTGAAGGTAATACTACTCCAGGTCGACCTGGTAGTAATTTAAATTATTATGTAATTTATAGCCGCAAGAAACTAACCAGCAGGTGAGAAACTGACCAGTTTAGTGTCATATGCGGGATAACAATTTTGATTTACCCCTTCTCAGAGTATATAGTCTGTATATTCTAAATAGCTCCGAAAGCTTGGTATTAAACTGGGACTCTTGAGTTTATCTGATTTTATCCAGTATTTATGCATACTAATTTCTGGTAGTCCTGCGTCAACCTGTTCTCTGTCTATAAATGTAAGACAAACTTGACAAAATATACTAGTATATATGTATTTACAGTAGGAAGCGCGTGGGGTAATGGTTAAAGTCATTGGAGATGGACTCGTCGCCACGAGTTCAAATCCTGGATGTGGTAATTGCATTTCACTTTGCGCTAATACCCTTGGGAAAGGTATGAATCCTACTCTCCCTCCAGCTATGGGTAAATAGTAGGGCAGACAGGACTCTTTAACCTTGGCTAGGTAACCAGTCTAGGAGAAGGAAGGCTCTGAATTTAAAACTCTGAATTTAAGCTCCGCCTAAGAAATTGACCTTGTGTCGCATCCTGCTCGTTCGGGGGGGGGGGGTAAATATATATATATGTATTTACCAATCCCCCCCCCACACACACGAGCAGGATGTGACACAAGGTCAATTTCTTAAGCGGAGTTTAACAGGTTTGAATTCAGAGCTTTCCTTCTCCCAGACAGGTTACTCTACCAAGAGCTTTCCCTACTATTTACCGATAGCTGGAGGGAGAGTAATTGGATGCATACCTTTCCCAAGTGTATTATCCCTATATGAAATGCAAAAAGCCTAGTCCAGGATTTGAACTCGGATCGACGAGTCCATTTCCTAAGACATAACCGTTACACCTCACACCTCCAACCAATATGCTAGTATATCAATATCGACATATAAGTCTCATGGATTGTATTTTATAACAGAGATAGACGAATGCATACAGTTCTCTCGTCGATTTTTCATACGTGTGAACCAACTATAAAAAAAAACGCTATCTGCCATGACGCCAGTCTGCACATAAATACAGAGCTGCCGTTTTGCACCAGCACCAAAAATATGACTAAAACATAGAGTAGACTTGAATACCATGTATTTATAAGTAACTAACTCGAGGCTGTAATTCCAGACATTATTTAAACGCCAGGTTTTCTAGGCAAATTCATTCGATATGTGTCCATTCTAGCGTCACCGAGTGCATTGAGCCTTACATATCCTGTGCCGCCGGCAAGACGGTTAGAAGTGGCCAAAGATCGAGCGTTCTTTTAAGAACAATTCGTCACCTGAAGGGAATGAGCTGAAAATTGTACAGATAATTGATTTCTTAACGTTAAGTTGTGTGCAAGCGACGAGTACAGACGAGTAACAATTGAACTTATATACAAGTGTTCGGATCTTTCCAAGTCTACTACACGCACACACACACAGGCAAACACGCACAGGCACCCACGCACACATACACACACACACAAAGACACACACACACACAAACACACACACCACACATATATATATATATATATATTTATATAAAAACAGAGAGAGAAGGTGGGGGAAGAGGAGAGATATAGAGGAAGGAAACAGATAATTGCTGTAGAGAAATGGGCAAGTGTTCGGATCTGTCCAAGTCTCCTACACTCACTCACACACACACACACACACACGCACACGCACGCAAACACGCACACGTACGTACGCACACACACACACACAACACACCATATATATATATATAGATATATATACACATATATGAAAAGAGAGAGAGAGAGAGAAGATGGGGGAAGAGGAGAGACATAGAGAGATAAAAAGGAGAGAAATATACTCGTTGTAGAGAAAAGGACAAGTGTTCGTATCTGCCCAGGTCTACTACACGCACACGCACACGCATGCAAACACACACACACATACACACGCAAACACACCCAAACACACACACAAACACACATATATATATATATATATATATAAACACACACACATATATAAACACACACACACACACAACACACCACACACACACACACATATATATATATATATGTGTGTGTGTGTGTGTGAATCCGACAATTATGTTAAAAGATAGATGGAAAGAAAATGTTGAATGGATAAAAATTGTTTATTTTATGGATATAATATCGAAAAGTGTTTCGATAGGGAGATTGTCCTTATATACATTTCATTATATTTAGTATTATCTTGAATACAAAATACATTTTTTTAAAAGCGGTCAATTTGTAAACTTAAATTTTATGTTTCATTATTATTCTTTTGTTTTGTATTTAAAATAATACTAAATAAAATACAATGTATACAACGAGAACCTCTTAGTTGAAACACGTGTCGGGATTTCAATAAATAATTGTATCCATACAACATGTTCTTTCCATTTATATTTCAATATATATATATATATATATATTATATATATATATATATATGAAAACAGAGAGAGAAAAGGTGGGGAAGAGGAGAAAAAGAGAGTGGTAAAGAGGAAGGAAAGAGATAATCGCTTTAGAGAAATAAATACAAAGTGTCGAGTTCAAATCCTGGGCGATGTGGTGTCCGTTTCAGTACGTACACCACATTACACGCTTTGAAAAATGCATCAATGCGGTTTTTCTTCCTCCGGTAGAACACTGAACCCTTGAGTTTTTGTTAACATAAACGTTGTAGTCGGGAGAAATTCACACAGTTGTGTATGCGTCATGCACACAGACAATATATATATATATATATATATATATTTATTATATATATATATATATATATATTATATATATATATATATATATATATATTTATTATATATATATATATATATATATATATATATATATATAATACAAGTTTGTAATTATGTGTTTATATATATATATATATATATATATATATATATATATAATATATATATATTTGGAGGATATGAAGTCATACTAATTTTGAAAATTAATTTATTAGTTAATTAATGAATTTAAGCGGGCATATATGTTCAAATGTAGACTAAACGAATCGAGAAAATGTCAATCAAATGTCAATTGTTATTAACTAATTGATTTTCAAAATTAGGTATGACTTCAATTAAGCACATATCCTCCAAAAATTGTCGGGTTAAAGCCATATAAAAACACACACTCTCTTTTTTACTTAACTTCATATATATATATATATATTATATATATATATATAATTATATATATTTAAATTACGGTAGGTGGACAGGTGAATGGTTACTGAGTTTTCCATATTAACAGTTGAGAATAAATAATTTGTTCGTCTATCACACACATATATATATATATATATAATATTATATATATAAAGAAACAGATGAGAATAAGCAATTATTTACACATTTGATAAAGAAAACCTGGTAGAATGCAGATTATCATTGCACTAATAAAATAAAAAGAAATTAAATATGACCTCTTATCATAATATCTCAATATTAAATTTTTGATGCAACCAATATCATTAAATTCATTTTAGTCTCGCTTCTCTCTCTCTCTCTCTTCTTCTCTCTGTGTCTCCTCTCTCTCTCTCTCTCTCTCTCTCTCTCTCTCTTCCGCTCTCTCTCTCTCTCTCTAAATTACATATGTGTGTGTGTGTGTCAGTTGGTGTGTGCGTGTGAGTGTTTTAAGGACGATGGTAAAATCCGATGGTATGTAAGTATAGAAAAAAATGAAAACATTCTACAAACATTATTCATAATACATTATATATATATATATTATATATATATATTATATATAAATATATAAATATATTTGGAATAAAAGGCCTTCAATATCAATGGGTATCGTTATTATGGACCATTTCCACTCGCGAGTATGCCACGAGCTTCTTCAGACCACTGATATCTTTTATTTAGCTAATAAAAGATATCAGTGGTCTGAAGAGCTCGTGGGCATAAATCGCGAGTGGAAAATGGTCCGTGACCACGATACCCATGGTATTGAAGGCCCTTTATTCAAATAACTTTGCTTTGTTTACAATAATTAAACATTAAGCTCTCATACGGACGTGAACTCTACAATAACGACTGGTAGAGAATTAGGACGCCGCTAGAATCACCTTGTACCAAGACTTGGTACGCACCAAAGTATATATATATATATATATATTATATATAATATATTATATATATATTCTATAATAGTGAGGGGAATTAGGATCGCCTTCATAGCAACAGAATGATTTCCGGTGAGATTCCATATCCTCGGAAATTTCCGGATACATTCGAGACCGAATATACATTACTTTGCACTTCACGGGAGATTATTATGTATTCGAATAGCGCCGTTCCTGCTGTCTAGACGCGACGATCTGAGTTGCAATAAAAAGCCTCATAATTCTTAATATAAGTGTAGTAGAATGAAAAATGTTATTAATATCTGAAGTTAAGTTATTCCCTGACAAAATATCTACTAATCTGAATCTTTGACATAAGTTCCGGTTACTGCTGTTCCAAAATTGCGGCGAATCTAAGCACTAACTTTTAAATATGTATTAGAATAAACAAAACTATATATGATATATTAATACAGTCATGTATTATTAACTTGTTTTAAAAATAAGGATGTCTAATTTTGCTGATCAAATTTTGAGTGTATTTATTCTATGTTATGAAAATTTGGGGTAAGCAGTGACGTAGTTTTTGTTACAGAAAAAACAGGAAGCAATATCCATTATAAATAAATATATTTTATTTGCATCAAGTTCGGTTACTGCTCTTTCCAAAATTCTGCGAATCTAAGCACTAACTTTAAAATATGTATCAAAATAAAACAAACTATATATAGATATATAATAAGTCATGTATTTATCAAAACTTGTTTAAAAACAATAAGGTCTGTCTAATGTTGCATGATCAAATTTTGAGTGCATTTATTCTGTTATGGCGATTTGGGGTAAGCAGTGACGTAGTTTTGTTACAGAAAAAAAAAAGCCGGAAGCACATATCATTATTAATAAATATATTTTATTTAGCATCAAAGTTCCGGTTACTGCTGTTCCAAAATTTCTGCGAATCTAAACACTAAATTATTCGATTAGAGTACGTTTATTCCCTGTTACCAACTTAAAAACAAATCAAAACAAAAAAAGATTCGTTACTTTTTATACAAAGTCTATGAATAATCTTGTGGATTTATTAGGTTTGATTTAATGGCATATCAAACTTCGGGGTTTATGAAATGCCTTATAGAATAGTAAAGATATTAAGAGTATTTACGGGGGGTTCGTTGGAGACATTTGCTAATAGACTTATCTGAGAGGTGCAAAAAAAAAAGCTCTTGGTGAAGTGCGCTAGAAAGGTGTTCTACTCGCTGGTTTTGGAATGCTGTTAAGACGCTTCGTCAGGTCGGTTCTCGTTCCTTAGCCTTCTGTTAGTTTGCTATTGTTACAGCCTTAGAAAGTTTGCTATTACAATGCCTTAGAAAGTTTGCTATTACAATGCCTTAGAAAGTTTGCAGTTTTTATGGCAAGGTGGTGAGAGCGGTTATTTGACGTGACTCCTCAGGTTGACAATCTCCAGACAAGTGAAGGGGTTTGGTTTTGGCGCCAACATCGTATTGGCGATTCGCCCTTTAGCGGCAGGGGAAGATAATTCTGTATCAGATTTCCGACAGTATTATTTAACCAATAACTGGGGACGAGATAGTTCATCATATGAAGGGCAGTTGTGTTCATGTGTATGTCCGGGTGACACTTCGAAAATAAAACAATTAACGACAAAGTAAATATATATATATATACACATTAAATAACAGCAGGGCTTGATTTTTTAGCAAAAATAATAGAGATTTGATTTATATCCGTGAAGATAATTAAAAAATAAAATCTAAATGATAACAGTATGGATTTTTTTTTTCATTTAATATCTTAGATAGTAGACATAAACATTTCTTTTCAAAGTAGCTGGATCAATGCAAGGTCTTTTTTTTACATAGGGATTTCAATGGGGCATCCAACGAAGATTCAACTCATGATTCATTTATAATGGATCTGCGGGACTAACTTTAAAAATTCCCCCTCTACCCAGGCGACACCGGGTAGCTACTGCTAGTACTTTACTAAATATATTTGTTCGAAAGTGAATGTATGAGTGCGACTAGAATTCGAACTCGCTTTCTAACGATCTCAGAGGCCAGCACGTTAGCCACTACACACACGGGGACTTTCCCCTCTAGTTAAGATTATTATAAAACTAGCAATATATGCACCCTCCAGGTGCAAGTAATTAGGTTATAATGTAATAGAATATTATATTAAAATTAGAAAGGCTTATGAAACTAAAAGAATGCAGATAAAAATATTTGAAAATGCGGGGTGTATAATCGAAAACAAGAACAACTGAAATTTACTCTTCCATCACTCCTGTCTTTCATTACTAAATTTTCCTAATTAAACTATTTAGTTAAAATAGGAAGTACATAATACAATTACCGATATTTCCTCTTGTTAATGGATTTCTTTTAAGATTTATCCCGAGAATTTTGCTCATATTCATTTAGATAAAACCTAACAATTAGAAATCAATAATACCAAGCACACATCTATTGAAATAACTTTTTATATCAATATGCAAATTAGCCTTCCCATTTACACTGTGCATCGCTAGTTTATTGTATATATAAATACAATTGCATCTTATTAGTATGTATATATGTTCAGCAGTATTAATAATGTAAAACAATTCTATTGATAATTGAGGTTCAGATAAAAATAAAATCATGGAGAATGTGACTTAAATTACTAAGGGGATTGTAACATGATTTGTAATATAGTTTCGGTTACAGACAGATAGAGGCACTATCTCCATTATAATAAGAATTATTTATTGTCTGCATGAACCCAGAAAGGTTTTTTGCATCTATATATTCTCAGTAAACCTCCATTTCATCCTGTTTTTACTAGTCTTTTCACTGTTAATAGAGGTCACTTCATCACTGTGAGGTCATTTTCAACATTTCCTCGAGTCGTGCTTGGAAAGGTTCTCGTTTGGAATCTTTTTTGTTTAATTTCATATCAACTTGCGGGGGTTATTTAATGCCAAATCAAACCTTGTAGAAAAACAATAGTGATATTATTTAACTTATAGTAATGCGATGAAGCTTATGGTGTGGCGAGTGCAAAAATGCGTTGATCCCGTCGGTATTACCCCTCAAAAAGGGCGCCTCAGGCACCGGGCAATGAACCCAGTCCTGCCCCTTTAAATCGAGGGGGCAGGTGTTGCCTGGGTACATGGACCCCTGGGATCAACGATGTTAATTTACTCTGTAGGTCCAGCGACCGAAGCTCACTGGACCCCCGGCTCGATCGGAATAGGATGAGGGGTTCATATATTTCTTCAGAATATTAATGAACGTAATATCTCGACTAGAGTTCGAACTTGATTACTGTAATGTCACTGTTCAGCCCTTTAGCCACTAGGTTCGTTACGGGTAGGATGTAATACAAAATTGCAAGTCTGTGAAATCCAGCGAGAACTGAACTCGATGTTCAGTAGTAATAGATCTGCGTGACTACCTTGTTAATCATTACACCAGAATGGATCAACAAAAGAAACGACTTCATAAAGATAAATATGAACGTACAATGAATACAATTCCTTAATATAAAGATGAATTATCTCTGGACGGGTTGACGTGCCGTTAAAAGCAATAAATCATATCCTTTCAGTTATCTACTTATTTTGCTTAGGCTGGTACATAATTAATTACTTGAAATCAAATCATTCTGTGCAAATAAATGATTATCATTAAATAGAAATTATTACATATATAACACAATATAATTATATGTATTAGATATGAATATTTGATATATAATTAAGAGGTAAGGGTAATTTTATGTCAACTCATCCAGAAAAAGTAAAATTGTCACCTACCCCATTCAATTTTTCTGAAATTTTCCCCATAATTTCATATTTTTTTCATAGCAATATCAATATCCCGATGTGACACTGCATCCATGTTCATTTTTTTCACATTTCATATATATTGAACATCTTTTGTACCAAAAAGATATTTTGATTTTTGCTCAGAACTAAAGCTACAACATCAGTTAAAATTTTGCAGATCAGAAATCATTAATAACTTAACATAAGTTGATTTTAAGGATTTTTATATCATTTTTGGATTCCTTGGGCAAAGACGCTTCCATAAACCAATTGTAGGAGTAAGGAAGCTCTAGAACTCATTTTACAAACAACAATAGATTACAAAAAGTCGCTATTTTTCGTGATCCCCTTCAAATTTGGAGAGATAAAAATCGTCAATTTTTTTAATTGTAAGCTGAAATATTAGGGATTGTCTAACTTTAACATAGTCCACACCTTGACAAAATTTCAGATAAATTGAAGGAGTAGGGGACATGGCCTGGATGATCTGATGTGTAATTACCCATAACTACGTGCAAAAATACCCCCAAAACCTTTTAAGAAACAAGTAAACATAAACGTAAAAATGAATTTACGATGAACGTAATTCCTTTCAGTCTCATATATCCAACGCGTTTTTCTTCTTAGTAACATCCTAGCCATGCCAATGCATTTATTAAAAAGAAAATGTCTAAGTCGCGCGATTCTGTTAATAACAATTACTCTTATCAATGATTGGCTGTAGAATTGGCCATTCAGATATAGAGTCCGAGGATCGCGTTGACGTAATTAAAATTTTTTTTGTTGGCGATGCACAAGGGTGGCGTGTTGGAGTTTGATCGTCTCCAACGGGGTCTGACTGGCTGAGGGGGTATTATGTTGCGAGACCCGAAACCCCCTTATGAAGCCAGCCAATAACATAACTGATGACGCCATCCTGCGCTAAGTCTGGCGTATTTCAAACATGTCATAAAATAGAATAACAGTCAAGAATGATGTTAGATCGAACCGTGCACATGGGGCAGGCGCAGTCACACGCAAAACAAACATAGCAGCGTTGCCACAAGCAGTTTTCCTGCTTCCCCAGCATTTAGAGACCTTACTTTTGGGATTACCCACCGTATATTCAATGTTTTTCTTACTCAGTGAAATTCTGATTCACCGCCAATATAAATTTCCCCAGAAAGCGAATCTAGTTTTTCAACTTTTTCCCCGAACATTCGTATATTGTCATTCTTTAGTCAAAATAGTTTAAAATAATAAATTCCCTCGCTGCCCGACTGATAATAGGATTAGGCGATTCTGCTGAATTACTATCATTCAAAGAACGAGTGGAAGGGGAGAAAGATGCCGATAAGGATTATGGGATTGGCACATGTCCAATGGACACGCTACCCAAATCTAAGGGAGACAATTATTTATTGTCTCCCTATAGTCTGCAAGAATGATCTCAAGTGCTTATGCATTGCTCCCTCCAGTAGGGAGAATTTGGCTCAGGATCGTCCTCAGTGGTGACAGGCTCTCCCTGGCAGACTGTTCATGTCTGAAGTCTCCCGGGCACACACCATGAAGCCTAGAGTTCCAGAAGAAAGCGGCGGCAACAAAGCACCGGCATATCAACATCTTCAGGGACAGCCTTAACATGTGACATCTGTGATTGAGAATGTTTTTCGAACATTTACGATGAACGTAATTCATTAAACTCTTGTCATAAAATAGAATGATAGTCAAGAATGATGTTAGTTCGAACCGTGCACAGGGGGCAGGCGCAGTCACACGCATAACAAACATAGCAACGTTGCCACAAACAGTTTTCCTGCTTCCCCAACATTTAGAGACCTTACTTTTGGGATTACCCACCGTATATTCAATGTTTTTCTTACTCAGTGAAATTCTGATTCACCGCCAATATAAATTTCCCCAGAAAGCGAATCTAGTTTTTCAACTTTTTCCCCGAATATTCGTATATTGTCATTCTTTAGTCGCTCAATTGCAGACACCAGTTTACAAAGGGAAGCAAAATTAAGCTACACGAATTTCTACAGAGGATACATCACTGGGCGAACAAACAGATATTCAGGTGTAAAAGACACTCATTCATCTCCCGCGTTTTCTTGAAAACGAGGCAGGTGAACAATGTTTTCATAATATGTCTCACTATCAGCCCACAGGAATTTTTGCCTTGGTGAACTATATTTCAAATCCGACAAATACGTTGACGTGCAGTTAATCGATTCCTGCGAGCGAATTCACACTTATACACGGCTTGCTTGGCCCACCTTCAATTTTATAGACTAGAACATGTCACAATCAGGCGGACAACGGCACTATCAAACCCAACAATTGGTAGAATATTTTAACTTTCTAAAGAGAACTAAAATAAACCTTTCATATAGAAATCACCTTTCAGTGTAACTTCATTCATTCGTTTGCGTTTCTTGCGCAGATAATCTATAGACGTATATCACAGCGAAAAACGATATTCTGTATACCATACAATAGTTATAACAAATGTGAGTATTCTATTGTCGTAAAATGTTCATAGCGACAGTTATTTAGTGCTGGTTGTCCTAGGAAAATGACTTCTTTGAACGGAAGGTTCCAAGAGAAAGGCTGTGTAATGTTGAACTATTGGCCTCAATCAAAATGCTTTGAATTAAGTTTCGAGCAAATAGCAGTTGCATTTTAATATAGCACTAGCAGGACCCGTGTACATTTTTAAAATATTGTGGTGGTTAATAAAAATAAAATTAATCCAAATAAAAATAAAGAAAACAAAAATAAAGCAAAATTAAATTAAATGAAAAATAAATAAATGAAAAGACAGTTTCGAGAAAATAGTAGTTGAATTTTAATATAGCACTAGCAGGACCTGTGTATATTTTTAAAAGTATTGTGGTGGTTAATAAAAATAAAATTAAACCAAATAAAAATAAGTAAAACAAAAATAAAGCAAAATAAAATAAAATAAATAAATAAAAAGGCAGTTTCGAGCAAATAGTAGTTGAATTTTAATATAGCACTAGCATAATCTGTGGAAAAACCACAGTATGAAAATTTAACTATTATAACATTTGATATGTATATTTAAGAATTATTGAAAAATAGTTCAATATGTTAAAAGTATTATGGTGATTAATAAAAATAGAATTAAACCAAATAAAAATAAATAAAACAAAAATAAAAATAAAATTCAATTAAATAAAAAAATAAATAAACAAAAGCACACAAATAATAACAGGTCTCGGACGGGAATAGTCCTCTGGGCATGATGAGAAAACCGCGGAATTCTTCGCGCCAAAAGGACTTTCATCCCTTTTTACCCTAAAGCTTTGAAGAGGAAACACCTAAAATATGTCCCCTCAAAAAAAAAAAAAATAGTGTAAATCAAGTAATAAAAGTCTTACCCTAAAGTAATCGTTATTTGTTTTTCTTTCGCTTCTTTTCCTATGTATATGCATGGTTGCAGGAAGGCATAAACTTATTATATATGCATGTATGTACATAGGTGTACAGTAAAAGTAATGTACGTTTAGTGGCCTATCGTTGGTATCAACTGGAGAGCAAGGGAGTCTACCCCCTTTTCATTGTTCGGTAGACCAAGGAAATTGTTTTTGAGTTTAAGTGCAGGACCACATCTATCAAAAACTCTCTACTTTAGCGCCCAAATCCAAGTCGATGTACTCATGCCCTGGGTTTGTGCGGGCCGGTATCGAACTAGAAACCATGTGATTCCTTGACGGGTGTTCTACCGACTGAGCTAAACCGACACTGTGTGTATAATAGTATAAAAGGAATAGACAATCAAGTTAAGGATGTCAGCAGATATTAATAGTTAATAATAGTTAATAAAACAGTACAAGAACAAAATCAGATTCTGGGAATAATTGATTAGTTGGTTAGATTTTATGGCACGTCAACCCCTGTTAAGTTATCTTATGCCGAAGACATTTTGTTTTATTTATTCTTCATGGGGTATTAAACTTTTTAAATCAATTTCTAAAGCACATTTTAACCTATTTTTCTATTTAACCCATAGATGGGACAGTAACAGGCACTACGAATCTGGGTCAGAGTGGACCTGAGAGTAATAATAATAAAGGGGTACTCTACACTCATCAGACCACCGGATTTGGAACTTCATTTGATACAGTTTATCATTGTATTTTTTTCTATTTAACCCATAGATGGGACAGTAACAGGCCCTACTATAATGATGATAAATGGGTACTTTACACTCATCAGACCACCGGAATTCTGAACTTCACTTGATACAGTTTATCATCAAACCCAGGATATTAAGACGCTCAGCCACCGCTCTCTAGCTCATATATGATAAAAAGGGTTGTGGGTTGCCATTAGGGCAATAGGGTCGAGACAATCAACATATAGATTAGACTATACATGACCTGCCGATTGATCGGTGGGGCCACTTCAACCGCACATCTAGCCTAAATAAGAGCCAAAATGATGGGTTGCACGTCATGAACTGCTACGACACCATGATTCCATCCGTAAGCATCGCGGGTTGCTATCCACGATCGACAGGGGGTCATATTAGGGGGTCTTAGACATCTGCAGAGATGCAGTCAGTGTATTCTTTTGCCCCACCGTCAGCTTACGCGACTAGTAAAGTAATATGTATAAATATTTTTCCTAATTGTCACGACAAATGTTAGCCTCACATATGAAATATTTTGTAGCATATATATATATATATATATAATATATATATATATAATATATATAATATATATATATACATAAAGTTATAAGAACAGGGACAATAATGTCAGGTCTTTAGGATACGGATTATCTTCGTCGGTCGAGCCTCTGCGCAGGAACCACAAGTTTTTAGGAATCTATGTCGGCTTTTGACAAACCCATTATGGTCAGCACAGCTTGGATCTGAGCATTAAAGTGTGGAGCTGACGGTAAGAGTGACGCTTCACCACAGACGCAAAAACTATTTCCCTTGTCCAGCGCTAGGGAAAAAATGATAAATTCCCTCGGTGTCGGACTGATATTTGGATTAGTCGATTCCGCCGAATTACTATCATTCAAAGAACGAGAGGAAGGGGAGAAAGATGCCGATAAGGATCATAGGATTGGCACAAGTCCAATGAACACGCTACCCAAATCTAAGGGAGACAATTATTTATTGTCTCCCTATAGTCTGCAAGAATTATCTCAGGTGCTTATGCATTGCTCCTTCCAGCAGGGAGAATTTGGCTCAGGACCGCCCTCAGTGGTGACAGGCTCTCACTAGCGGACTGTTCATGTCTGAAGTCTCGAGTTCCAGAAGAAAGCGGCGGCAACAAAGCACCGGCATATCAACATCTTCAGGGACAGCCTTCACATGTGACATTAGACCTGTTCAAAAATCAACTT
>CM042162.1:37618323-37625823 GCA_023376005.1 Doryteuthis pealeii | reverse complement strand
TAGCCTTCCCGTTCACACTGTAAACCGCTATTTTGTTGTATATATAAATATAATTGCATGTTGTCAGTACGTAGATATAGTTAACAGTATTAATAATGTAAGACAATTTTATTAATAATTGAGGTTTAGATAAAAATAAAATCATGGAGAATGTAATGTCAATAACTAAGAGAATTGTGACTTGAGTAGGAATATAGTTTCGGTTACAGACAGAAAAACACACAATCTCCATTATAATAAGATATGATCTTTTAAATTTTATACACACACACATACATATTGATAAGTAATTAAACCAACCAAACAACCAACTGACTTATTTGTCATAAAATCGCAGTGATATCAGAGTCATTGCTTATGAGAGAACTGCAATAAAAGCAGGGTGAGGCTTCCGGAGTATATTGCTTTTCTTATAGAAAAGAAAATGTCAAAATATTGTTTTTTCTTACAGTAACATTTTGAGTAGGATCAAATTTGCCTTTTTTTTATTTATTTACATTCCAACCCCGCGAAATCATTATGTCTGTTCCCTGTATTACAAAGGCGGAAAACTACAATCAGATTTAGACAAGTGTTAATTGCGAAATTGTATATATTCGGTCTGTTATTGAAGAAACTGATGGAAAATTTGATCTTTATTATTACTGCCAAAGAAATAACCTTTTCATCTTTAGATACTCAGTCATCAATTGACTTTAAAAACACTTCCAGACTTTTAGGCGTCTTAACGATGAGCGCATTATATGGGTTTGCTTTTTAGCTAAAAACTTCCAAACCACATTCACCCTACATAGCGTCTATCTCGTCAGACGTGAATATTTGATATATATAAAAACGTGATTTCAGAGTAAAAAGAAAACGGGTACTGTCTTTTAGTGAGATAAATAATAAGGAAAATATGGATAGATACATACAATCGTATGAGGTGTGTAGTGATATGAAGCAGTATTTATCGCCCCGTCGGCGGGGTTTAGGATAGGCTGGCTGTATCGCTATCTCACAATTCACCAGAGGTAGAGGGACAATGTACGCAAGGGAAAAAGTGACGTGTTTCTCTGCAAACCTAGACATGGACGCACCAGTGTAGGTCGACCAGAAAAAAATAAATCAATGTCTGTGTGGATTCTGGGTGTCGCGCGGAGAACCTGCTAGTGGTGATGTTGGTTGGGGAGAGAGAGAGAGAGAGAGAGAGAGAGAGAGAGAGAGAGAGAGAGAGAGAGAGTCATGGGTATCCGGGCAGATGGTCTGGGCTGAGGATGATATAAATGTATATAGTTATTGTTTAATTTATATTTATGTAGGTCGACCAGAAAAATAAATCAATGTCTGTGTGGATTCTGGGTGTCGCGCGGAGGACCTGCCAGTGGTGATGTTGGTTGGGGGAGAGAGAGAAAGAGAGAGAGAGGGAGAGAGAGAGAGAGAGAGAGAGAAGGAGAGAAAAAGAGAATCATGGGTATCCGGGCAGATGTCCTGGGCTGATAATAATATAAATGTATATAGTTATTATTTAATTTATATTTATATAAGTAAAATCGTCAGGGTGGCCTAAAGTCGGTATCAGCCAAACAGAGATGGAGTCTATCATCTTTTCACTAGCACTAGACACAAGAGATTGTTTTGGTGTCTGGGACGGAATGCCTCACTTACCATCAGCTCCTCACTTAACAGCATATATGTATGTGCTACTCATACACTGAGTTGGCGAGGGCCGGTATCGAACCCGGAACCTTGTGGTTCCTTGTCGGATGCTCTACTGACTGATATAAACCGGTCCTAGTTTCTCTTTTTTTAATTTGAAAAGATTCTATCAAATGTTCTTGAATCCAGTCAAAATGAAACCTCGTTAAGCAACTATAAAATTTGATAATGTGTCGTAGAAAAAAGACACAGAAAACCGTGTGTGTTTACAAGACTGTTTTCATTTCTTATAGCGTTTATACGCTTGGTAAAGGTTATGCTACCAACTATTCTTCATACAGTAATAGATAAACAGTAGGCTAGACCGGGCTCTTAAACATTGCTATAGTAACCGGTCTAGGAGAAGGGCAACGATGAAGTCAAACCTGATACATGCATGTGGCTGGGAAGCACCTTTGGACAACACTCCTTCTGAAACTCCACACGTAAATACACATACAGATTAAGCTTAACTCAATCTATGTGAATGCAGTCGCACACGCACATACATGTATTCAGGCATATATATATATATATATATATATATATATATATATATAGTTAAAATTAAAGTGAATGAATGAATGAAAAAAAAATGAATGAAATGAGGGGGATAAATGAAAAATCCTTTCCAAGGGACCCCTCTCAAAAGTAGTAAAACACTTTTTGAGAGAGTGGGGTACCAGATAGAAAGTTTTTCTCATCTATTATTAGACTCCTTTGAAGCATCAAGTTAATGTAATTATTCTATAAGTTATCAGAGAAGATAAAATCCGTCTCTTACTTTTGTAATATCTATTGCGAATGGGTTTGAATTTATATATATATATATATATATATATATATATATATATATATATATATATATATATATATATAAGATTTTTGGATGCTTGTTTATTTTAGAAGCATTGCTGAATAAAGTATGTATTAAATTTTTACTTGAAGGCACTTACAACGCATGTATCGCATAAAATTCGATACTTTTTCTTATAGAATAAGAAAAAAAGAAAAAGTATCGAATTTTATGCGATACATGCGTTGTAAGTGCCTTCAAGTAAAAATTTAATATATACTTTACCCAGCAATGCTTCTAAAATAAACAAGCATCCAAAAAATCTTATTATATATATATATATATATATATATATATATATATATATATAAAAATCTTGTCTGGTTAACTTCCGGTGAATATTGACATTGTAACTATCTTGGATTCAAAATAAAAAATATTAAATATATAAAATTATAATAATATATATATATATATATATATATATATATATATATATATATACAGAACAAAACGTACAAATACACTCAACAAAACAAACTAAGACATATACACACATATAAAGAAACACACAGACACAATACCTAGAGCAAAATATACAAGCACATACACGCATACACAACAAAACATTGACATACATACACACATATACAAATAAACACACATGTACATGCAAAACACACACAGTTGAATATATAAATACATATACACACACACATACACATACAAACTTACACATATGCATACACTCACAATACAAACAGACATAGAAACACTTACTCACATTCAAATACATATACTTACACAATACTCACCTATATACAAACATAGAGGGAGAGAGAGAGAGTGACAGAGAGAGAGAGACAGAGATAGAGACACAGAGAGAAATAGAGAGAGGGTGAGAGAGAGCACACGTACAATACAAACAGAGACATACAAACATGCAAAACACCCACCCTACCCACATACAATCAGAGAGAGAGAGAGAGAGAGAGAGAGAGAGAGAGAGAAGAGAAAGAGAAAGAGAAAGAGAGAGTGTGTGTGCGTGAGAGAGAGAGAGAGAGAGAGAGTACACGCACAATACAAACAGAGTCATACAGACACATACATGCATGCAAATACATATACATGCAAAACACCCACTTATAAACACAGAGAGAGAGAGAGAGAGAGAGAGAGAGAGAGAGAGAGAGAGAGAGAAAGGGAAGAATGTGTGTGTGTGTGTGTGAGAGAGAGAGAGAGAGAGAGAGAGAGAGAGAGAGAGAGAAGGGGAAATACACACTCACATCTCTGCTATAGGATTCTTGGCATAGGACATCTATTTCAGTTTGTAATAAATATTTTCTTATTTTTTCCCAATTATATGATTGTCGAATCCTTTATTTCATATAAGAGTGGGCTGATATTTATTTATCTATTTATTCATCTATTTTTTTTGTTACTTTATTATATCCACCAATGAATGGTAGTGGTTAGGTACTAGTACATATGTAATTCAATATGCTTTACCATTAGAATGGTAGACGATACAGTTGCAGACTGAAGACCATAAAAAATGTCAACAATAGCATTAGCGAAGTAATACATAGACGAAGTATGCAAATAGCAAAAATATCTGTAGAAAAATTGGAAGAATTGGAGCAAAGGTAAAAAAGAGAGAAAACGCAGAGAAACTACAGAGCCAAGAAGTCAATGAAAAAGAGAAAAAAAACATAGAGAGAATTGATAGCATTTGAGTAAATGAAATAAAATAAAATAAAAAAGAAAGTAGAAGTTTAGCCGGCTGTTATATACAGAAAAAAGATCAACGACGCAGAACATTTTGATGAGATGAAAATGATCAAAAGCAGATATTTCAGTACGAGATCATATCTTATTACCATCAAGTAATTAAAATTCTAGTTTTTTTTCTTCTTCATGTGTTCACGATTATCTTCTCATTTTTTTTTTTCATTTTTTTTTTCTTGGCAGGAGAAGAAATAACAACTGACAGTGATCCAATAAAAATGATTCATCGGTCTAGCTAGTGAGACAACAAATACCAGATAGTCATAGGTGATTTTACAAGTGTACATATGTACTGGCCGAGGTAGCAGCAGGTATTATCGCAACATCAGAAATAATCGATAGATCTAGACGTAAACCTGAGTAAATATTTGACCAACCAGGTCGCCACGGTTGCTTCGTTAGTTGGTTGGTTGGTTGGTTTGTTTTAAGGCATATCAACCTTTTTGGGGTCATTTAATGCCGAATCAAGTCATTTTAATATCAGGTTGCTTACAGAAATTAGTTCCCATTTAAAAATCAGCAGATAAAGTATGAAATGCCGCATCCAATAAAATTGATGGATCGGTCTAGCTAGTGAGACAACAAATACTAGATAGTCATAGGTGATTTTACAAGTGTACATATGTACTGGCCGAGGTAGTAGCAGTTAGTATCACAACATCAGGAATCAGCGCCTAGATCTAGACGTAAACCTGAGCAGGTATTTGCCCAACCAGGCTGAATTAAGTCATGTTTATTACAGTACCTACTGTTGCTTAAAAAGAAAACATCCATCTAGATATAAATCTGAATAAGTATTTACCCAACCCGGTCGGCGCGGTTGGTTGCTTGGTTTTACGGCATATCAGTCTTTTGGGGTCATTTAATGCCGAATAGAGCCATTTTAATCTCAGGTTGCTTACAGAAATGTGCGCTCATTTAAAAATCAGCAGATAAAGTATGAAATGCTGCATCCAATAAAAATGATTCATCGGTCTAGCTAGTGAGACAACAAATACCAGATAGGCATAGGTTATTTTACAAGTGTACATATGTACTGGTCGTGGTAGCAGCAGTTATTATCACAATATCAGGAATCAGTGCCTAGATCTAGACGTAAACCTGAGAAAGTATTTACCCAACCCGTAGGTTGGTTGTTTGGTTTTACGGGATATCAAACTTTTTGGGGTCATTTAATGCCGAATCAAGTCATTTTAATATCAAGTTGCTTACAGAAACGTGGAACCACTTAAGAACCAGCAGGTAAATTATGAAATTGCTCATCGCTGTCAAACTGCGATGCTCTAGCGGAAATAAAATGGTTGGTTGGTTGGTTTGTTTAATGATTTTAACGGCATATCAACCCGTCTGGGGTTATGTCATGCCAAACAGTTAGGAAGTAATATATGTCGTGCATTTATACTTATACTTTTTAGTAATTAGTTTTAACAATGTGTTAGCACCATTTGGGATCATGTTGTATGGTATTGATTAAGTTCATGTCTATATTCTATGTTATAATTTTATTTCCCTAAAAAAGGACAGAATGTCTTCCATGTTGACATTTTCAAATAGATCTTTCATATTGTTTACTTTAAAATAACGGTTTCTGATGTGAGCAAAAAAACTGCATTCCATGAATAGCGGAAATTTAAAAAAATATAGTATACGAGTGTACTGGTCAGGGTAGCAGCAGTTATTATCGTATGATCAGGAATCTGTGCCTAAATCTGTATGTAGACCTAAACAAATATTTATCCAACCCGGTTGTCACGGTTGGTTGCTTGTTGGTTTTATGGCATATCAAGCTTTTGGGGTCATTTCATGCCGAATGAAATCATTTGATATCACGTTGCTTACAGAAATGTGTGCCCTTTTAAAAATCAGCATGTAAAATATGAAAAGGCACATCCAATAAAATTAATGCATCGGTCTAGCTAGTGAGACAACAATTACAGGCATATGTGATTTTACAAGTATACCTGTGAAGAGAAAAACATGGAAGTTAATTCGACAGTATGTAATATAGTGAAAAATTTGAAAAAAACACAGGTTTATAAAACGAGGGATGTTTATTTCGCCAACGCTGCAGTGCTTCAATCTGTTTCAATAGATCTTCATCAGGGCGTTTGTTAATTTAAGGAAAAATATACTTATCACAAAGAATAAGGAGACTGTGAGAAATAACGCTAATTTTTCATTCAACATTTTTTTAAATAGACAGACCAACAAAAGACTCTCATAGTCTCATTGTTCTCTATGATAAATTTATTTTTCTCAAATTAACAAAAGCCCTGATGAAGATCTATTGAAACAGATTGAAACCTTTTCCCCGGACGATATAGTTCGATACGAACGCGGTGTTGTGTGTTCTTATTTCAGGACGTTATAAACACGGTGTCACGTGGTGTGTTTGAGTGTCACGCGGAAGAGACGTTTCTTCAGTTGTTCCCATCGATTTCATTCTATTTTTTAATTATCTCATTGATGTTATTAATTCATTCGATGTTAAATTTTAATCTACTGTTAAAGTGAGTTAAAATTCAGTTAAATCATTTTTATTATTAATGGATATAATTAATGGATCTGTGTGACTATCTTGCTAACCATTACACGGCGTTCGGGTACCCTGACATGAACATGTGCAAGTCTTTTTGAAAATCCTCTGCATTTCACTTAGCGCTAATACCATTGGGAAAGGTATGAATTCTACTCTCCCTTCAGCTATGGATAAATAGTAGGATAGCCTGGGCTCTTTAACCTTGATCAGGCAACCGCTCTAGGAGAAGGAAAACTCTGAATTCAAACATGTTGAACTCCACTTAAGGAATTGACCTTGTGTCATATCATGCTTGTGCAGAGGTGTTGGTAAATATACATATATGGAAAATATCTATTTTGAAAACGTGCGTAGTGTAAATACTGAACGAGATTGTTTGCATTTCACATTCAGGTAGTACATTTGGGGAATGCATGAATATATATATTCTCACTCCACTCGCCGACAAATGGAAATATAAATAACACTATCATAGTGTTATAAGTTGACGTGATATTAGATTAAATAAGTCGTCAGGGTGCCCTAAGTCGGTATCAGCCAGACAGTGAGAGAATCAATCCCTTTTTCACTAGTGCTAGACCAAGGAGATTGTTTTGACGTCTGAGGTGGAGTGCCATGCCTACCATCAACTTCTCACTTTTCCACACAGATCACTGTGCTACTCATACGCTGAGTTGGGGAAGGCTGGTATCGAACTAGG
>CM042162.1:37610823-37613323 GCA_023376005.1 Doryteuthis pealeii | reverse complement strand
AAAAAGCGACCGGTCAGCACAGGGTTTTTTGCATTACTGGTAGTTTCCCGATTATGTATCGATCATGTAAGACCCTATGGGCCTCAACGTGTCATCCACGTTGTGTGGAAGCATCTAAAAGGCATATCCAATCTCCGGGTTGAAGTGTCCCTTTGTTGCCTTCAGCCATGTGTCAGAATAAATCAAGTTGACATGTTTCAACATATCTGATTTACGACAAAGAAAACCGGTGTATATACTACTACAACGTCCGATGCTGCTTTCATGTTATTTCATATCTAATAGTAGAGTGTACCTTCTCACAAGTCTATTCTATATAAGACGTAGAAACGGAGTTGAGGCCGTAATCTGACTGCTTTCCTACGAAACATAGGGTTAAATAAAAGGGCAGAAACTGCTCATGTATAGAGAACGATAATCGGGTAAAATCCTACTTAACGAACATGAATTCGACCATCGTATGTCACCCCACCGAAAGCATAAAAATACTAAAAATCAAGGAATTAAACACATTTAATGAAATTTTCAGTGTTGATATATTAATAAATTACCAATATAATGAATCAGTTATTTTATTTGAAAACTCTTACATTTTTTCAGGTCAGTTAACTTTGAACCACGTATCTTTGAGGCGTAACACAGATTCATAAACATACGTGGTTCAGAGGTAATTGTTCAGTATCGTTTTTGCACTCATTCATGAAGATGTCTAATAATGACCTTTGGAGCGATAATTTTTTGTAGTCTGATTGGCGATATACATCCCCACGGGACCGTGACAACGCTCAATCATTACAACATCACAAACAAATACATACTTCCGGAATTTCACGAAAATCCGAATAATAATACCGGAAACGATTTTTCTTTCGTTCTCTTTCTTTTTCTTTCTTGTGTATGTTTCTTTCTTTCTTACTTTCCGTCTTTCTTTCTTTTTCTTTCTGTGCCGACAATTTTTGGGAGAATATGTGCTTAATTGAAGTCGTACCTAATTTTGAAAATTAAGTGATTAATAATTAATTAATTAGGCAGGAATGCCTATTTAAATATAAGGCTAAACAAATCGAGAAAAATCAATCTCTGTATGTACATTTCGGCCTATTAGATCTCATCAGCAGAGCTATAGATAGGAAGACCGCCCTGTGCGTCAGCTTGACAGTCCGGTTTCGAATCAATGCACAGGGCGGTCTTCCTATCTATAGCTCTGCTGATGAGGTCTAATAGACCGAAATGTACATACAGAGATTGATTTTTCTCGATTTGTTTAGCATTACATTTAAATAGACATTCCCGCCTAATTAATTAATTATTAATCACTTAATTTTCAAAATTAGGTACGACTTCAATTAAGCACATATTCTCCCAAGAATTGTCAGCAAAAAGCCATATCCAAACACACCGTGTTTACATACCTATCATATATATATATATATATATATATATATATATATATATATATATATATATATGAAGAGAAACTGACATTTTAACGTATAAATGTGACAACGATTCATCGCAGAAAGAAAAAAAGAGTCCATTAAATATTGTATATCATACTAAGTAAACAGAAATCAGGCGCAGAAATATTTTTAAAAAACAGGCACAAGGGAGGAGGGATAATCCACTGAGAATTTTGAAAGCCAGAATAGATAAAACTAAAGAGAATATTTTTAGTTAAATCCTACTTAACTTATATAAATTCCACCATCATATGTCACCTCGCCGAAAGAAAAAAATACTAAAAATCGATGAATTAACCGAATTTAATGAAATTTTCAGTGTTGACACATTAATTAATGTTATATAGTCAGGTCACGTGAGTATTAGGTGGAGAATCCGTCGTCCAAGTACTTCAAGTGAGTTCTGCACAGAGTAATCTGTGTGTTCTTATATAGTGATTAGAACCATCGCCACTGTTAAGGTACGGGGGAGATGGTTCATTCTATTATATCAATTAATAAAGTATATAATGGACCAGTTATTTTATCTAAAATGTTTTACATGTTTTCAGATCAGTTAACTTTAAACAACGTAGGTTTGTGAATCTGTGTTACGCCTCAAAGATACATAGTTCAAAGTTAACTGACCTGAAAAAATGTACGAGTTTTCAAATAAAAATAACTGGTGCATTATGTACTTTTTTCATTAATGTATCAACACTGAAAATTTGATTAAAATCAGTTAATTCCTTGACTTTTAGTATATTTTTTCTTTCGGCGGTGTGATATACGATGGTGGAATTTATATCCATTAAGTAGGATTTAACCACATTTTTTAGAGATAGAGAGAAAGAGAGAGAAATTGATAGAGAGAGAGAAAAAGAGAGAGAGAGAGAGAGAAAGAGAGAGAGAGAGAGAGAAAGAGAGAGATGAAACAGTCAATTCAATAGTGAATGCAGCAAACTGACCTAAAAAGTACAATGACAAGCATATCTAAATAAGGGGCCATCGATTTGGTATTGTGCAAAGACACAAACAATTACCATACTGTCCTAGAGGAC
>CM042162.1:37589067-37601567 GCA_023376005.1 Doryteuthis pealeii | reverse complement strand
TTGCGCATTACCTGAAATAAACTTAATTGTTATTAAGAACACATTTTGAATTAACGTACGATATAAACAAAAAGATACAAACGTGTTCGAATCAATACAACTGCATGCTTTAACACAAAAATATCATAAAATGTGTTCTTAATAACAATTAAGTTTATTTCAGATAAAGCGCAAGCATAATTTTATGGTAGGAATTTACTAAACCAAAGTCCATGTTTACCAAATATTCCGTATTTTAATTATATCATTATCGGTTTCTATATAAAATCATCCACAAGATTGATTTAAATACGTTGGAGAATAAAACAATAATATTAGAGATAAATAACACTAAGAAATTATTTATAAACCCGGTTTCGTGAAAACCCGTATGCAAATTAACTACACCATATATTATGTAACCTTTATATCTTAGTCATATTGCAGTATTTTAAAGGTACTATTAACATGCACTGTTTTAAGTCAAATGTTGCTCAGATTTCTATGGAGACAGCATTAATAAGTAAAATGTATTATTCTATGGATATATATTGAAAATTTTGACTATAAATAGAATACCCATTGATAGACTGCGCAATACCTGACGGTATCGCAACGTAAGCAGTGACATAGTTTCGGTTACAGACAGAGATACATCGAATCCCCATTATAATAAAGATGTATATATGTATATTTATTTTTTGTAGTGTACAATACACTTAAAATCCAATCAAACATCGTACAAGACACTTCTCAACAGGACAACAGGTCTGTGAATTAAAGTTTAATTCCGTTATATATGTATGTACATATCTATTAATAAAGGAGATTCACTTTCGTTTTTTGTCTGTAACAAAGACTACATCAATGCTTACATCACATTACCCAAATTCGGCATGACATAAAATAAATACACTCAAAATTTGAACATGCAATATTAGACAGTCCTCATTGTGTCTTAAAACAAGTTTTACTAAATACATGACTGGTATTATATATCTATATGCAGTTTGTTTTATTTTAATACATATTTAAAGTTTACATTTCAAATTGTTTTATTTTTTAAATCCTTTAATGAATTTGATGATTTTACTTACTTAGGATACAAACTCGCTGACATTGAATTTTGAACTCCCATCCCTCAGGCAATATTTTTCAAAAATCTATTTTTACATCGCTCGGAGGGTGTTTTTATTTTGCTAGAATAACTAAATTATGCAGATAAATATCACGATATAAGTAAAGTAAGTAAGTAAAGACGTCGGGGTGGCCTAATATCGGTATCAGCCAGACAGCGAGGGAGTCTATCCCGTTTTCACTAGAGGTAGACCAAGGATTTTTTTGTTGGCATCTGAGGTGGAGCCTACCATCTCACTTGCTCCTCACTTTACCACACACATCCCTATGCAACTCATATGCTGAGTTCGCGTGGGCCGGTATCGAACCCGGAACCTTATGGTTCCTAGTCCAACGCTCTAACGACTGAGCTAATAATCAATTATAAAATAAAATAAAAGGGTTAAAACCACTCCTAAATTTTTGAACGTATTGGAATATGGTTATAAATATCGTCATATAACTTATATTAACTACAAAAATTGGGTGTCCCATCGTGATTTAATGGTTAGCATGGTAGTCTTTTAGATCCATTCGTACTCAAGATCGAGTTTGATCCTCACTGGATTCCCCATAGTTTCGATTTTGTGACTGTGGAGGACGGGTTGGGTAAATACCTACATAAATGTTGCATAATTTGTAAGCAGCTTATAGATTATGTACGTACCTGAAGTTAGACTATGTGAACAAAGTTCGTTAAATTCAAAATCACGGGGTCCAGGGAAGATTTATCCGACAGTTATTAACGGATATTAACCTTATTACTTGACCCCTTGAAATGCGCGCCATTAGAGATGCGTGAGAATTAGCTTCAGACGCGACCCGATTTTCGAGGAAAGCGGAAGTTATTGTCGGCTCTGGGGGTGGAGGTGGCGGTTGAATCAATATGGGCTGGGTTGTGAAATAAAGCTTTACCAGAAAACAAGTCTCGTTTATTTATTCATTAAAACACGAAATGACCAGTGCAACAGGGAAAAGAAAAACTAACCCTTGACAGAAAGCCCTGAAGTGAAGTCAGCCTGAAGAAGATAGCGGCCGAGCTAGAACCAGTAAGCTGATATTAAGAAAGTAAGAACCATCATCCCATCTCTACTCTATCTCTATATATCTCTCTCTTTATATATATATATATATATATATATATATATATATATATATATATATATATATATATATATATTTCTATATATATATATCTTTCTATATATATATATATATATATATATATATATATATATATATATATATATATATATATATACCTCTCTCTATATATCTCTCTCCATATATATATATATATATATATCTTTCGCTATATATATCTCTATATCTCTCTCTATATATATATCTATATATATCTATATATCTCTCTATATCTCCATATCTCTATATCTCTCTATCTCTATATCTCTATATCTCTACATCTCTATATCTCTATCTCTCTCTATATCTATATCTATATCTCTATATCTATATCTATATCTCTCTATATATATCCCTATCTCTCTCTCTCTCTCTCTCTCTCTCTCTCTCTCTCTCACACACACACACACACACACACACACACACACTCTCACCGATTATATAAAACCGAGAAAAGGAGTATATAACATTAACTCAAATCATTATTCTTTCCAGCAGATCTCTATCCACTATTCCTACTGCAGGAGACCAGTGAAAGCCAAAGACTAGATAATGTTACAGCAGAATATTTTTATCCTCTCCCTGTATATGAGCCAAATTTCGTTAAACAAAATACGACGGTGTCATCTACTAGTTAGGTTCTGATTCTGGAGCTCTCGGGAGTGGGAAGTTACTCTTTATTGCCATTACTTCTAGGTCCTACCATCTTATATGTTAAATTGATTTAAAAAAGTGAGTTAAAGAAATGCCTTTTTTTAAAAAAAGGACTTAAAAATGAGAATACCCAATTAGAATGAATAAAACAAATGTATTCAATTAGTGAAATAGATCACTAATCAGGACAGGGCCTATTCTAGTAGTGACCACACCAAGCGGAGTTTAACGGGTTTTAATTCAGTTTTCCTTCCACTAGACTGGTTGCCTAAGCAAGGTTAAAGAGCCTAGTCTACCCTACTATTCACCCATAGCTGGGGGGAGAGTATTTGAATTCATACCATTCCCGAGTGTACTAGCACTGTGAACTGTAGGTTCGTCCAGAATTTGAAATCGGATTGACGAGGCGATCTCCTACGACACTAACCATTACACCACGGCCTCCAGCCTATATATTACGCGTGATGTAATGATTAAAGTCATGGGAGATGGACTCATCGCCCCGAGTTCAAATCCTGGACGTGGTAATTGCATTTCACTTAGCGCTAATACCCTTGGAAAATCTATGAATCCTACTCTCCAACCAGCTATGGGTAAATAGTAGGACAGACTGGGCTCTTTAACCTTGGTTAGGCAACCGGTCTAGGACAAGGAAAACTCTGAATTCAAACCAAAAGGTTCTCTTCTTGTTAGTCAAATCTACTCAGGGAGTTCTTCCTCTTTCTCCTATCAGTATCAGCTCTTGGGGTCCAAATAAAAACATAAGATCAGAAAGCTGATTTTCAAGGCTGTCGGATTCCTCTCACTTGAAAAACTGGCTCAATACAGTCTTTCAATTCTGATTTTCCCTCCCCATTCAACTTTATGCTGGATGTTCGTGTGGAGGGGTTGGTAAATATATATTAAATTGTTCAGTATAAATAATCCAGGGATCGACATGCCGTAAAATCCAACCAACCAACCAACCAACCAACCAACCAGTAACGCTGTCATTCTTGAACGTGCCATTGTGATGGCATGCTCTATGGTGGCTCATGGTCTTATTCTGTATTCCGCCTCACCGATGCGACTCGTAAAGGTGATGCTGTCCACTTTCTTTCCACTACTCTTTTTCTTTATTACCTTTCTGTCATAGCCCAGTTCCTTTATCTAGACACGAAGGCTTGGCCGAATAAATGTCAAACTTAGCTACAGAGGGATAAATCAACCTCAAGGGATTCCGATGTCAAACTTGACGTAATATTTGGACCTCGTCTTGTCAATGAATAGTTGCACCCCAGGTATTCTCACTTCTTATAGTACTCAGCACTCAGGCGCATTTTGTAAAGGCACTGAGCGCCAAATCATTTTCAATTATTAGCGATCAAATCTGACAGGTAAAGAGGAGTGCTCGGGGGAGGGGGAGTTCAGCTAATATAAGATCAGCTTCAACCAATATTCGGTGTCGTGTTTCCTTTTCCCTTCTAGGCTGGTTGTACGTAGTGTATTCAAAAAGTATCGGAACTGAACCTCAGTTTAACACGGTAGTAATGAACAAGGAATCGCATTTATGTTTCATATATATATATATATATATATATATATATATATATATATAGGTATATGTAAAAACAAAATTTTTTTTGCGATGAAACAAAGAAAATACAGTGCTCAATCACAGTTTGTAAGAGCTAATATTTATTTATTTTACAATGTTTTCATAGATCAATGTTCATTATCAGCGACCGCGGTTTCATGCCAAAGGCAATCATCAGGCTGAGGAGCAAGATCCTATGGTGTTTGTTGGAGTTCTTTACTCAATGTCACATTTAGGATTGTAAATAACGTCGGTTAATTTTACGGACGCTGTTATTTCTTTTTTAAATTTGAATTTTTTTGAAGTAATGCCAACGAAGTTACCTCCCTTTATTCGTTAAAAATAGGACTTATTTTTAACTTTTAAAAAATAGGGCGTTTTTTTAAAAAAAACGTTTTATTTTTTATTTTTTATTTTTTTAAATATTTTATAAAATATTTTTATAAAATATTTTTTTAAATATTTTATATATATATATATATATATATATGTGTGTGTGTGTGTGTGTGTGTGTGTGTCTGGATGTGTGTGAGTGTGAGTGTGCGTGTGCGTGTGTGTGTGTGTAGAATTAAACAAAAGACACATCTCCTGTTTAACAATTTTATTGATGATCTTTTCTAGTTTTCTGGCCAACTGACCAGTTTTTTTTTTTTAATTATATTAATGTGGAGGCTGGAACACATCAACCCTGATGATGGCACTTAGAAGTGCCAAAAGTACTCGGGACTTGAACTTTCGTGGACTTATCCACGAATTCCACCCAAATATTAAAAAGTTGGCCAGAAAACTCGAAAAGATCAAAAATAAAATTGTTAAATAGATGTGTCTTTTGTTTAATTCTACTTGTATAAATGAAAGAATGCTGCCCAAATACACACGTATATATATATATATATATATATATATATATATATATATATATATATATATATGTGTGTGTGTGTGTGTGTGTGTGTGTGTGTGTGTGTGTTCTTGTCCAACGAGAGAAAAATATTTGTTAATAAAAAGTAATGATAATGTCCTCAAATTGGCTTTAATTTTTTTTTATTTGTATTTATTTATTGTATTTAAATGCCCAAATTATTTTGCAAAAATGAAACCGAGAATTGTTGTTGTTTTGTTTTATCCTGAATATAATTTTGATATAAGTTTGACAATTGTTTACATATTCTGATAAACACATCCACACACACACACACACACACACAGAGGCACACACACACACACACACACACACACACACACAGAGAGAGAGGCACACACGCACACAAACACACACACACACACACACACATATATATATATATATATATATATATATATATATATATATATATATATATATATCTTTAAATAAATTTTTGGTCCGGCAAATTTATATACTATATTGAGGGTTATCATAGTGATCACCACGATATAAACGGATTGAAGACTATATATATATATATATATATATATATATATATATATATATATATATATATATATCCATGTAAGTGAAGTTTTTCACAGAATGTGACGCAAGAACAAATTCTATTCATGGAACACATCTCGTTTGAAGCCAGAGTTTGTCTTCTCATGAATGTACTGCGTAGCTAAGAAGACTAAAGACCGGATAATAGATAATAATCCTTTCTTGTGAAACGTAAAACCCTTCACCCAGTAACTGAACACAGGTTCCCGTTTCCATTACCAAAAAATACAAATAAACTGTTACCTTGAATTCTGAAGAGAAATGCCAGAATATCAGGCAGCAATATAACAATCACTTCTACAGATCCAAAGATAATAATAAAACCGCAAATACAACTGTGCTAAACAAGAAAACAAACAACAGAGCTTTCCCCAAATGTCACAATTTTTCTCATTTTATGATATTTTTTTGTTAAAGCATGCAGGTGTATTGTTTTCGAAACGATTCTAAGATTTCTATATTTCGCATGGACACATTCAAAATGACTACCGTCTTGTTTCAAAGTGAAAATCAGTTGGCTAAATTCCTAGCATAACATTATCTGAAATGAACTTTATTGTTATTAAGTACACATTTTATGATATTTTTGTGCTAAAGCATGGAGTTGTATTGTTTTCAAAAAAGTTTCTAAGATTTGTTTATTTCAAAGTGAATGTAAAGGGAGGTTACTCTAATTGCCTTATTTACTAGGAATTTTGACAACTAAAGGTGAAAATTACCCTTTAAATTTAGCGTGTTTGCGGGGAAACTGGAATGGATTACTGGCATTTCAGTTTATTTCAGTGGGGGAAAACTGACTTGATATACGAGGAAACTGAATTACGAGCAGAAAGTCAAGGTACCACTTATGATATCTTCAGAATGTATATTTATCATTAACCGTGGCAAACAGAGAGGAGAATGAGGTTATCAAATATCTTCCCACCCTATAAAAACAAAATTTATATGGACTTATTCGATTTCTCATCCGACATTAATCTTGATTTTCTTCTTCTGTGTCGCTAACAATATTTGAAAATCGTGTGTAAGTATTCTGAAGCAAAGATAATCATATATAGCTAATCGATATCCGTTGCAGATTGCATTTGATCGAACATTTGTCGGAAAACGAATGGCGAAAAGTCACTAAAAGCAACGGTGGCGACTTGTCTTCGTTGCTGCCGATTTTGACTGATGATTTCTATAGAAACAATCAATACTAGCTGACTTACTCGTTTATGTCGGGTAAATTTACAAGTCTTAGATTATTTTATGTCGAAGAGGGTTGTAGTTTATGCATTCTAGTTGGGGATTTAATTTTCTTTTCTTAACCTGTTTTTTTTTTAAACTGGTTAAAAATAGGAACCCTAACCAATTTTAACCACTTTACAATTCTCCAGAAAGTATTCAACCCCAGCAATTCACTGACGGAATTTCAACAAACATTTTAAACAAACGCAAATAAATTTTCGGACCATATAACCATTAAGCACCCCATCTGCGATCTCGATTCATAAGGACATGTTTTTCATTTCGTTTGTTTAAAAAGAAACAATGGAAACACCTCACCAGTTCGACATCTGATGCTGGCACAAAGTTGTGCTGAAAGCACTCGGGGTAAAACCTTTGGTGGATTCATACACCAATTCCACTCGTATGTTAAAAAGATGGCGAGACAGTTAGAAAGGATCAAACAAAAACACGTCAGACAAGAATTGACCGTTGAGTTCAAAACCATCCACATAAACCAGCCCCCATATATATATATATATATATATATATATATATATATATATATAGGCTGCAGACGCTATTTGAGGACATAATATCCGACCCCGTTTCTTTTTTTATACCTATTATTTTACTTATCTCTGCTTCACATTAAAACACACACACACACACACACACACACACACACATATATATATATATATATATATATATATATATATATATATATATATATGTGTGTGTGTGTGTGTGTGTGTGTGTGTGTGTGTGTGTGTGTGTGTGTGTGTGTTATTTGGGCAGCAATCTTTCATTTATGCATGTAGAATTAAACAAAAGACACGTTTCCTGTTTAACAATTCTATAAACGGTCTTTTTAAGCTACATGGCCAGCGTTTTATATATTTGGATGGAATTCGTGGACTAATGCACGAAAGTTTTTATCCCAAGTACTTTCGGCTCTTGGAAGTGCATCATCAGGGGTGATGTGTTTGTATTCCAGTTTTTTTTTTCAAGTTAGTAGTAGTGATAGAAACTAGAAGGGGCACTCGTAGATTATATTAAGGGGTGTGGAGGCTGGAAGGAGAATTGTTAGGAAAAGTGTTAGGCATTTTAGATGTTACTACTGCATTCAAAAGTAATCTTTTTAAAGGATGGTTTGCCTTGACTGATGTATAAAACTTCTAGTATTTGGGGGTTTTGTTTCTTTTCTTTTCTTTGTGCAAAATGTGCGTATTTTGTATGTACAACAGGAGAGTATCTCGATGGGTTCCGTTTTGGATCCAACTTTCAACGTGGCTCACTTTGAAAATAAAATATTTAACATTATAAAAAAAGCCCTCCATCTACGTTCGTTATGTTGATGATATCCTCGTCCTTGTCAACAACACAAACGAACTAATTGAACTTCAAGAGGCATTCCCAAAAAATCTGTACTCAATTTTACATATGAACTAAAACACACACACACACACACACACACAAATACAAACACACACACACACACACACACACACACACACACACATATATATATATATATATATATATATATATATATATATATGAGAGTACGTAAATAAACACTGTGTTTATTTGATATGGCTTTTAACCGACAATTTTTGGAGGATATGTGCTTAATTGAAGTCATACCTAATTTTTGAAAATTAATTAGTTAATAATTAATGAATTTAGGCAGGCATATATGTTCAAATGTAAGGCTAAACAATTCGAGAAAATGTCAATCCTTGAATGTACATTTCGACCTATTAGGTCTCATCAGCAAGGTTATAGACATGGGAGACTTCTCCGTGTGTGACTCGATATATATATATATATATATATATATATATATATATATATATATATATATATATATATATATATATCTC
This sequence comes from Doryteuthis pealeii, assembly GCA_023376005.1. Classification (NCBI taxonomy): domain Eukaryota; kingdom Metazoa; phylum Mollusca; class Cephalopoda; order Myopsida; family Loliginidae; genus Doryteuthis; species Doryteuthis pealeii. The sequence goes on along the minus strand of CM042162.1, from coordinate 37,592,527 downwards.
ATCATATATATATATATATATATATATATATATATATATATATATATATATATATAACTGAATTTAATCTTTTTCCTCAGCATCTGGTTATTTCATTCTATTTTTCTGAGTTTGGCTTTGAAAAATATACCATTCTGTTAACTAATTTAATCTAGTCTGTTTAACAAATATTCAATCAAGTTGAAACATTCAGGTATTAAATAAAATTAACAAAAATTGCGTCTGATCTGTTATTAGTTTATTTACTGTTAAATCAAAACAAGTATCAAGTGTATTAATTCCCTGCTTTTTAGAAGGGTAGAAGTGAAGACATACAGTTGAAAATTTCCCAGACAGAAACCAAAGTTTTGACCAATTTTCATCGTCTTTTTTCAGCAAATTCTTTTTTTTTCTTCTCTAGATAATAAACGCTTTATGACAAAGAGGCTATAAATGCTAAATACTCCATCATGTCTGTTAACTTAGAAGGCATCACAACTCATATTTTGTGAGAAATACATATAAATAAAAAGTACGTAGTTATAAAAAAAAATACCTTTTGGTAGTAAATACGGTTAGGTTGAATTCGTATTTTCTTTTATTTCATCTATTTTTTTATTCATACATTCCTACCAAATATATAGAGATTCAAACCCGACAGTATCGCCAATAAATAAAGTTAGTAGGTTGTTAAAGTTGTACAGGGAGGAGGCAAAGTTTAGGTAGAGGTACAGGTATGCTGAAGAAGGGTTTTCCTTTAAGAAGAATTATGGGTAATTTATGAGGAAGTGCGTCCCGGTCTCCTGCCTCAAAAATTGCTGCCCGGTGACTATTAAAATAACGACCCCAGCTATGGTGTTACTTCAAAGAAAACCACCAACTTAGGGCGTTAAATGTATTTTTTTTTTTTGGGGGGGGGCTTCTCTTTTTTGTTGTAATTCTTATTTATTTATCGTAATTTGTCGTAATTCTTATTTATTTATAGAAATGTGTCGTAATTCTTGTTTATTTATCGTAATTTGTCGTAATTCTTGTTTAATGTTTAATTTGTCGTAATTCTTGTTTATATGAAGATGGATATCTATCTATCTATCTATCTATCTATCTACTTCAATTTGTTCATTTTTTTACTTTGTTTGATAAATAAATAAGAATTACGACAAGAAAGCGAAGCTCCCCCCCTAAAATACATTCAACTCCCTAAGTTGGTTGTTTTCTTTCAAGTGACACCATAGCTGGGGTCGTTATTTTAATAGTCACCGGGCAGCAATTTTTGTGACAGAAGACCGGGACGCACTTCCTCATAAATTACCGAATTATGATATACAGAAAGTACCTGGTGCCAATAAGGGTATTCCTAAAATGAAGTAACCAAGGGAGTATTCAGAACAGTTAGTATTTTTTTTGTAATTTAACCATTTTAGTCATTTTAGACAATATCAAAATAAATAAAATGAATCTAATTAATAATTATTCTGACAACTCATTTATAGTCAATTAGATTTCCATAATGCATAATGCATCATTTATTTTATTTCAAAACTTTCTGATTTTAGCTTAACTTTTAACCCACCACATTATTTTTGGTGGAGGCGCAAAATATCTAAAGTTGTAAAGTTGAAACTAATTACAGTATGAGTAAAAACACAAAAAACTGAAGGTGTAAATAGAAGGGAAAAAATTAAGGGAGCTTAATCGGAAAATAAAATGTAAACTAAAACCTAAGAAAATCATTTTTATAGATTTTTTTTTACTCTTTTGGATTTAATTGACTATTATCTTATGAAAGAAAAATATACATCGATATTTGTTCTGTTTAAAAGGAGGGCGTCCTAAATTTTCAATATAATGTTTCTACAAGAATAATTAGTTAACAATAATAAACTAAAGTAGTTATTAAATAGATATTTGTTTTTAAAATCTAGAAATAGGAAATTAGAAACTTAAAATTAGGCGTTTCATATTCGAAATGAATTTTAAATATTAATTTACCATAGCAGAAATACCTAATTAATTCAGAAGGTTTTGAAATAGAATAAATGATGCATTATAACATTTATTTATTAATAAATCAACACTGAAAACTTCATTAAAATTGGAAAATTCACAGATTTTTGGTAATTTTTTTCAATAGGGATTTTACGTCATCTTAGACAACGTTGATGTCCATGTTTACGATAAATTGGCACAAAATTTACTGAAAAATAGTTTAAAATGTATTAAAAATAAATTATTTCCATATATCACAGTTGAAGTCCAATCGAATTAAACACCAAAAATTGAAGTGGGCTATTAAAAAGGTGTAACGTTACGGGGTCTTTCACCGTGCCTCAAAATTCACGGCACTAAAAATGTATTTGTTGTATAACAAAGTACCAAAGTGTCTTTGTGGCAAACTCCGGAACGATATATGTAGTCAACTCAATCGCCAGCAGCAGTCGTCATTGGTAGATAAAGAAGGCACAACAGACACGTAAGATATATAGTCACAAGGGGCTTAGCATTTATTTTCAGGCTCGTGTCGTGGGTTCTTTTTCGGAAAGAAGGAAAGACAGAGAGAAAGAGAGAGAGGACACTGTTAAATTACTCTACCTTCTAACATGGTACCAACTATATCACTGTTCCAACACTAGGGACCAGCAGCTCCGTCTGAACCCTTTATTCAGTCCACGGGGATATCCTGTTCTCATTCCGCTAACCATAGCTGGGGTAGAGGCATTAAGCTGTGTTAATTATAATTCTGTTATTCCTGCCCTTGATCAGGATTGAACCTGCAATGTAGAGATAACTGTCACTTAGAACTGTCTTAACCTATTTCCTTTATCCACTAGGCCATGTGTCTAATTGTCACTACCCCAGACATGGTTAGCCGAATGAGAATAGGATATCCTCGTGGACTGAATAAAGAGTTAGGTTCAAAGTTCCGTGATGGCTCCCGATTACGACAAGAAGGTTCCCGATTACGACAAGAAAGTTCCCGAGTCCGAAAAGAAGGTTACCGAGTCCGAGAATGTCCCGAGTCCGACAAGAAATACCTTAAGAAGGCAGGAGGGCATATCGGCCGAAACGTTGTCCAGATAATGATGAAAATGAGAACAATAGTCCGAATAACGCAGATAATACTAATCATCAAGCCTCATCTCAAACATTCAGAGAAATAGCTATCTTCGGTCGGAAGAAAATTAAAATTTTGAAATAGATAAATGAACTGTCAGAAATATGCATATGTTGTGCCATACTGCAACATCTTCATTAACTGTTCATAGAACGATTCACTGAATTATATAATCCCTTATTTATTCCTTCCTTTCATTTATTCTAGCTTTTTTAAATCTTTCTTTTAATTATTAATAAGTTTTCGGAACATATGACCTTTAGGTACCCCTTTTTGATCTCGATTAAGAAAGGACATGTTCTTCATTTACACCGCCAATATCCGGTTGTTTTAACAGACGATTTTTAGATTTAAAAAGAATAACTC
>CM042162.1:37576567-37584067 GCA_023376005.1 Doryteuthis pealeii | reverse complement strand
TATAATCTGTTATATATTTTGAATAGATACACACTTGAACCCAGATTCATCTGGAACAGGGCCTCTTGTCGGGGTAGATCAATGGTTCGCAACCTTTTTTACCCATGGGCACCTTTTAACCCTATTTTACTCTGGTGAACCTTCCCATAGCCATTCGATGTTTAAAAATCCCATTGTAATTTTATAGTTAGATAAATCTTGCTTGCCTGGATCTCAAATTGTATATAGTCCCCATGGAACCCAAGTTGAGAGCCACTGGATTACGTTATCACGTAACCAGGCGACATAGAGAAAGTAGAATTATAATTTAGTAGGGTTGGGACAAGTGGCTCATTTGAGTAAGGTAGGTTTTTTGTATATCTGTCTCTCCACTCCACGTTCGTGCAGATCAACATAAAAAGGCATTCTGGGGAAAAACGGGAATATACACAAGAAGATATCTCTGTATTATTTTCTGATAGAAAAACACTAGATGAAATCTTGTGAGAGACAACCCTACAGCCCGTGTAAAGACGAAACCAACTGGAGACGACTTGATAGAAACAAGAATACCTCATTACACACTCACACACACTCACACACACACACGCTCACACACACACACACACTCATACACACACTCTCATACACACACACACACTCATACACACACACATGCAAGAAATCCCTATGATACCACAAACAAAACCCATTTGATACGACACAAGGTCATATATTTAGGAGAGAGCCCAGTCGCAGATGGAACCACAGTTGAGAACGTGTTTAAAATACACGGAATCTCCCCCTTAGCTGAACGTTTTCTTTTTTTAGACTGAGGGTAGGTGCTGTTATTTTTGTTTTGGGGATGTTCTCCTCTTCCCTGAAGCAAAACACTTAATAGCCATGTCGGCAAAGAAATAATGTGAGTATAACAGCCAAGATGATAGCACTACTCTATATCAGTGAAGCGAACCATTCTTTATTTCTTCAATGAATATCACTTTCAGGCAATTGTCCACACGCCATCATTGTTTCTCTTTATCACACTTTAACGAATGTTCTTCTCTCTGTGTTAGTGCTCGTTTTTTTGTTTGTTTTTCTCTATATAAATCACATTTCATTCAGCCGATTTCTAACTGTTCTGTCACCAATATTAACTTCAATTTCGAACCATTTGTCTTTCCTTTGTTTTGATGTATATTTTCTATACACACGGCAACGCTGAGTTTTATATCCTGACGTGTTTATGTATTTCTTGGTTTGTCATTTTTTCCCTTTTCAAAGCCTCACATTTCTTTTATATTTGAAACAGTAGTATGAACTTACAAAATACCAGACCATGATGGATTACATGCCCATCCATGACGAACAGCATCAATAAAATAAGCAAAGGCTTACAGGAAGAAAGAATATCTGAATGGATGATGAATAGGAAACTTGTGATACAGAAGAACCTAAAAAGAAACCATCCCCAGCAACTACAGACGGATAACGTGTTTACATATAATGTCGAAAATTCTAACCACAGAAATCAGAGAAGAAATATATTACTCTCGTGAATTCCACTGTCTATTTCTAGAAGAACTGAAAAAATTCCACAAGGGGACAGGAGGACCATATTAATTACTATATATATATCAGCACATATTCGCACTGGGAATTGTGCAAGAAATTAGATTTTGACTATTAAAGTCAGTTAGTCTACTGTTGGTCTGAATAACAGCAACTAGCTAAGCACAACTGAAGCAGTGTCCAAGAAAATTGGTATTTATAGAAATCAAGAATGATCCATTCATGCATTTGGGTGATTCCATTCCTTGAGTTCTGATTGGCTGCTTGGTTTCAATTATATTGTGGAGTTTTAGAAATACCCTGTTATTCGGCAGTAGAATTGCAACAAGACGGGTTTGTATTAAGTTACAACCGCGTGTTGCCGTGTCTTACCAATTCGACGGTAATTGGAACTTAGTTTGATTATTCTTCATTGACCATGCTAGCAAATGCTATATGTAGAAACCGGAATCTCTCCTAGAGATCAAGACGCATGAAATTATTTGAGAGTTCGAGATACAAACGTATCATTATATCCCGGCCAGATGACTAAACCGATTATTAATTGAGAAGAAGATAACTTTTCCTCTAGTGGAATTTTTCGTCGATAGACTACGAATTGAAAGTGAAAGGAAACCAGAACATCGAAAAATACTTAGACCTTGCCAGAAAACTGACACAAAAAAAATCTGTGGAACACGAGGGTAAAGGTGGTACCAAGTGTTATGAGTGCCCTTGGTTCTGGAGGATTTAGAAAGTAGACAGGAGGAAGGGCAAATCAGAGGCATAATCTAGACCATACAAACAGCCATATTGTTAAGCTTGGCTAGAATACTGAGAAGAGTCCTGGGGACATTACGTGGTTTGCTGTCACGCAGACTACAGTGAGCACCGGCTAAGGTTGGTGGCGAAATACGACTACTACTACTATTATTACTTCTACTTTGAATAATAATAATAATAATAATAATAATAATAATAATAATAATGAAGACGGATCACCCTATCCCAGCCAGGAGACCAGACCTAGAGTTGATTAACAAAAAAAAAAAAAAAAAAAAAAAAGAACGTGCCATCTGGTGGACTTTGCGGTTCCAGAAGATCACAGGGTTAAGCTGAAGGAAAATTAACTGACAGGCAAAAAAACTGGACCTTACCAGAGAATTGAAAAAGCTGAGGAATATGAGAGTGAAAGTGATACCAATTGTGGTTGGTGCACTTGGAACGGTCCCAACCGACTTAGAAAAAAATGGAGGATATAGAAATCAGAGGAAGAATTGAGGCCATCCAGACAACTGCACTGCTGCAATTGGCTAGAATACTCAGAAGAGTCCAGGAGACCTGAGGAGTGGTTGGAAAGGTGATCCACTGGGAATTATGCAAAAAATAAAATTTTGACCATACAACAAAATTGTATATGCATAAACCAGAATCAGTTCTTGAGAACGAAACGCATAAAATTCTCTGGGACTTTGAAATAAATACGGATCACCTTATCCCAGCAAGAAGACCAGACATAGTGCTGATTAACAAAAAAGAAAGAACTTGTCAACTGGTGGATTTTGCAGTCTCCAATGAACCACCGGCTAATGCGGGTGTGAAAAACTAGAATAGAATGAAATAATTTTGATAATAGTTACATTTTTTAAGATACGCCAACCTAAAACTATTTGGGAGAAAAGGATCGGTTCTAGTTGGATATTTTATTCTCTGCAAAAATAGTTAAGTACGTATAGATCAGTAAGTAAGATCGGTTAACCGTTTAGCGAGCTTCCCTGAGGCAAAGCAGACATTTTACCCGGGGGAAAATCATTTATTTCCAATTTTTGTTATTCACTTCTTGACATCAGTAATAAATTTGCGATTAAAATCAAGTAAAAAAAAGAGAGAATAAAATACTACAAAAACAACAACAACAACAGCAAATAATAATAATAATAATAATAATAATAATAATAATAATAAAAGACCTGGACATGGTTAAGAAGAGGAAACTTCAAGAGAGAAACTGAATCACTAAAAATTGCTGCACAAAATAATGCCTTAAGAACAAATTATATCAAAGCAAAAAAATGATAAGACACAACGAAGCAGTAAATGTAGACTGTGCGGTGACAGAGATGAGACTGTAAACGATATACTAAGTGAATGTAGCAAACTAGCACAACGGGTACAAACCGAGCCACAACTGGGTGGGAAAGGTGATCCACTGGGAATTATGCAAAAAATTTAACTTTGAACATACAACAAAATGGTATATGCATAAACCAGAATCTGTTCTTGAGAATGAAATGCATAAAATTCTCTGGGACTTCGAGATAAAGACGGATCACCCTATCCAAGCCAGGAGACCACACCTAGTGCTGAGTAACAAACTAAAAAAGAGAACGTGTCAACTGGTGGACTTTTCGGTCCCAGCAGATCACATGGTGAAGCTGAAGGAAAACGAAAAGATGGACAAATACCTGGTCCTTGCCAGAGAACTGAAAAAGCTATGGAATATGAAAGTCAAAATGATACCAATTGCAGTTGGTGCACTTGGAACGGTCAAAAGACTGGAAAATCTGAAAAATCAGAGGAAGAATTGAGACCTCTCAGACTACTGCACTGTTGCAATCTGCCAGAATACTCAGACGAATCCTGGATAGCCGAGGAGACTTGATGACACTCAGACTCCAGGGAAATACCATCAGCTAATGCTGGTGCGAAAAATTAATAATAATAATAATAATGATAATAATAATAATAATAATGATAATAATAATAATAATAATAATAGAAGGCAAAACCCGAATAGAAATTAAAATTAAAACAAGAATCTTCGTGGGAGACTCACTCTATACTGTTATTCATCATAGCAATTATGCCTCTAAATCAAATACTTACGAAATGTACATGGGGTTACAAATGTACGAAATCATAAGAAATATAATTCACCTCATGTACATGGATGATATAAAGATTTTTACTAAAATGAAAGGAGTTAGAAACCCTTGCATAAACCTTGAAAATATACAGCTAGGATATAAGATGGACATTTTGAATTGAAAAGTGTGCCATCCTCTTGATGAAAAAGAGGAAAAGAGAAACAATTGAAGAAACAGAACTACCAAATCAATAAAAATATGAGAATTCTTGGAGAAAAATATTATTACATGCTATGAAAGACACAGTAACAAATGCTGTATTGTCCTCGGCCGGAAAACAAAGCTTCCGGAAAAAAGATAAAGAGAAATATAAAAATATATACTAAAAAAAGGGGAAAAACGAAAGCGAGGCTTTCCGGTCAAGGAAGCAGGGTGAATATAAAGAAATATATAACAAACGTCCGTTATCAGATCAAAAGATAAAGATGCGTAGGCGTGTCGTCAATACAAAAAGCCAGAGGGTCGAGCCGACAACAGTCAGACCCCAAAGACGCCAGCCGGCAGCCGAAAGGACACTTCACGTCTCCCGTCAGCAACCACCCCTCGTGCACTCATTATAAGCTTTGTGCCTTCACCACCCACACACCGAAGAAAATAAAGAAGGGTCCCCTCTTGGTACATACGTATCTGTTGTTATTGAAGTCCAGTAGTCGGTAGTAGCTGACTACTAACATACATCGCTTTGGGTACTGTGACCATACCCGGTACGTATACAGATACGCGATTTAGGAAAGTGAAGAAGAAGCCGCTATATAACATATAGAATTTGATGCCAGTATGCAACACAAAAGCAAAAATACCATATACTGAATTACAATTGTGACAAAACACTTTAATCAGATTACTGATGATGGAAAATACTTTAATTAATATACTGATTACAAAACAGCCGTGAAAAAATTATTTAAAAAAAATGGCAAAATCATTGGAATGTGCTTCAATGATAACAAACTTCAAACCATTAAACCTACCTTTGGAAAGTGGAACTTAAAAATACAACAAAAATAGAAGAGAACCGGTTGTTGCTGACCCCGCCTTTACATGCGGCCACACCTAAATAACCATCATTACTAGAGGCACAGAATCCACAATATGCACTATATGCCAAGAGAGATTTACCATGAAACATATACAGCTAGAGTGTATAGACTTTGTTCTAGTACGAACAAACTACTACCAAGCAAGTAATTTGAAAAAGAGGAAAATTTTCATGAAAAAAGACCATACAGGATTTTTATTTTCTAAAAGAAGCGGATTGTCTAAAAATATGAGTAATTGAACAATAGTTAACATCTATAGATATACATATTATCTACCAAACTATCGCTACGAATCCAGAACTTTATTGGCATGAAATGACCCACCGAGGTTGATATGCCGTAAAACCAACCAAACCAAACCAGCATCATTATCAAGTGGGCCCATTGGTTACTCAAAGGGATCCAAAAGTTTCATTACGGTCAATTCATACTGAAATCACCGGTTCCCGCAAGATCACTGAAGTTAAGTAGCAATGAACTCCTAATTGGGCGACTGTTAAGTTTTTAAATTCCATCCTTGGCCAGTTGAAAAGGGCTTAAAGTAAGTAAGTCCTGAGTTATGGGATCCTTTAGTAAGCGTATAAGTCCTATCCTGCGAATAAGTCCTATCCAGCGTATTGTTAAAGGTCCAGTGATTTAATCCTATGTCCGTCGTCCACGAAGGTTCAAAGTAGTTATGCGTAGTTATGACCAGAACAGCCGGTATAGATATTATATCAGCAGCAGAGCTTGATCACATGGTTCTCGGCGAGTCTATAAATAAAAGTGGGCATCTAGCACACACCTTATAAGAGAAATCTCTCAACAGTGACCACTTAAGCAACAGTAAGTTCTTAAAAAAAACGAGTTCTTTGTTTATCAAAATGACTCGATTCAGCATAAAATGGCCCGAAAGGGTTGATATGTTGTAAAACAAAAAAGCAATCAACAAGTTCCAATACTTCAAAACTGAAGTTGTATTTACCAAGAGAGAAATAACATTGGAGGAAGTATTAATTTTCTTTAAAATAGCTTTTATGCATATAAGAATTCAACCAGCTAACAAAACATCCCCACGTTTTCACATTTTGGCTCGTGGGGTTGTCAGAAAAATACTCCAGTTAGCTGTGATGATGGGTTTTATGAATAAATCAATACAGTTCAAGAGAACCTTCGGGTCATGTAGCCCTTTTTCCACTTCTAAAAATAATAATCAGATCTAACTTCCGTACGAGTGCTCATATTTCTTATGAACACACACCACACGCACACACGCACACACACATGCATGTATATATATATATATAATATATATATATATATATATATATATATATGTATATTAATATATATATATTATATTTCCCATCATAAATATAAAACTGATTCTTTCAGCATAGATCAGCATATAACATTTGTTACTCTCTCTATATCTCTCTATGCCCCTCCCCTGTCCACTCTCTCTCTCTCTCTGTCTCTCTGTCTCTGTCTCTATCTCTATCTCTGTCTGTCTGTCTGTCTGTCTCTCTCTCTCTCTCTCTCTCTATATATATATATATATATATATATATATATATATATATTTGCTCTGTGACTAACAATAAGAGCACAGATTGAGCTCTGCAAACTGCGACAGGTTTTTTAAAAAAAACTCCTATGTCGTAAGGAAGATTTTTTCCCGGACTTTTGGATTATATATATATATATATATATATATATATATATATATATATGTGTGTGTGTGTGTGTGTGTGTGTGTGTGTGTGTGTGTGTGGAATTTAACATTTTGAAAAAACAAATGATGTTATGTAATTGCTGACAGAAATCTGTTTCGACCAAATCGATAAACTGGTCTTCATCACGAGCAACATAGACGGGAAAAGAAAAATTTAAAAAATGCGTGTTCTGTTTGGTCGAAACAGATTTCTGTCAACAATTACATAACATCATTTGTATTTTCAAAATGTTAAAATTTCATACTGTCGGATTAATTTCCATCTATTTTTCATATATATATATATATA
>CM042162.1:37569067-37571567 GCA_023376005.1 Doryteuthis pealeii | reverse complement strand
TTTTATCGTTGAACTTTAATCGATTTTTACTGGTCTCTTTTATTAGTGTAATTTCATTTCTTTCTTTTTTTTCATTGTTCGTGTCCTCATTTTTTTTTCGCTCTTCTAATCTCATTTTATTTATTCTTTTCATTGAATACTTCCATGATTTTTTTTCTTTGGATTGTTTTAAACCGGTCGTTGTACTCTATACTTAGGAAATCTACGATTTATTTTCAAACATTTGGTATCAGTTTTTAATTGTCATTCTTCTATTACCCGTGACATAGATTACGATTCCACCAAAGAAAGAAGTGAATTCCTTGCTGGAAAAATAAAGGTAAAAAAACACACTTAGTGTTATTTATTGTAAATTTAGAGAAATCAATTTTAAATGTAATTTTTATTGCCGTTTCTCGTATTATTCGAGACGTAGGTGAATTCGAATATGTGTGTGAAAAGAACTAATCTCTCTCCTTAAACTATTATACATCCCCAAGAAAGGCGACCTCGGAATCACTATGAACTACAGAGGCCCAACTAACAATCGGGTTAGCTCAGTCGGTAGAGCGTTCGGCTAGAAAACACAAGGTTCCTAGTTCGAGACCGGTCTTCGCCAACTCAGCGTATGAGTAGCACAGGGATATGTGCGGTAAAGTAAGGAGCTGATGGTAGGTGTGGCGCTCCACCTCAGACGCCAAAAACCAATCTCCTTGGTCTAGCGCTATTGAAAAGGGGATAGACTCCCTCGCTGACTGGCTGATACCGACTTTAGGCCGCCCCGACGACTTAGAGGTAGAGAAAATTCGCAGGAAAAATCATAATAGATATCTTAGAAAGCGATCCACAGCCGGTTAGATTGGGACTATATCTCGAATCATAGAAGAGTTTCGGGCAATGCTACATATTCTTTATATTAGTATCGATATGATGGTATATATATATAATATATATATATATATATATATATATATATATATATAATATATATATATATATATATATATATTTACCAACCCCTCCGCAAGAGCAGGATGCGACACAAGGTCAATTTCTTAAGCGGAGTTTAGCAGGTTTGTATTAAGAGTTTTCCTTCTCCTAGACTGGTTACCTAGCCATGGTTAAAGAGCCCATTCTGTTCTGCTATTTATTTACCGATAGCTGGAGGGGGAATTGGATTCATACCGTTCTCAAGGGTATTAGCGCTAAGTGAAATGCTAACAGCTTCGTCCAGGAATTGAACTCGGGTCGACGAATCCATTTCCTATGACTGTAAACATTAGCCCACGCGCCTCAATACTCACGTATACTCTGTATATCCTCATACAATACGCACGCACCTACACGAATATGCATTATTGCATCTAAATATGTCAAATTAGAAAGATAACACATAATGAATTCTGAGATATATCAAATGGTTTACGTGTCTCTTGATGGTTTAGTTTATTTTTAACGTTATATCAACTGCTTTTGGGTTATTTAATGCCCAACCTGTACACATTTCGTGGTAATCATAATTATATGTTTCAATGTTCCATTTAAGCTATTTTAAAGTTGCATTTATTCATCTTTAATAATTTATTCAGATATATATTTTCAATTCGCACGAGCAGGATGCAACACAAATTCATTTTTTAGTGTGAGTTTTTAAGGTTTTTATTGAAAATAATCTTACTCTTATATATATATATATATATATATATATATATATATATATATATATATATAAGGTTTTAAATATCTATTCATTAGGTGACAAAGAAACATTCACGACAATATTGGTTTCATGCGCTGCAATCATCAGGTGAAGATGTTTCAAATGCAAGAAAAATCGAAAAAAATCGAAAAAAATTTCAGAAAATTCAATAGACATGGGATATATATATATATATATATATATATATATATATATATATTCATCAAAAATTTACTACCACCTATTTATTGCAGTAGCATAAGTAGTTAATCAAAAAGGGCTCACTATATCTTGTAAAATTAGATCATTAATAGTTGTAGAATAGTTTTTCTTTCTACCACGGTTTCGGTGTTCAAGGTATACCTTCCTCGGGAGAAGGTCTCCCATGGAAGCTGTACCTTGAACACCGAAACCGTGGTAGAGAGAAAAACATTTCTGCAACTATATATATATATATATAATATATATATATATATATATATATATATAGGGAGATAACTTTATGAGTTTTTAATAAAATACAGGAATTCAAAAATTCAAAAATATAATCGAATACATAAAGAGCGTCCGCAATAATAAACCGACGTAATTTGCGGTCCATAAACTTAACAGCAAGAAATGTCTTCAAATAAACACCAGCAGCCTGACGGTGGTGAAATAACTTGAAACCTGGGTAGATGCTTATGAAAAACTTTTTTATTTAAAAAAATTCAACAAATAAATAAAGCTCCTACAAATTTGTGGTTGAGCACTGTGATTTCTTTGTTTCATACCAAAACAAATTTTTAAATCTCTCTCTCTCTCTCTCTCTCTCTCTATATA
>CM042162.1:37561567-37564067 GCA_023376005.1 Doryteuthis pealeii | reverse complement strand
CCAAAATCCAATATCCAAAATTATTTCCTTGTCCCGCTCGTCTTGACAACAAAATACAACTGCAGTCGTTCTCCCTGGTCTGTGAGAATAAGTCCTTTAAATACACCTTAATTTCACCACATCCGGGCTCCTCACTCATAATTGTCCGTGCAGCAAGTGCGACACTCGTCAGCACGGCGCGACCACCTACATCCGGGCCACTATGCTATTTCGTATTTCACTGATCGTCCACAGCTCTCAGATTCTGAAGGAAGCGGGTTCGACTCTAGGTCAGTCCTACACGCTAGGCAAAGCCTAGCCCACTTCCTTCGGGAATACGGCAAGTCTTCACGCCCGCCACTCTCTCTGTCACACCGTGTTGCAAGAGGTAGGTCTCCTCTCTCACTACAATATTACATAGATATACATGATACCAAATAAATGTAAATTATATTTGGTATATTGATTGGATTAATTGGTTGATTCCAACGAATTTCATCCCATCAGGGGTTATTTTATGACTAGACATTAGAGAATTGCGTTTATTGTATACATGTATATATATATTTATATTTCTTCTGTTGTTTTTACTATTTCTTTTGTACACATATCGAATATGAAAAATTCCCAACAGATCTAATTGAGTCATAGTGTTGCATACTGATAGTTTTCACAGTACCAAATCGATATAATGTTATATACCCTTTTCTTACTTCTTACTTCTAGTCGTCTCTTCTTCTGGCCGGCTTTGCTATTCTGATCGTCTAACATCTTGGTCTGGTCTCTTCTAAAGTCTGGACCTTCTTGCTATGTTCCTGCTGGCTGGTCGTCCTGAATTCATTTCTTAGTCTTGTTACCAAGACATTCATCAACCACAAGAACATTTTACTTATATAAACTTTTATTTCCTTAACAATACATTTCACGTAACTAAATATCTGACTAACATAGCGCGCGCGAGTTCCAGCCTTAGGCAGAGCACAAAATGGCCGACTGCTCTGCCTGACGTCCAACGTGACTTCACATATTTGGCGGGCTTCTGTAATTTTCCATAGAAGGGCCCGGCCATGGTATGAAAGGGGTCATCCCCTCAGAATTACATGGGATTGACAATAATCTTATGCAACCGCATAGATTATGTAACAATAGATCGAACCTGTTAAGGTAATACCACTCCAGGTCGACCTGGTAGTAATTTGAATTATTATGTAATTATACCCGCAAGAAACTAACCAGCAGGTGAAAAACTGACCAGTTTAGTGTCATATGCGGGATAACAATTTTGATTTACCCCTTCTCAGAGTATATAATCTGTATATTCTAAATAGCTCCGAAAGCTTGGTATTAAACAGGGACTCTTGAGGTCATCTGATTTTATCCAGTATTTATGCATACTAATTTCTGGTAGTCATACGTCAACCTGTTCTCTGTCTATAAATGTAAGACAAACTTGACAAAATATACTAGTATATATGTATCTACAGTAGGAAGCGCGTGGTGAAATGGTTAAAGTCATGGGAAATGGACTCGTCGCCCCGAGTTCAAATCCTGGATGTGGTAATTGCATTTCACTTTGCGCTAATACCCTTGGGAAAGGTATGAATCCTACTCTCCCTCCAGCTATGGGTAAATAGTAGGGTAGACTGGACTCTTTAACCTTGGCTAGGTAACCAGTCTAGGAGAAGGAAAGCTCTGAATTTAAAACTCTGAATTTAAGCTCCGCCTAAGAAATTGACCTTGTGTCGCATCCTGCTCGTTCGGAAGGGTTTGATAAATATATATATGTATCTACCTATCCCCCCACACGAGCAGGATGTGACACAAGGTCAATTTCTTAAGCGGAATTTAACAGGTTTGAATTCAGAGCTTTCCTTCTCCCAGACGGGTTACCAAAACCAAGAGTTTTCCCTACTATTTACGGATAGCTGGAGGGAGAGTAATTTGATACATACCTTTTCCAAGTGTATTATCACTATGTGAAATACAAAAAGCCTAGTCCAGGATTTGAACTCGGATCGACGTGTCCATTTCCTAAGACTTAACCATTACACCTCACACCTCCAACCAATATGCTAGTATATCAATATCGACATATAAGTCTCATGGATTGTATTTTATAACAGAGATAGACGTATGCATACAGTTCTCTCGTCGATTTTTCATACGTGTGAACCAACTATAAAAAAAAACGCTATCTGCCATGACGCCAGTCTGCACATAAAATACAGAGCTGCCGTTTTGCACCCAGCACCAAAAATATGACTAAAACATAGAGTAGACTTGAATACCATGTATTATAAGTAACTAACTCGAGGCTGTAATTCCAGACATTATTTCAAACGCCAGGTTTTCTAGGCAAATTCATTCGATATGTGTCCATTCTAGCGTCACCGAGTGCATTGAGCCTTACATATCCTGTGCCGCCGGCAAGACGGTTAGAAGTGGCCAAAGATCGAGCGTTCTTTTAAGAACAATTCGTCACCTGAAGGGAATGAGCTGAAAATTGTACAGATAATTGATT
>CM042162.1:37514067-37556567 GCA_023376005.1 Doryteuthis pealeii | reverse complement strand
ATAAAGGGCAGTTGTGTTCATGTGTATGTCCGGGTGACACTTCGAAAATAAAACAATTAACGACAAAGTAAATATATATATACACATTAAATAACAGCAGGGCTTGATTTTTTAGCAAAAATAATAGAGATTTGATTTATATCCATGAAGATAATTAAAAAATAAAATCTAAATTATAACAGCATGGATTTTCTTTTCATTTAATATCTTAGATAGTAGACATTAACATTTATTTTCAAAGTAGCTGGATCAATGCAAGTTCTTTTTTTTTACATAGGGATTAAATGGGGCATCCCACGAAGATTCAACTCACGTTCATTTATAATGGATCTGCGGGACTAACTTTAAAAATTCCCCCTCTACCCAGGCGACACCGGGTAGCTACTGCTAGTACTTTACTAAATATATTTGTTCGAAAGTGAATGTATGAGTGCGACTAGAATTCGAACTAGCTTTCTACGATCTCAGAGGCCAGCACGTTAGCCACTACACCACGGGGACTTTCCCCTCTAAGTTAAAGATTATTATAAAAACTAGCAAATATATGCACCCTCCAGGTGCAAGTAATTAGGTTATAATGTAATAGAATATTATATTAAATTAGAAAGACTTATGAAACTAAATAAGAATGCAGATAAAAATATTTGAAAATGAGGGGTGTATAATCGAAAACAAGAACAACTGAAATTTACTCTTCCATCACTCCCGTCTTTCATTACTAAATTTTCCTAATTAAACTATTTAGTTAAAATAGGAAGTACATAATACAATTACCGATATTTCCTATTGTTAATGGATTTCTTTTAAGATTTATCCCGAGAATTTTGCTCATATTCATTTAGATAAAACCTAACAATTAGAAATCAATAATACTAAGCACACATTTATTGAAATAACTTTTTATATCAATATGCAAATTAGTCTTCCCATTTACACTGTGCATCGCTACTTTATTGTGTATATAAATACAATTGCATCTTCTTAGTATGTATATATGTTCAGCAGTATTAATAATGTAAAACAATTCTATTGATAATTGAGGTTCAGATAAAAATAAAATCATGGAGAATGTGACTTAAATTACTAAGGGGATTGTAACATGATTTGTAATATAGTTTCGGTTACAGACAGATAGAGGCACTATCTCCATTATAATAAGAATTATTTATTGTCTGCTTGAACCCAGAAAGGTTTTTTGCATCTATATATTCTCAGTAAACCTCCATTTCATCCTGTTTTTACTAGTCTTTTCATTGTTAAAACAGGTCACTTCATCCCTGTGAGGTCATTTTCAACATTTCCTCGAGTCGTGCTTGGAAAGGTTCTCGTTTGGAATCTTTTTTGTTTAATTTCATATCAACTTGCGTGGGTTATTTAATGCCAAATCAAACCTTGTAGAAAAACACTAGTGATATTATTTAACTTATAGTAATGCGATGAAGCTTATGGTGTGGCGAGTGCAAAAATGCGTTGATCCCGTCGGTATTACCCCTCAAAAAGGGCGCCTCAGGCACCGGGCAATGAACCCAGTCCTGCCCCTTTAAATCGAGGGGGCAGGTGTTGCCTGGGTACATGGACCCCTGGGATCAACGATGTTAATTTACTCTGTAGGTCCAGTGACCGAAGCTCACTGGACTCCTGGCTTGATCGGAATGGGATGAGGGGTTCATATATTTCTTCAGAATATTAATCCGAAATGAACGTAATATCTCGACTAGAGTTCGAACTTGATTACAGTAATGTCACTGTTCAGCCCTTTAGCCACTAGGTTCGTTATGGGTAGGATGTAATACAAAATTGCAAGTCTGTGAAATCCAGCGAGAACTGAACTCGATGTTCAGTAGTAATAGATCTGCGTGACTACCTTGTTAATCATTACACCAGGATGGATCAAATAGATGTTTTAAAAATAGCCGCATTCGATAGGACCGACTGCAAAAAAAGAAACGACTTCACAAAGATAAATATGAACGTACAATGAATACAATTCCTTAATATAAGGATGAGTTTTCTCTGGACGGGTTGACGTGCCGTTAAAAGCAATAAATCATATCCTTTCAGTTATCTACTTATTTTGCTTAGACTGGTACATAATTAATTACTTGAAATCAAATAATTCTGTGCAAATAAATGATTATCATTAAATAGAGATTATTACATATATGACACAATATAATTATATATATTAGATATGAATATTTGATATATAATTAATAGGTAAGGGTAATTTTATGTCAAATCATCCAGAAAAAGTAAAATTGTCACCTACCCCATTCAATTTTTCTGAAATTTTCCCCATAATTTCATATTTTTTTCATAGCAATATCAATATCCCGATGTGGCACTGCATCCATGACATTTTTTTCTATTATTTTTTAACATATATTGAACATCATTTGTACCAAAAAAGATATTTTGATTTTTGCTCAGAACTAAAGCTACAACATCATTAACAATTTTGCAGATCAGAAATCATTAATAACTTAACATAAGTTGATTTTAAGGATTTTTATATCATTTTTGGATTCCTTCAGCAGAGACGCTTCCATAAACCAATTGTAGGAGTAAGGAAGCTCTAGAACTCATTTTACAGACAAAAATAGATTACAAAAATAGATTACAAAAAGTCGCTATTTTTCGTGATCCCCTTCAAATTTGGAGAGATAAAAAACGTCAATTTTTTTAATTGTAAGCTGAAATATTAGGGATTGTCTAACTTTAACATAGTCCACACCTTGACAAAATTTCAGATAAATTGAAGGGGTAGGGGACATGGCCTGGATGATCTGATGTGGAATTACCCATAACTACGTGCAAAAATACCCCCAAAACCTTTTAAGAAACAAGTAAACATAAACGTAAAAATGAATTTACGATGAACGTAATTCCTTTCAGTCTCATATATCCAACGCGTTTTTCTTCTTAGTAACATCCTAGCCATACCAATGCATTTATTAAAAAGAAAATGTCTAAGTCGCGCGATCCTGTTAATAACAATTACTCTTATCAATGATTGGCTGTAGAATTGGCCATTCAGATATAGAGTCCGAGGATCACGTTGACGTAATCAAAGTTTTTTTTCTGTTGGCGTTGCACAAGGGTGGCGTGTTGGAGTTTGATCGTCTCCAACGGGGTCTGGCTGGCTGAGGGGGTATTATGTTGCAAGACCCAAAACCCCCTTATGAAGCCAGCCAATAACATAACTGATGACGCCATCCTGCGCTAAGTCTGGCGTATTTCAAACATGTCATAAAATAGAATGATAGTCAAGAATGATGTTAGATCGAACCGTGCACATGGGACAGGCGCATTCACACGCATAACAAACATAGCAGCGTTGCCACAAGCAGTTTTCCTGCTTCCCCAACATTTAGAGACCTTACTTTTGGGATTACCCACCGTATATTTAATGTTTTTCTTACTCAGTGAAATTCTGATTCACCGCCAATATAAATTTCCCCAGAAAGCGAATCTAGTTTTTCAACTTTTTCCCCGAACATTCGTATATTGTCATTCTTTAGTCAAAAATAGTTAAAAATGATAAATACCCTCGCTGCCCGACTGATAATAGGATTAGGCGATTCTGCCGAATTACTATCATTCAAAGAACGAGTGGAAGGGGAGAAAGATGCCGATAAGGATTATGGGATTGGCACATGTCCAATGGACACGCTACCCAAATCTAAGCGAGACAATTATTTATTGTCTCCCTATAGTCTGCAAGAATGATCTCAAGTGCTTATGCATTGCTCCTTCCAGTAGGGAGAATTTGGCTCAGGATCGCCCTCAGTGGTGACAGGCTCTCCCTGGCAGACTGTTCATGTCTGAAGTCTCCCTGGCACACACCATGACGTCTAGAGTTCCAGAAGAAAGCGGCAGAAAGAGACCTTACTTTTGGGATTACCCACCGTATATTCAATGTTTTTCTTACTCAGTGAAATTCTGATTCACAGCCAATATAAATTTCCCCAGAAAGCGAATCTAGTTTTTCAACTTTTTCCCCGAACATTCGTATATTGTCATTCTTTAGTCGCTCAATTGCAGACACCAGTTTACAAAGGGAAGCAAAATTAAGCTACACGAATTTTCTACAGAGGATACATCACTGGCGAACAAACAGATATTCAGGTGTAAAAGACACTCATTCATCTCCCGCGTTTTCTTGAAAACGAGGCAGGTGAACAATGTTTTCATAATATGTCTCACTATCAGCCCACAGGAATTTTTGCCTTGGTGAACTATATTTCAAATCCGACAAATACGTTGACGTGCAGTTAATCGATTCCTGCGAGCGAATTCACACTTATACACGGCTTGCTTGGCCCACCTTCAATTTTATAGACTAGAACATGTCACAATCAGGCGGACAACGGCACTATCAAACCCAACAATTGGTAGAATATTTTAACTTTCTAAAGAGAACTAAAATAAACCTTTCATATAGAAATCACCTTTCAGTGTAACTTCATTCATTCGTTTGCGTTTCTTGCGCAGATAATCTATAGACGTATATCACAGCGAAAAACGATATTCTGTATACCATACAATAGTTATAACAAATGTGAGTATTCTATTGTCGTAAAATGTTCATAGCGACAGTTATTTAGTGCAGGTTGTCCTAGGAAAATGACTTCTTTGAACGGAAGGTTCCAAGAGGAATGCTGTGTAATGTTGAACTATTGGCCTCAATCAAAATGCTTTGAATTAAGTTTCGAGCAAATAGCAGTTGCATTTTAATATAGCACTAGCAGGACCCGTGTACATTTTAAAAATATTGTGGTGGTTAATAAAAATAAAATTAATCCAAATAAAAATAAAGAAAATAAAAATAAAGCAAAATCAAATTAAATAAAAAATAAATAAATGAAAAGACAGTTTCGAGAAAATAGTAGTTGAATTTTAATATAGCACTAGCAGGACCTGTGTATATTTTAAAAAGTATTGTGGTGGTTAATAAAAATAAAATTAAACCAAATAAAAATAAGTAAAACAAAAATAAAGCAAAATAAAATAAAATAAATAAATAAAAAGGCAGTTTCAAGCAAATAGTAGTTGAATTTTAATATAACACTTGCATAACCTGTGGATAAACCACAGTATGAAAATTTAACTATTATAACATTTGATATGTATATTTAAGAATTATTGAAAAATAGTTCAATATGTTAAAATTATTATGGTGATTAATAAAAATAAAATTAAACCAAATAAAAATAAATAAAACAAAAATAAAAATAGAATTCAATTAAATAAAAAAAAAGAAATAAACAAAACCACACAAATAATAACTGGGGAATAGTCCTCTGGGCATGGACAGAAAACCGCGGAATTCTTCGCGCCAAAAGGACTTTCATCCCTTTTTACCCTAAAGCTTTGAAGAGGAAATACCTAAAATATGTCCCCTCAAAAAAAAAAAAAAAATAGTGTAAATCAAGTAATAAAAGTCTTACCCTAAAGTAATCGTTATTTGTTTTTCTTTCGCTTCTTTTCCTATGTATATGCATGGTTGCAGGAAGGCATAAACTTATTATATATGCATGTATGTACATAGGTGTACAGTAAAAGTAATGTACGTTTAGTGGCCTATCGTTGGTATCAACTGGAGAGCAAGGGGGTCTACCCCCTTTTCATTGTTCGGTAGACCAAGGAAATTGTTTTTGAGTTTGAGTGCAGGACCACATCTATCAAAAACTCTCTACTTTAGCGCCCAAATCCAAGTCGATGTACTCATGCCCTGAGTTGGTGCGGGCCGGTATCGAACTAGAAACTATGTGATTCCTTGACGGGTGTTCTACCGTCTGAGCTAAACCGGCACTGTGTGTATAATAGTATAGCAGGAATAGACAATCAAGTTAAGGATGTCAGCAGATATTAATAGTTAATAATAGTTAATGAAACAGTACAACAACAAAATCAGATTCTGGGAATAATTGATTAGTTGGTTAGATTTTATGGCACGTCAACCCCTATTAAGTTACCTTATGCCGAAGACATTTTGTTTTATTCATTCTTCATGGGGTATTAAACTTTTTAAATCAATTTCTAAAGCACATTTTAACCTATTTTTCTATTTAACTCATAGATGGGACAGTAACAGGCACTACGAATCTGGGTCAGAGTGGACCTGAGAGTAATAATAATAAAGGGGTACTCTACACTCATCAGACCACCGGATTTGGAACTTCACTTGATACAGTTTATCATTGTATTTTTTTTCTATTTAACCCATAGATGGGACAGTAACAGGCCCTACTATAATGATGATAAATGGGTACTTTACACTCATCAGACCAACGGAATTCCGAACTTCACTTGATAGAGTTTATCATCAAACCCAGGATATTAAGGCGCTCAGCCACTGCTTTCTAGCTCATATATGATAAAAAGGGTTGGGGATTGCCATTAGGGCAATAGGGTCGAGACAATCAAAATAAGAGCCAAGACTATACGTGACCTGCCGATTGATCAGTGGGGCCACTTCAACCGCACATCTAGCCTAAATAAGAGCCAAAATGATGGGTTGCACGTCATGAACTGCTACGACACCATGATTCCATCCGTAAGCATCGCGGGTTGCTATCTACGATCGACAGGGGGTCATATTAGGGGGTCTTAGATATCTGCAGAGATGCAGTCAGTGTATTCTTTTGCCCCACCGTCAGCTTACGTGACTAGTAAAGTAATATGTATAAATATTTTTCCTAATTGTCACGACAAATGTTAGCCTCACATATGAAATATTTTTGTAGCATTATATATATATATATATATATATATATATATATATATATATATATATATATATATATATAAAGTTATAAGAACAGGGACAATAATGTCAGGTCTTTAGAAGACGGATTATCTTCGTCGGTAGAGAGTCCGCGCAGGAACCACAAGTTTTTAGGAATCTATGTCGGCTTTTGACAAACCCAGTATGGTCAGCACAGCTTGAATCTGAGTACTAAAGTGGGGAGCTGACGGTAGAAGTGACGCTCCACCACAGACGCAAAAACAATTTCCCTTGTCCAGCGCTAGGGAAAAAATGATAAATTCCCTCGGTGTCGGACTGATATTTGGATTAGTCGATTCCGCCAAATTACGATCATTCAAAGAACGAGAGGAAGGGGAGAAAGATGCCGATAAGGATCATAGGATTGGCACATGTCCAATGAACACGCTACCCAAATCTAAGGGAGACAATTATTTATTGTCTCCCTATAGTCTGCAAGAATGATCTCAGGTGCTTATGCATTGCTCCTTCCAGCAGGGACAATTTGGCTCAGGACCGCCCTCAGTGGTGACAGGCTCTCACTAGCGGACTGTTCATGTCTGAAGTCTCCCTGGCACACACCATGAAGCCTAGAGTTCCAGACGAAAGCGGCGGCAACAAAGCACCGGCATATCAACATCTTCAGGGACAGCCTTCTCATGTGACATTAGACCTGTTCAAAAATCAACTTTTTCCTTTTTTCATACCCTACTGCACGGTTTCCCATACTTTTTGACCCGGAAAAGCCGAAAATCACAACCATTTTGAGGTAAAATGTCAGGAACCTTTGCCTCATTGGACCTCAAGATATTAAGCACGCGATAGTAGAAAAGTGCCAAATTTTGCCTTCTGCCAGACAGTTTTTCACCTGTAACTTTTGTTATTATTGGGATAGAACAACAATATAGGTATCAAATTGAAACATTTGTAATACTCTTTCTATAAAAAACAATCCAAGTAAACATTCAAGAAAAAAAATGACACATCATATTGTGAAAAATATCAAAATTTCATAAATATTACAATCTTGACATCAGAAAATGTGTGACAAAGACCCTAAAAATTATTTTCAAGTGGCAGAAAAGTATATTGTCCATGTCAGAAGGACGCTGTACAGTTATATGTTCAGAGCTTGCTTCTTGAAGCTATCAAATCGTTCATGGTTGTATTCCACAGCTTGAAGAAGATATTCTCTTTGCTGAGAATCTGGGGTAATGATGTTTGCAAAATCACTCATCACCTTGACTCCCCGTTCAGCGATGTCATTTACGACTTTTACATTGCAATGCCGATGATGCCAATAGTGTACATTTTTTGTTTTATTTATTTATTTTTTTGTTTTTGTTTTTGTCTGTTAAATTAATATATTTTTTAATCTAAAAAACATATCTGGTCAAATATTAGTTTTACATTTCTTTAGTTACTAAGAGAGTTTAGATAGCAATCTGAATATGCTTACATTTTTTCAGTCTCCCTTGCCAACATATACTTTATGCATTATCGCTCTTATAAATATTTAATAAAGCAAATGTTTTATTGAATTAAACATCAATATGTCTACTGCAAGAAAGTAGATATTATATTTAACTTCGACAAAGATTCCAAAAACTTTCAGCATTTGTTATTTACACAAATCTCTACCGATTATTCATTTTCTTTCTATCAATGTATGTATGTATGTATGTATTTGTCTGTCTATCTATCTATCTATGTCACTATATATATATATATATATATATATATATATTATATATATATATATATATTTATTTCGACCTATCTATTTATCTCTTAGTGTATTAATTTCTATATATCAATCAATGTATATATCTGTATATCTATTCATCTATCTATTCCATTCTTTAAAACTATACCTATATATATATCTTTATCTGTCTATTTCTTTATTTATAACTATATATTTCTCTATCTATACATCTGTTGCTTCTGTTTCTTTATATCCATCGGTTTCCTTTATGTCTATCTATCTATCTATCTATCTATCTACCCCTCTCTCTCTTTCTCTGCCCCCCTCTCTCTCTCTCTCTCTCTCTCTCTCTCTCTCTCTCTCTCTGTATATATATATATATATATATATATATATATATATATATATATATATATATATATATCAGTTTCTTTCTATTTATCTATAATAATGACACCTAATTTAAGTTTTTAGATGTGTCAGGTACAGAAAGGATAGTGACCGTTTCTAAATATGAAATACGCGCACACACACACACACACACACACACACACACACACACACATATATATATATATATATATATATATATATATATATATATATATATATATATAAATCTTGTGAATTTTCTGGTTATATGAATCCTTCTTTTAGGTGAATCCCTTTATTTTGTAAAATCCGTCTGATGAGGCTGGCATCTTAAGGATATAAAAAACAAAAATTTAAAAGCCTTTTGAGTTTCTGGTCGAAATAAATTATTACGGAATGACGGTTTGTTAAGCTTTTCTTTCTTTGAAAGTTAAATATTGCTCTGTATTTAATCTAATTTATTGATTATTATACATTGAGCTCTCTTTAGGGATTTATAAAAAATCATTGTATGAATTATATGTTTGCACCTACAGGAGCATACAGTACGATTATGCAGTGATGTTTTGAAGATCCCTAAATAGAATCATTCCTTACAACTAATCTATTGGATACCTTACATGTTTCGCTTGTTTTTTTGTTTTTTTTATAAAGACTAGCCAATATATGCACCCTCCGGGTGCAAGTATTTAAGTTTTAATGTAATAAAATATTGTATTAAATTAGAAAGGCTAATGAAACTAAATAAGAATACAGATAAAAAGATTTGAAACAGAGGGAGTATAATAAAAGATTTGAAACAGAGGGAGTATAATAAAAAATGGAACAACTGAAACTTACTCTTCCATCACTCTTGTCTTTCATTGTTATTTTTTCTAATTTAAGTATTTAGTTATAAGAGGAAGTAAAGAATAAAATGACAGTTATTTTTTCTTGTTAATGGATTTCATTTAAGATTTATTGAAGAGATTTTTGCTTATATTCATTAAAATAAAACCAAACAGTTAGAAATCAATAATACTAAGCACATATTTATTAAATTCGATTTTTTAATATTAATATGCAAATTAGCCTTCCCGTTCACACTTTAAACCTCTATTTTGTTGTATATATAAATATAATTGCATGTTGTCAGTACGTAGATATAGTTAACAGTATTAATAATGTAAGACAATTTTATTAATAATTGAGGTTTAGATAAAAATAAAATCATGGAGAATGTGATGTCAATAACTAAGAGAATTGTGACTTGAGTAGGAATATAGTTTCGGTTACAGACAGAAAAACACACAATCTCCATTATAATAAGATATGATATTTTAAATTTTACACACACACACACACATACACACATACATATTGATAAGTAATTAAACCAACCAAGCAACCAACTGACTTATTTGTCAGAAAATCGCAGTGATATCAGAGTCATTGCTTATGAGAGAACTGCAATAAATCAGGGTGAGGCTTCCGGAGTATATTGCTTTTCTTATAGAAAAGAAATGTCAAATATTGTTTTTTTCTTTACAGTAACATTTTGAGTAGGATCAAATTTGCCTTTTTTTATTTATTTACATTCCAACCCGCGAAATCATTATGTCTGTTCCTGTATTACAAAGGCGGAAAACTACAATCAGATTTAGACAAGTGTTAATTGCGAAATTGTATATATTCGGTCTGTTATTGAAGAAACTGATGGAAAATTTGATCTTTATTATTACTGCCAAAGAAATAACCTTTTCATCTTTAGATACTCAGTCATCAATTGACTTTAAAAACACTTCCAGACTTTTAGGCGTCTTAACGATGAGCGCATTATATGGGTTTGCTTTTTAGCTAAAAACTTCCAAACCACATTCACCCTACATAGCGTCTATCTCGCCAGACGTGAATATTTGATATATATAAAAACGTGATTTTAGAGTAAAAAGAAAACGGGTACTGTCTTTTAGTGAGATAAATAATAAGGAACATATAGATAAATACATACAATCGTATAAGGTGTGTAGTGATATGAATCAGTATTTATTGCCCCGTCGGCGGGGTTTAGGATAGGCTGACTGTATCCCTATCACACAATTCACCAGATGTAGAGGGACAATATACGCAAGGGAAAAAGTGACGTGTTTCTCTGCAAACCTAGACATGGACGCACCAGTGTAGGTCGAGCAGAAAAAAATAAATCAATGTCTGTGTGGATTCTGGGTGTCGCGCGGAGAACCTGCTAGTGGTGATGTTGGTTGGGGAGAGAGAGAGAGAGAGAGAGAGAGAGAGAGAGAAGGAGAGAAAAAGAGAATCATGGGTATCCGGGCAGATGGTCTGGGCTGAGGATGATATAAATGTATATAGTTATTGTTTAATTTATATTTATGTAGGTCGACCAGAAAAATAAATCAATGTCTGTGTGGATTCTGGGTGTCGCGCGGAGGACCTGCCAGTGGTGAGGTTGGTTGGGAGAGAGAGAGAGAGAGAGAGAGAGAGAAGGAGAGAAAAAGAGAATCATGGGTATCCGGACAGATGGCCTGGGCTGATGATAATATACATGTATATAGTTATTGTTTAATTTATATTTATATTAGTAAAGTCGGTATCAACCAAACAGAGATGGAGTCTATCCTCTTTTCACTAGCACTAGACACAGGAGATTGTTTTGGCGTCTGGGACGGAGTGCCTCACTTACCATCAGCTCCTCACTTTACTGCACAGATGTATGTGCTACTCATACGCTGAGTTGGCGAGGGCCGGTATCGAACCCGGAACCTTGTGGTTCCTTGTCGGATGGTCTACCGACTGATATAAACCGGTCCTAGTTTCTCTTTTTTATAATTTGAAAAGATTCTATCAAATGTTCTTGAATCCAGTCAAAATGAAACCTCGTTAAGCAACTACAAAATTTGATGATGCGAGAGATCTTCATGTAGGCTGTTGTAGAAAATGGACACAGAAAACCGTCTGTGTTTACGAGACTGTTTTCATTTCATATAGCGTTTATACCCTTAATAAAGGTTATGCTCCCTACTATTCTTCGTTCAGTAAAGGATAAACAGTAGACTTGTCTGGGCCCTAAAACATTGGTATGGAAACCGGTCTAGGAGAAGGACAACGATGAATTCAAACCTGATACATGAATGTGCCTAGAGACCACCTTTGGACAACACTCCTCCTGAAACTCCACACGCAAATAAACATACAGATTCAGCTTAACTCAAACTAGATGAATGCACTCGCACATACACGTATTCATGCATATATATATATATATATATATATATATATAAGTGTGTGTGTGTGTGTGTGTGTGTGCTTGTGTGTGTGTATATATATATAGATAAAAATTAATGGCAAAGTGAATGAATGGATGAAATAAAAATGAATGAAATGAGGGGGATAAATGAAAAATCCTTTCCAAGGGACCCCTCTCAAATGTATTAAAACACTTTTTGAGAGAGTGGGGTACCAGATAGAAAGTTTTTCTCATCTATTATTAGACTCCTTTGAAGCATCAAGTTAATGTTATTATTCTATAAGTTATTAGAGAAGATAAAATCCGTCTCTTACCTTTGTAATATCTATTGAGAATGGATTTGAATTTATGTATATATATATATATATAAGATTTTTGGATGCTTGTTTATTTTAGAAGCATTGCTGAATAAAGTATATATTAAATTTTTACTTGAAGGCACTTACAACGCATGTATCGCATAAAATTCGATACTTTTTCTTATAGAATAAGAAAAAAAGAAAAAGTATCGAATTTTATGCGATACATGCGTTGTAAGTGCCTTCAAGTAAAAATTTAATATTTACTTTATTCAGCAATGCTTCTAAAATAAACAAGCATCCAAAAATCTTAAAATAATAATATATAAATATAAAAATTATAATATATATATATATATATATATATATATATATATATATATATATATATATATATACAGAACAAAACGTACAAATACACTCAACAAAACAAACTAAGACATATACACAC
Organism: Doryteuthis pealeii; assembly: GCA_023376005.1. NCBI lineage: Eukaryota > Metazoa > Mollusca > Cephalopoda > Myopsida > Loliginidae > Doryteuthis > Doryteuthis pealeii. Next base: position 37,543,724 of record CM042162.1, on the reverse strand, counting down.
ATATAAAGAAACACACAGACACAATACCTAGAGCAAAATATACAAGCACATACACGCATACACAACAAAACATTGACATACATACACACATATACAAATAAACACACATGTACATGCAAAACACACACAGTTGAATATATAAATACATATACACACAAACATACACATACAAACTTACACATATGCATACACTCACAATACAAACAGACATACAAACACTTACTCACATTCAAATACATATACTTACACAATACTCACCTATATACAAACATAGAGGGAGAGAGAGAGAGTGACAGAGAGAGAGACAGAGACAGAGACACAGAGAGAAATAGAGAGAGGGTGAGAGAGAGCACACGTACAATACAAACAGAGACATACAAACACATATAAATTCATATACATGCAAAACACCCACCCTACCCACATACAATCAGAGAGAGAGAGAGAGAGAGAGAGAGAGAGAGAGAGAGAGAAAGAGAAAGAGAAAGAGAAAGAGAGAGTGTGTGTGCGTGAGAGAGAGAGAGAGTACACGCACAATACAAACAGAGTCATACAGACACATACATGCATGCAAATACATATACATGCAAAACACCCACTTATAAACACACACACACGCACACACACACACACACACACACACAGAGAGAAAGGGAAAGAATGTGTGTGTGTGTGTGTGTGTGTGTGTGTGAGAGAGAGAGAGAGAGAGAGAGAGAGAGAGAGAAAGAAAGAGAGAGAGAAGGGGAAATACACACTCACATCTCTGCTATAGGATTCTTGGCATAGGACATCTATTTCAGTTTGTAATAAATATTTTCTTATTTTTTCCCAATTATATGATTGTCGAATCCTTTATTTCATATAAGAGTGGGCTGATATTTATTTATCTATTTATTCATCTATTTTTTTGTTACTTTATTATATCCACCAATGAATGGTAGTGGTTAGGTACTAGTACGTATGTAATTCAATATGCTTTACCATTAGAATGGTAGACGATACAGTTGCAGACTGAAGACCATAAAAAAATGTCAACAATAGCATTAGCGAAGTAATACATAGACGAAGTATGCAAATAGCAAAAATATCTGGAGAAAAATTGGAAGAATTGGAGCAAAGGTAAAAAAGAGAGAAAACGCAGAGAAACTACAGAGCCAAGAAGTCAATGAAAAAGAGAAGAAAAAAATATAGAAAGAATTGATAGCATTTGAGTAAATGAAATAAAATGAAAAATAAAAAAAGAAGTAGAAGTTTAGCCGGCTGTTATATACAGAAAAAAGATCAACGACGCAGAACATTTTGATGAGATGAAAATGATCAAAAGCAGATATTTCAGTACGAGATCATATCTTATTACCATCAAGTAATTAAAATTCTAGTTTTTTTTCTTCTTCATGTGTTCACGATTATCTTCTCATTTTTTTTTTCATTTTTTTTTTCTTGGCAGGAGAAGAAATAACAACTGACAGTGATCCAATAAAAATGATTCATCGGTCTAGCTAGTGAGACAACAAATACTAGATAGTCATAGGTGATTTTACAAGTGTACGTATGTACTGGTCGAGGTAGTAGCAGTTAGTATCACAACATCAGAAATCATCGATAGATCTAGACGTAAACCTGAGTAAATATTTGACCAACCAGGTCGCCGCGGTTGCTTTGATGGTTGGTTGGTTGGTTTGTTTTAAGGCATATCAACCTTTTGGGGGTCATTTAATACCGAATGAAGTCATTTTAATATCAGGTTGCTTACAGAAATTACTTCCCATTTAAAAATCAGCAGATAAAGTATGAAATGCCGCATCCAATAAAATGATTCATCGGTCTAGCTAGTGAGACAACAAATACTAGATAGTCATAGGTGATTTTACAAGTGTACATATGTACTGGCCGAGGTAGTAGCAGGTATTATCACAACATCAGAAATCATCGATAGATCTAGATGTAAACCTGAGTACGTATTTGCCCAACCAGGTCGCCGCGGTTGCTTCGTTGATTGGTTGGTTGGTTGGTTGGTTTAAGGCATATCAACCTTTTGGGGGTCATTTAATACCGAACCAAGTCATTTTAATATCAGGTTGCTTACAGAAATTAGTTCCCATTTAAAAATCAGCAGATAAAGTATGAAATGCCGCATCCAATAAAAATGATGGATCGGTCTAGCTAGTGAGATAACAAATACTAGATAGTCATAGGTGATTTTACAAGTGTACATATGTACTAGCCGAGGTAGTAGCAGTTAGTATCACAACATCAGGAATCAGCGCCTAGATCTAGACGTAAACCTGAGCAGGTATTTGCCCAACCAGGCTGAATTAAGTCATGTTTCTTACAGAACCTACTGTTGCTTAAAAAGAAAACATCCATCTAGATATAAATCTGAACAAGTATTTACTCAACTCTGTCGGCGCGGTTGGTTGCTTGGTTTTACGGCATATCAAACTTTTTGGGTCATTTAATGCCGAATCAAGTCATTTTAATATCAGGTTGCTTACAGAAATTAGTTCCCATTTAAAAATCAGCAGATAAAGTATGAAATGCCGCATCCAATAAAATTGATGGATCGGTCTAGCTAGTGAGACAACAAATACTAGATAGGCATAGGTGATTTTACAAGTATACATATGTGCTGGTCGAGGTGGCAGCAGTTATTATCGCAACATCAGAAATCATCGATAGATCTAGATGTGAACCTGAGTAAGTATTTGCCCAACCAGGTCGCCGCGGTTGCTTCGTTGGTTGGTTGGTTGGTCGGTTGGTTGGTTTTAAGGCATATCAACCTTTTTGGGGTCATTTAATGCCGAATCAAGTCATTTTAATATCAGGTTGTTTACAGAAATTACTTCCCTTTTAAAAATAAGCAGATAAAGTATGAAATGCCGCATCCAATAAAATGATTCATTGGTCTAGCTAGTGAGACAACAAATACTAGATAGTCATAGGTAATTTTACAAGTATACATATGTACTGTTCGAGGTAGCAACAGTTATCGCAACATCAGGAATCAGCGCCTAGATCTAGACGTAAACCTGAGAAAGTATTTACCCAACCCGTTGGTTGGTTGTTTGGTTGTACCACATAAAAAACTTCTTGGGTCATTTAATACTGAAATAAGGCATGTTTCTGATAGTACCTACTGTTGCTTAAATAGACATCCATCTAGACATAAATCTGAATAAGTATTTACCCAACCGTGTCGCCACGGTTGGTTCGTTGGTTTGTTGGTTTTACGGCATATCAAGCTTTTGGGGTCACTTAATGCCGAATCGAGCCATTTAAATATAAGGTTGCTTACAGAAATGTGCGCTCATTTAAAAATCAGCAGATAAATTATGAAATAATGCATCCAATAACAATGATGCATCGGTCTAGCTAGTGAGACAACAAATACAAGATAGGCATAGGTTATTTTACAAGTATACATATGTACTGCTTGATGTAGCAGCAGTTATTATCACATTTTCAGGAATCAGTGCCTAGATCTAGACGTAAACCTGAGAAAGTATTTACCCAACCCGTTGGTTGGTTGTTTGGTTTTACGGGATATCAAACTTTTCGGGGTCATTTAATGCCGAATCAAGTAATTTTAATATCAGGTTGCTTACAGAAATGTGGAACCACTTAAGAACCAGCAGGTAAATTATGAAATTGCTCATCGCTGCCAAACTTCGATGGTCTAGCGGAAATAAAATGGATGGTTGCTTTATTGATTTTAACGGCATATCAACCAGTCTTGGGTTATGTCATGCCAAACAATTAGGAAGTAATATATGTCGTATATTTATATTTATACTTTTTAGTAATTGGTTTTAACAATGTGTTAGCACCATTTGGGATCATGTTGTATGGTATTGATTTAAGTTCATGTCTATATTCTATGTTATAATTTTATTTTCCTCAAAAAGGACAGAATGTCGTCCATGTTGACATTTTCAAATAGATCTTTTATATTGTTTGCTTTGAAATAACGGTTTCTGATGTAAGCAAAAAAACCTGCATTCCATGAATAGTGGAAATAAAAGAAATATAATATATGAGTGTACTGGTCAGGGTAGCAGCAGTTATTATCGCATGATCAGGAATCTATGCCTAAATCTGTATGTAGACCTAAAGAAATATTTATCCAACCCGGTTGTCACGGTTGGTTGGTTGTTGGTTTTACGGCATATCAAGCTTTCTGGGTCATTTAATGCCGAATGAATTCATTTGATATCACGTTGCTTACAGAAATGTGCGCCCTTTTAAAAATCAGCATGTAAGATATGAAAAGGCACATCCAATATAAATGATGCATCGGTCTAGCTAGTGAGACAACAATTACAGGCATAGGTGATTTTACAAATATAAGCGTAAAGAGAAAAAAATGGAAGTGAATTCGACAGTATGTAATATAGTGAAAAATTTAAAAAAAACACAGGTTTATAAAACGAGTGATGTTTATTTCGCCAACGCTGCAGTGCTTCAATCTGTTTCAATAGATCTTCATCAGGGCTTTTGTTAATTTAAGGAAAAATAAACTTATCACAAAGAATAAGGAGACTGTGAGAAATAACGCTAATTTTTCATTCAACATTTTTTTTAAATAGACTGACCAATAAAAGACTCTCACAGTCTCCTTATTCTCTATGATAAATTCATTTTTCTCAAATTAACAAAAGCCCTGATGAAGATCTATTGAAACAGATTGAAACCTTTTTCCCGGACGATATATTTTGATATGAACCCGGTGTTGTGTGTTCTTATTTCAGGACGTTATAAACACGGTGTCACGTGGTGTGTTTGAGTGTCACGCGGAAGAGACGTTTCTTCAGTTGTTCCCATCGATTTCATTCTATTTTCTAATTATCTCATTGATATTAATAATTCATTCGATGTTAAATTTTAATCTACTGTTAAAGTGAGTTAAAATTCAGTTAAATCATTTTTATTATTAATGGATATAATTAATGGATCTGCGTGACTATCTTGCTAACCATTACACGGCGTTCGGGTATCCCGACATGAACATGAGTAAGTCTCTTTGAAAATCCTTTGCATTTCACTTAGCGCTAATACCATTGGGAAAGGTATGAATTCTACTCTCCCTTCAGCTATGGATAAATAGTAGGATAACCTTGATCAGGCAACCGCTCTAGGAGAAGGAAAACTCTGAATTCAAACCTGATGAAATCCGCTTAAGGAATTGACCATGTGTCACATCCTGCTTGTGCGGAGGTGTTGGTAAATATATATATGGAAAATATCTATTTTGAAAACGTTCGTAGTGTAAAGGTTATTGACATTGAAAATGGATTTTGTTACCTGAGTTCAAATACTGAACGAGATTGTTTGCATTTCACATTCCGATAGTATATTAGTATATTCTATATAAGACGTACACACGGAGTTGAGGCCGTAATCTGACTGCTTTCCCACGAAACATCGGGTTGAAAAAAGGGCAGAAACTGCTCATGTATAGAGAACGCTTATCAGGTAAAATCCTACTTAACGAACATAAATTCGACCATCGTGTGTCACCCCGATGACAGCAAAAAAATACTAAAAATCAAGGAATTAACCAAATTTAATGAAATTTTCAGTGTTGATATATTAATAAATTACCAATATAATGAATCAGTTATTTTATTTGAAAACTCTTACATTTTTTCAAGTCAGTTAACTTTGAACCACATATCGTTGAGGCGTAACACAGATTCATAAACATACGGGGTTCAAAGGTAATTGTTCAGTATCATTTTTGCCCTCATTCATGAAGATGTCTAATAATGACCTTTGGAGCGACAATTTTTTGTAGTCTGATTGGCAATATACATTCACACGGGACCGAGACATCGCTCAATCATTATACCATCACAAACAAATACAAACTTCCGGAATTTCACGAAAATCCGAATAATAATACCGGAAACGATTTTTCTTTCGTTCTCTTTCTTTTTCTTTCTTGTGTATGTTTCTTTCTTTCTTACTTTTCACCTTTCTTTCTTTTTCTTTCTTTTTCTTTCCTATGTATGTTTCTTTCTTTCTTTCGTAGTGTAAAGGTTATTGACATTGAACATGGATTTTGTTACCTGAGTTCAAATACTGAACGAGATTGTTTGCTTTTCGCATTCCGGTACTACATTTGGGGAATGCATGAATCTATCTATGCTCACTCCACTCGCCGACAAATGGTTGGGAAGACTATTCGCTTTAACCTTGATAGGTTTACAATTCTATGGGAAAGAACAACTCTGAATTCAAACTAGAAGTAGAATCCGGTGGATGCTCTCCGCCAAGCTATTCCTGTATATGACACGCTAATGAGTAAGCAGCCACATAAAAAAAAAACAAGTTTTGGAACCAGGGAATAAAAAATAGAAAAATGTAATTTTAGCAAAAGATCATAAATATGAGCCTATTACCTGGAATCGATCTCAATTGGTCTGCTGGCCTAGTTTACACACTTTCAACACCAGCGACGTCTTACTTAGCTGTGACAACTAAGTACAGTAAAGTACAGTAACGAAACAATTTTGGTATTCCCTTATTTACTGAATATTCTGATTTCCAATCCATTATGTGATTAATTATTATGATTGTTTGTTTATTGATTTTAATGGCATATCAACCCGTCTGGGATTATGTCATGCCAAACGGTTAGGAAGTTATACATATCGTTTATCTATATTTATACTTTTTAGTAATTGGTTTTAACAATGTGTTAGCATTATTGGGGATTATGTTGTATGGTATTGATTTGTTTCATGTCTATATTCTATTGTATGATTTTATTTCTCTCAAAAAGAGAATATCCACCATGTTAACATTTTCAAACAGATCTTTCATATTGGTTGCTTTAATATAACGGTTTCTGATGTGAGCAAAAAACCTGCATTCCATGAATAAGTGTTTAACTGTCAAAGGTGTTTGACATGTTACACATTGTGGTTGTTGTTCTTGTTTGAGTATATAGGATTGCGTTAGTCTTGTATGACCAATGCGTACTCGGGGCACACTGACTTTCTAGTCGTGGAGTCAGAGTCGTAAGTAATTAGGAGGTCACTGAAGTACAAATCGGAGTCGTTTAAACCATACTGACTCCGACTCCAGTTGAATTTACACTTTATATGCCCCTAGTTTAGTCTGTAAAGATATACAGTACGCACGACTTCTAAATAAATTATTTAAAAAAATCATGGTTTTATATTCATCAAAAATCTGTAAAAGTGGATTCGGCGAGGTCAAAATAGTAGAGTCGGAGTCAGAGGTTTTGTGTTCCAACTCCTCAGCCTTATTTTTATACCGCTTTATTTATTCAAATTCTTTAAAGATTTATCTTTTTATTATCTGTTAACCTTTGATTAGTTATGGCACAAGGTCAGATGAATGGAGCACCCAGATCATCCCCAACTCACTAGTTGTTTTACAATTCTATACTAGCAGAGCTCCTCCTAGTTTTCCGGCATTTATTGTTTTTGTTAGAGTATATTGGATTGCGTTAGTCTTGTATGACCAATGTGTAATCGGGACACAATGACTTGTTCCTTTCTAGACTTCCTTAAAGTTGGTCTCCAGCCTTCCTAAGTGAGTTTGATTATGAAGAGTTTATTGTGGTGTGAACTATTTATGAACACCGATATATTAAATGCTAATGACAGAAAACTTCCCGGCATCGCCTGAGTAACGGGGTGGGACAAAATGTTAATCTTGTAGGTCCAGAGGAATACGTATGGTTCCTCTATAGGCGAGCACCTCATAAATAACCCCAATTGCGCCAACTCATTTAGTGTTTACTGGTTCTTAGTTGAGAGCAAGTCACACTCTTTTTACCACCTCAAGATTTTGGAAACATTGTATATTCTGACCAATAAGCCTGCTCTTTGTAAACAAAGAGAGGGCTTACTTGGTTTGAATATTATCAATCTTTAGATCTTCTCTCGCTCCCCCTTTTGAGGTAAAGAAAAGAAATTGTTCTTTTCTTCTTTTTTATTTTCTTACTCGTCCCATTTACCGGTTATTCTATTATCCTCGATATTTAGCTCTGTTGAGCGAGGATCGAAACTAGTCAGCATGCAACTCGTTTTTAATTTCCCTTCACCCTCCCTTCTATTGTAAAAAAAAAACATAATTTTTTTTCCATACAATGAATCTTCTAGGTCTTTTTAAAGCATTAATAAAATTATGTACCCCCAAAAAATTTATATATATATATAATGATCATTTCTCCGGAAATTTGATCTCTCAGTGACCGAAAGATACATACATTCCTATGTATTAATAGTTTAAAAACACCAGTCCCCGCATCAGCTCTCAGTGGCGAGGGGATAAGATATCGGACTTACCATGCGGTCAGTTGTGTCTAGCCACACTGAAGAGGCATGATATGCGAAACTCGTGTCTGTGGATGACTTATTATATATATTATATAATATATATATATATATATATATATATATATATAATATATAATATATATATGTATGTGTTTGAGTATGTTTCTCTTTGTTGGCAGCTTGTGTATGTGTTTGATACTGTGAGTATAAGAGTTAAAGTCAGAGCTTATGTAGAGATAGTTAAGAATATCTAGCGTAATCGGAAACCATATTTTACAGGATTCTTTAAACATATACGTCGGTTCCATTTAGCTTTGTTTGTTTCTTTTTTAAAATCTATCTGTACACTATTAGCAAAACTTAATTATGTCGTGGAATGACGTAAGGACTCACATGATAAACATGTAATATCAATAATTACATTTTAGTCAGCAGAATATATTCTAAAAATACTCAACGTTATTTAGTCGATTGCATAGATAAAGATTGAGTAAACCTTTTCCCATATTATATATATATATATATATATATATATATATATATATATATATATAATATTATTATTATTTACTCCTTTTGAGTTTTCACATCAGCATTAGCTGATGGTCTTTCACTGGAGTCTGAGTGACTGCAAGTCTCCTCAGGTCTCCAGGACTCTTCTGAGTATTCTGGCAGATTGCAGCAGTGCAGTGTTCTGAATGGTTTCAATCCTTCCTCTGATTTCCAAACTTTCCAAGCCCTTTTCTAATCCTTTTGGGACTGTTCCAAGTGCACCAACTACAATTGGTATCACTTTCAGTTTCATGTTCCATAACTTTTTCAGTTCTCTGGCAAGGTCCAGATATTTGTCCACTTTTTCATTTTCCTTTAGCTTCACCCTGTGATCTGCAGGTACTGCAAAATCCACCAGTTGACAAGTTCTATCTTTTTTGTTTATCAACACTAGATCTGGTCTTCTTGCTGGGATGAGGTGATCCGTTTTTATCTCAAAGTCCCAGAGAATGTTATGCGTTTCGTTCTCAAGAACAGATTCTGGTTTAAGCATATACCATTTTGTTGTATGGTTAAAATTTATTTTTTTGCATAACTCCCAGTGGATCACCTTCCAAACCCAGCCGTGTCTTGTTTTGTATTCTCGTTGTGCTAGTTTGCTACGTTATTATTATTATTGCTACATTATTATTATTATTATTATTATTATTATTATTATTATTATTATTATTATTATTTTGAAGGCTATTCCAATGCAATATATATTGTCCAAAGTCTTTTTAATTTCGAAGTATCTTCATCTTCAATGATGTTTTCGATATGAACCCGGTGTTGTATGTTTAGATTTCTGGATGTTATAAACACGGTGTCACGTGGTGTAATTGAGCGACACACGGAAGAGGCGCTTCTTTAGTTGTTACCCTCGATTTCATTCTATTTTTTAATTATTTCTTTGATACTAATAATTCATTCGATGTTAAATCTTAATCTACGGTTAAAGTGAGTTAACATTCAGTTAAAATCGTAAAATAAAAAAACACCCTCCGGGTGATGTAAAATAGATTTTTGAAACATATTGCCTGAGGGATGGGAGTAAAAAATTCAATGTCAGCGAGTTTGTACCCTAAGGAAGTAAAATCATCAAATTAATTAAAGGATTAAAAAATAAAACAATTTGAAATGTAAACTTTAAATATGTATTAAAATAAAACAAACTATATATAGATATATAATACCAGTCATGTATTTATTAAAACTTGTTTTAAAAAAAAACAATGAGGACTGTCTAATGTTGCATGTTCAAATTTTGAGTGTATTTATTCTGTTATGGCGAGTTTTGAGTAAAGTGACGTAAACAGTGACGTAAGTTTTGTTACAGACAAAAACCAGAAGCGAATCTCCATTATTAATAGATATGTATTTAAGGGATGTGCATGTTAATTAATGATATATTTAGTGTTTAATACTAACCTGTTGTTAATCTGAGGCTGTAAAAATAGCTATCGAAAAACCCTCATTAATTTTGAGATTACTAACAATAAGTACTATTGCTTCTATTCGAACTGGAAAATTATTATCATTATTTTTGCATTTAATTAAATGTTTATGGAATGAGGATGCATGTGTGTTGATGTGTCCTTTAATTCTGATGTGGTGGAGTCTGATTGTACTTCCTATATAAAAACCATGGCTTTTAAGCAAATTAAACGATAAATAATATAAGTTTTTTGCCTATATTTAGATCTCTTATTGGGCAGTTATCTAATTTGTATTTTTGACAGTATTGTTATGTTTCTTCGTTAGGTATTGGCGTACTGGGGGTCCAGAGTGGACCAGTTAAATATCGAACCTTCCTTGTAATTAGCCCTTTTTTTAAATTGTTTCCCAAAAGTGACAAAAACCGACCGGTCAGCACAGGGTTTTTTGCATTACTGGTAGTTTCCCGATTATGTATCGATCATGTAAGACCCTATGGGCCACAACGTGTCATCCACGTTGTGTGGAAGCATCTAAAAGGCATATCCAATCTCCGGGTTGAAGTGTCCCTTTGTTGCCTTCAGCCATGTGTCAGAATAAATCAAGTTGACATGTTTCAACATATCTGATTTACGACAAAGAAAACCGGTGTATATACTACTACAACGTCCGATGCTGCTTTCATGTTATTTCATATCTAATAGTAGAGTGTACCTTCTCACAAGTCTATTCTATATAAGACGTAGAAACGGAGTTGAGGCCGTAATCTGACTGCTTTTCTACGAAACAGGGTTAAAAAAAGGGCAGAAACTGCTCATGTATAGAGAACGCTAATCGGGTAAAATCCTACTTAACGAACATAAATTCGACCATCGTATGTCACCCTGCCGAAAGCAAAAAAAAAAAAATACTAAAAATCAAGGAATTAACCAAATTTAATGAAATTTTCAGTGTTGATATATTAATAAATTACCAATATAATGAATCAGTTATTTTATTTGAAAACTCTTACATTTTTTCAGGTCAGTTAACTATGAAACACGTATCTTTGAGGCGTAACACAGATTCATAAACATACGTGGTTCAGAGGTAATTGTTCAGTATCATTTTTGCACTCATTCATGAAGATGTCTAATAATGACCTTTGGAGTGATAAGATTTTGTAGTCTGATTGGCGATATACATCCCCACGGGACCGAGACAACGCTCAATCATTACAACATCACAAACAAATACATACTTCTGGAATTTCACAAAAATCCGAATAATAATACCGGAAACGATTTTTCTTTCGTTCTCTTTCTTTTTCTTTCTTGTGTATGTTTCTTTCTTTCTTACTTTCCGTCTTTCTTTCTTTTTCTTTCTGTGCCGACAATTTTTGGGAGAATATGTGCTTAATTGAAGTCGTACCTAATTTTGAAAATTAAGTGATTAATAATTAATTAATTAGCGGGAATGCCTATTTAAATATAAGGCTAAACAAATCGAGAAAAATCAATCTCTGTATGTACATTTCGGCCTATTAGACCTCATCAGCAGAGCTATAGATAGAAGACCGCCCTGTGCGTCAGCTTGACAGTCCGGTTTCGAATCAATGCACAGGGCGGTCTTCCTATCTATAGCTCTGCTGATGAGGTCTAATAGACCGAAATGTACATACAGAGATTGATTTTTCTCGATTTGTTTAGCCTTACATTTAAATAGGCATTCCCGACTAATTAATTAATTATTAATCAATTAATTTTCAAAATTAGGTACGACTTCAATTAAGCACATATTCTCCCAGGAATTGTCAGCAAAAAGCCATATCCAAACACACCGTGTTTACATACCTATCATATATATATATATATATATATATATATATATATATATATATATAATATATATAAAGAGAAACTGACATTTTAACGTATAAATGTGACAACGATTCATCGCAGAAAAAAGAAAGAGTCCATTAAATATTGTTTACCATACTAAGTAAACAGAAAACAGGCGCAGAAATATTTTTAAAAAACAGGCACAAGGGAGGAGGGATAATCCACTGAGAATTTTGAAAGCCAGAATAGATAAAACTAAAGAGAATATTTTTAGTTAAATCCTACTTAACTGATATAAATTCCACCATCATATGTCACCTCGCCGAAAGAAAAAAATACTAAAAATCGATGAATTAACCGAATTTAATGAAATTTTCAGTGTTGACACATTAATTAATGTTATATAGTCAGGTCACGTGAGTATTAGGTGGAGAATCCGTCGTCTAAGTACTTCAAGTGAGTTCTGCACAGAGTAATCTGTGTGTTCTTAAATAGTGATTTGAACCATCGCCACTGTTAAGGTACGGGGGAGATGGTTCATTCCATTATATCAATTAATAAAGTATATAATGGACCAGTTATTTTATTTAAAATGTTTTAAATATTTTCAGATCAGTTAACTTTAAACAACGTATGTTTGTGAATCTGTGTTACGCCTCAAAGATACATAGTTCAAAGTTAACTGACCTGAAAAAATGTACGAGTTTTCAAATAAAAATAACTGGTGCATTATGTACTTTTTTCATTAATGTATCAACACGGAAAATTTGATTAGATTCAGTTAATTCCTTGATTTTTAGTAATCTTTTTCTTTCGGCGGGGCATTATATTAGTTATTCATTAATGTATCAACACTGAAAATTTAATTAAATTCGCTTAATTCCTTGACTTTTAGTATATTTTTTCTTTCGGCGGGGTTACATACGATGGTGGAATTTATGTCCATTAAGTAGGATTTAACCACATTTTTTTAGAGAGAGAGAGAGAGTGAGAGAGAGAGAGAGGGCGATTGAGAGAGAGAGAGAGAGAGAGAGAGAGAAAGAAAGAAAGAAAGAGAAAGAGGGAGAGAAAGAGAAAGATAGAGATGAAACAGTCAATTCAATAGTGAATGCAGCAAACTGACCTAAAAAGTTCAATGACAAGCATATCTAAATAAGGGGCCATCGATTTGGTATTGTGCAAAGACACAAACAATTACCATACTGTCCTAGAGGACACTATGTCATATGATATACAAAAGATTATCAAATATCTGATATGTAATGTACACAGGCCTCTAAAATATATACTACTTTTAAATGTGATATACACAATTCTACCAAATATATGACAATTAAATGTGGCAAACACCAGTTACTTAGATATGTGACACTATGCCATGTTATATAAATAATACTCTCATATTTGTAACACTGTGAAATAGGATATAAATAATACTCTCAAATATGTGATACGCTGAAGCGCGATATAGACAATGCTCTCAAATATGTGACATTTTGCAATGTGATATAAATAATATGACAATAAGAAATTTAACAAGAGTTTATTATAATTTAAGGCACTCATTATATATATATATATATATATATATAATATATATATATATATATGGACCCTAACGAAACGCCTTGAGAATAAGCTAGATGGGAGCTGCACAAGAATGCTGCGAGCAGTCCTGAATAAGTCGTGGAAACAGACCCAATCAAGAAGCAGCTGTATGACCACCTGCCTCCAATATCACAAACCATACGAGTAAGGAGGGCTAGGCATGCGGGGCACTACTGGAGAAGTAGGGATGAGCTCGTAAGCGACTTATTACTGTGGAGGCCAACACATGGACATGCTAACGTAGGCCGCCCAGCCAGGACCTACATTGACCAACTATGTAAAGATACTGGATGCTGCGCGGAGGAGCTCCCAGAGTCGATGAGTGATAGGGAGGGTTGGCGAGAGACCGCCATGGATATCCGTGCAAATTGCGTGACATGATGATGATGATGATGATATATATATATATATATCAAGCCCTTCGCACGAGTAGGATGCAACACAATGTCAATTTCTTAAGCGGAGTTTAACGGATTTGAATTTGCAGTTTTCCTTGTACTAGACTGGCTACCTATCGAAGGTTAAAGAATCACGTCTGTCATACTATTTACCTATAGCTGGAAGGAGAATACATGGATTCATACTTTTCCTAAGAGCAATAGCGCAATATGACACCCAAATAGCCTCGTCCAGGATTTGAACTCAGATCGACTAGTCCATATCTACGACTCTAACTATTACACCACGCACAATTCATATATGTTACTCTCTGACATATGATATACACAACGCTCTTAATTATATGACACAATGAAATATTATATACACGTGTATCTTGCATATATAACACTACTTATAAAGAATTGCTGCTTTTAATTGGTCTCATAGAAATCACTATTTTTAATCAATAATTTCATTCACTAGAATGTCACAGTATAGGAAGCGGCATCTTATTGTATGGTTCACACAAATGTTCAATTTATTATTCTCTTTCAGTTTCACCATCTTCCCTGCCAAAATATCGGCACAGAGCATATGATGATTTTTTTCTTCTTTTCAGCAAAATGCAAAACTAGTCTCATGGACTAAAGAATCTGCTTGTATCACAAAATATCATTTGAATTTTTTTTAAGTTTTTTTTTTATCAGGACTAAAAAAGAAATATCTTATCCTGAGGTAAACATTAATGAAAAATAAATTGGTAATTTTTATTAAAAATATATAAATCAATCAAAACAAATATATTGAATATTTTTGTTAAATCTCTGTATACTTATGAAGAATAATTGGGAACTAATTTGAATATCAGTAACAACCTCTCTAATAATAATAACATGATATTCACCTGGATACCAAGTCACATTGGTATCCAAGGAAATGAAAAAGCAGACAAAGATGAAAAAAAAACCCACTTCAAACAGATATGAGCAAATCTAAAATCAACCATAAATAAATTTATATTATACAAATGGCAGATATCATGGGACAATCAAACCCCCCAAAAAACTTCACGAAATGCAAGAAGCTATTGGAGAGTGGCCGACAGGCCACAGAAGTATTAGAAGAGAAGTACTACTCGCCAGATTGCGTATTAGGCACACCCACATTACCCATTCGTACCTGTTAAAATGGGAGGATGCCCCAGTTTGCCCAACATGCAAAGTACAACTTACAACCAAACATATCCTTCTAAATTGTAACAGCCTTAAACATATCCGCACTAATTACTATCAAGCAAGAACCCTGAGGGACATCTTTAAAAATACGAACACTGAAAACATTTTAAATAAAAAAAACAACCTTTTCAACAAGATATAACAAAACATAACCGAATATCTTCATAGAACCACTACTTTAAAGTCAGAAATCAAAAATAATATTTTTTGGCATTAAATGACCCACAGAAGTTGATTTGCCGTTAAACAAACCTCAAACTCAAACTCATTGTAGGCCATTCTAAAAAAATAGATCCAATCAATTTATTTGAAAAAATAAGAGACACAAAATTATTTGCGTGATAAGATAAAAACAGATCACCTAATGTATGGGTGTCCATACTCTTTGCCATTTGGGCAATATTTGATTAAGTGAAGATACCCGTTCACTTCAGGTCTAATACACTTGGGAAAGATTTGAAACGACTCTTTTCCCCTCAACAATTGCTTTGGAATCAATTCCCCGAAGAATGTGGATAAGCAAAGAAACCAAACCAAACCAAACTAAACGTCACAACTTCTATATTTAAAGTAACGCATTTTTGCCTGTTTGGTAACACTGATTGAATATTGACTGTTCGATATTAATTCAATGCTAGATCCTTTAGTAAACAGTTGACTTGAACGAGCCTAAAATTTCACACTCATTTAGCATGTCTTTTGGATTTAAGGAACACACACACACACACACACACACACACACACACACACACACACACACACACACACACACACACACACATATATATATATATATATATATAATTATTTATTTATACATAGATATGTATATATAAATATGTCTGTATGCACACACAAACATATATAATATATATATATATAATATATATTATATATATATATATATTATATATATATATATATAACATCTATATATCTCTCTCCATCTTCCTCTCTCTCTCTCTATATATATATATATATATATATATACACACACACATATATATATATATATATAGAGAGAGAGAGAGGGAGAGAGAGAGAGAGAGAGAGAGAGAGAGAGAGGGAGAGACGTTTAAAATTGAATGGTTTAAGATACGAATCATTTAAAATCTACCGATATAATTTTCTCCCATAATTATTTTTTTGTCTGCCATCATTTTTTACCCATTTTCAATGTAGTGGGTGTATTACATTTATCTCCTACGTAATGCCAGAAGTCACTAAGAAGAGTTTGTGTTTATTTTATGTATGAATTTATATGTCAACTCAGCCCGAGTATTCAAATTGGGTTACAAAATTTTACAAAATCATATTGGGTCACAAAATTCTGCTACTCTTAATTTTTCTTGCAGGCACAGTACACAGGGATTATCATTCCGTTTATTTGAAGGTGCTTAATATTCATTTTAACAACAGAGTGTGTTTTTCATACCCTCATATATATATATATATATATATATATATATATATATATATGACTCCGAAAATAAATCAGGAGCTGGAGTCCCTACGGTGGTGCAATGCTGAAATCCAGTGCTACACATTAATATCTGCGACACTACCGTTGCCAAACGACATTAGTCCCTTACTTTTCCTTTGGATCCCAGCGGCAGTGTGGAGAGGGGAGATTTGCTGCATGGGCAACAGCTCATCCTCCATATGAAACTGCCCAGCCTATGCAGTTAAAAAAACCTTGACACTACTCCATCGTCTCTCGTAGAGGGAAGGCTGCCAACCTTATATATATATATATATATATATATATATATATATATATATATATATATATATATATATATATAAGGCTGACAACCTTATCTATCTATCTATCTATATGTATTAAACAGCCATTATAATAGAAAAGTTGCAGAAACACACACAACCTATCAAATATCGAACCTATATTCTGCAAAAATAATAGATCAATGCCTGAAGAAGACAAGAGATCAGAAACACGTGTCGCGTATGTAAGATAAAAAGAATTTAAAAAATTTTCTGAGAACATAATACATTTTGCGGACCTTCTTCTTTTTTATAAAATATTAAATTTTCTTCCGTTGGAACCAGAACAACATATATATATATATATATATATATATATATATATATATATATATATATATATATACTAGCAAATATATGCACCCTCCGGTTGCAAGTATTTAAGTTTTAATGTAATAAAATATTGTATCAAATTAGAAAGGCTAACGAAACTAAATAAGAATACAGATAAAAAGTTTTGAAACAGAGGCAGTATAATTGAAAAATAGAACAACTGAAACTTACTCTTCCATCTATCTCGTTTTTCATTGTTATTTTTTCTAATTTAAGTATTTAGTTAAAAGAGGAAATGAAAAATAAAATGACAGTTATTTTTTCTTGTTAATGGATTTCATTTAAGGTTTGAAGAGATTTTTGCTTATATTCATTAAAATAAAACCAAACAGTTAGAAATCAATAATACTAATCACATATTTATTAAAATCACATTTTTAATATCAATATGCAAATTAGCCTCCCCGTTCACACTGTAAACTGCTCTTTTGTTGTATATATAAATATAATTGCATGTTGTTAGTATGTAGATATGGTTAACAGTATTAATAATGTAAAACAATTTTACTAATAATTGAGGTTTAAATAAAAATAAAATCATTGAGAATGTGATGTCAATGACTAACGGAATTGTGACTTGGGTAGTGATATAGTTTCGGTTACAGACAGTAAAACACACCATCTCCATTATAATAACTAGCAAATATATGCACCTTCCGGGTGCACGTATCTAAGTTTTAATGTAATAAAATATCATATTAAATTAGAAAGGCTAATGAAACTAAATAAGAATGCAGATAAACGATTTCAAACAGAGGGAGGTATAATAGAAAAATAGAACAACTGAGACTTACTCTTCCATCACTCCATCTTTCATTGTTATTTTTCTAATCTAAGTATTTAGTTAAAAGAGGAAGTAAAGAATAAAATGACAGTTATTTTTTCTTGTTAATGGATTTTATTCAAGATTCATTGAAGAGATTTTTACTTATATTCATTAAAATAAAACTAAACAGTTAAAAATCAATAATGCTAAGCACATATTTAATAAAATCACATTTTTAATATCAATATGCAAATCAGCCTTCCCGTTCACACTGTAAACCGCTATTTTGTTGTATATATAAATATAATTGCATGTTGTTAATATGTAGATATGATTAACAGTATTAATAATGGACAACAATCTTATTAATAATTGAGATTTAAATAAAATTAACATCATGGAGAATGTGATGTCAATAACTAAAGAAATTGTGACTTGAGTAGTAATATAGTTTCGGTTACAGACAGAAAAACACACAATCTCCATTATAATAATATATATATATATATATATATATATATATATATATATATATATATATCACATCATTTACACTTAAGAGAAAATCCATGTATTGGAAACTTGCCAATAATATCGATTGTATCTAAGTATTCATCGGTGGTACTAAAGAGTGGAAATCGGAATTTTTAGAGCTGACATTTAATTCTGGATTTTATAATGTGAATGATTCAATTTATATAGATCGCTTTCAGAAATCATTATCTTGATTGTTCTTGGTTCTTCGCCATTGTTTACCATAAAAATCTATTATTTCATCAGCCCATCTTCTCTTTTTAATTGTTTTCTAGGCCTTTCTCGACATTCTATTAATCATGTGTACTATATGTTATACCCTTTAAATACGTGTCACTTGCATTTTTACTCTGATAACGTCTATCATCATTCATCAATAATGCAATGATACTAGTTTTTTGAAAGGGAGTGAGACAACTCTGTTATTAATTCATGTAATCCTAATGAACCTTATGCTCGATATGGGAATTGATAAAAAATTAACGAACATGCCTTTATCTATCTATCTATCTATCTATCTATCCATATCTATAGCTATATCTATCTATCTATCTATATCTATCTATAATATATATATATATATATATAATATATATAACATATATATATATATATATATATATATATATTGGTTAGGAGGTTGATTTAGAAGGCTATCACAATGCAGGTTAAAGAAAAATAGTAATACGGTAACAATGATGTTGTGTGTTAACCTGTATATAATTCTTGAATTTTCGAGATAATACCTCTTTTTCAAAAGATCACTGGAACTGAAGCAGTCTAGTTATGGCATTTCTTTTTAAATGAATATATACACCAATATATACACAATGCTTCAAGCAAATTATAAAACTCTTATATATATATATATATATATATATATATATATATATATGGTATTTGTGGAAAAATTGACTTACCGGTGAAAATAGTCACAATGGTTAGTATCACAATGATAACAGAGCGATATAACAAATATAAAGTGCTCAATACGTTAGTAGAGCAAATTTATTATCATAAAGGCACAACTGTTTATCGCGAAAAAATACACACGTGAACTCGACTGCAATTAATCATTATCTTGATTAATCCAGTGGATTTAACCCTGAAGATCTTTATGGTGAAACTCGAGTAGGTTATTACCATGTACCTTTAAGATAATATATATATATATATATATATATATATATATATACTAGTTACAAACTTGTGAGCCCCCCTACAAATTTCTACTGCCTCTGTTCGTTTAAACTTGTGAGTCCTTCCTACTAATTCCTACTGCTACTGCTCGTTCTAAAAGCGAAACAACGGACACATTCCACCAGTTTCACACTTGATGATGGCACAAAGACGTTCAGAAAGCGCTCGTGAAAGAACCTTTGTTGGATTGCTACACCAATTCCATCCAGATATTAAAAAGATCGCCAGACAGAAAGGATCGAACAAAAACTCGTCTTATATATATATATATATATATATATATATATATATATATATATATATATATATATATATATATATATATATATTTCTCAATTTTCATAGTATTGTAAGAACGCTAACTCCCTTTCAAAACATCTTTGAACAGATTGATAAACAAGGACTATCACAGTCTCCTCATTATTCTGTGATAATTTTGTTTTTTACTCATCCTTATATCAACAACAATTCTACTTAACAGATCGAAACACTGCAGCGTCAGCTAATAAACTTACCACTCATTTTTTATTTAAACCTGTGTTTTTTTCAAATTTCTCACTATACTACATACTGTCAGATTCATTTCCATTTCTCCCCCCCCATATATATATATATATATATATATATATATATATATATAAGTTAGGGTAGGTTGGACCTGAAATCATCGGCGCTTGACTAGGGCAGTTTCTCACCTATCAGTAAAGTAAGCACCATTGACTTCCTGTCCACGTTACCCTAATTTAAATATATAATCTCTATCAACAATATTTAGCACTATTTATTTATAGATATTATACCCTATATTACGCATATCCTTTCATGGGCCGGGTTAGTTCAGTCGGTAGAGCGTTCGGCTAGAAGCCACAAGTTTCCAAGTTCGATACCGGTCCTCGCCAACTCAGCGTTTGAATAGCACAGGGATCTGTGCGGTAAAATAAGGAACTTTACGCATATACTTAAAAAAAAATATATATATATATATATATATATATATATATATATACGTGAGTGTGCGTATACATGGTGTGTCATGAAAGTATCGAGATTGAAGCTGTATTTACCAAGATCGAAATGAAAAATGAATTGAATGATAACTTTTATCAGAATACAAGGTGTGTAAAATTGACAAGTTTGACGGTGTATTTACCAAGATAGAAATGAACAATGAATGGAACGTTAATTTTTCGGCATTCAGGTTGTGTCAAAATTTACTAAAAATATCGATTCCTTTTTTTATATATATATAATATATATATATTATAATATATATATGAATACTGGAGTAAATCCGATAGAATGTGGTAAGGATGAAGGAAAAATGGACAAAAAGGAATAACTCACCATCCTGAATTACCCAAGTATTTTAATCCAACTTCTTCCTACCACACCCCACTCCTAACAAGCACTCAGTCACCTCCTCATCTTATCACCCCGAACAAATCACAATCTTTTGATCTTTACACCTCTTCTTTCCATGATAGATGTCCTCTTATAAACCAAATCCTCACAAACCATTCCATTCCATCCTGAATTACTCACCAAACTCTCCCCCACCCTCTCACTTTCTCTTCTATAAATACAAATGTATGTATGATGCTTTAATAAACTTACTGAAGAAGTACCGCTTAACGTGGAACGAAATATATCTCCACATCTAGTTACTTTAAGTTATTCCTTTTTGTCCATTTCTCCTTTATCCTTACCACACACACATACACACACACACACACACACATACACACGCAGAGACACACACACACGCGCACGCACGCATACACACATACACACACACACACACACACATATATATATATATATATATATTAGGGAGATTATGTGCTTAATTAAAGGCATATATAAGTAAAGTAAAGTCGTCGGGGCGGCCTAAAGTCGGTATCAGCCAGTCAGCGATGGAGTCTATCCCATTTTCAATAGTGCTAGACCAAGGAGATTGTTTGGGGAGTCTGAGGTGGAGTGCCACACCTACCATCAGCTCATTACTTTACCGCACAGATCCCTGTGGTTTCTAGCCGAACGCTCTACCGACTGAGCTAACCCGGCCCATAATATATATATATATATATATATATATATATATATATATATATATTGTTAGAATGATAGGAATATATCAATTATAACATGATGTCGTTTGTCATGCACAGGTGACACAAATTATTTCATCCTGTATCTCATAGTTCGGATTCACCGTTTTTATTCAGATTTTTTCTTGTTCTGATCCTTTTATTTTCGGTTCCATTCTATATTTCATGAATAGCTACCACAAACTCATTGGCATTCCTAGTAGAACATCGAAATACATCGCATGTAATATGTACGTTTTATTAGAAGAACTGTCACCAGCGATTACGCTCTCTCTTAATGAAATCATCGCATAGCAATTGAATCTTCCATGTATAATAACTTAGTAAATTTTGTATTAATATAGTGTATCTCAAGCGACTTTCGTGGCAGTGAATGTCCAAAGTATATTTAATGATGTGACGGGCGATGCAGAATAATCAAGTATTGTAATTGCTAATTGCCAATGGATC
Organism: Doryteuthis pealeii; assembly: GCA_023376005.1. Taxonomy (NCBI): domain Eukaryota; kingdom Metazoa; phylum Mollusca; class Cephalopoda; order Myopsida; family Loliginidae; genus Doryteuthis; species Doryteuthis pealeii. Next base: position 37,521,224 of record CM042162.1, on the reverse strand, counting down.
CACAGGGCATCGAATTCAAATGCTGACATTGAAATAGCTCAAAGATTTCAACTGAGTTAGTTATGGATTCACACTGGTGCCATAAAAGTTTGTTTGATCGAAAAAAAACCAGGTTTATGAACGCTGATTTTAAAGGCAAACCGAAACTTCTTTCTATGTGGTTAGTCCAACAAAATGGACATTGCAGATGTTCAGTTTGCAACTAGATAACAGGGGTCAGGATTTGCGCTCACGTTTATCATCATAATTTCTCAAGTTAGATAACTTATTCATCATCATCATCACCATATCATGTCAGTAGCGCGGATATCCATGACAATCTCTTGCCAACCCTCCCTATCACTCATTGACCCCGTACATAGCTGGTCTATGTAGGTCTTTGCTGGAGGGCCAGCACTAGTATGCCCATCTGCGGGTTTCCACAGAAGGACGTCGCTTATTAGCTCATCTTTACTTTTCCAGCAGTGCCCGACATGTCTTGTTAGCCTTATTCTGATGCTTTGTGTAACAGGGGGTTTGTGGCCGTATAGCTGCTTTCTAGTAGTTGATGTCATGTTATTAATGTAGATCCCCAAAATATACCATTTCAATAAACAGTTTTACTACAGGAAATTCCTGTGGTGTGAGTACCAGGGGTTAGCTGGAAGGGGCACTCACTTTGATTCAAAATAATAATACTGGGTGAATCAAAATAATAATAATAATACTGCATTACGGTGAATCAAAATAATAATACAGGATGAATCAAAATGATAATACTGCATTCTGGTGAATGATATGCTGGTGAATCAAAATGATAATACTGCATTACGTGGTGAATCAAAATAATAATAATAATACTGCATTATGGTGAATCAAAATGATAATACTGCATTACGGTAAATCAAAATGGTAATACTGCATTACGGCGAATCAAAATAATAATAATAATAATACTGCATTACGGTGAATCAAATAACAATAATAATACTTAGGTGAATCAAATGATCATACTGCATTACAGTGAATCAAAATAATAATAATAATACTGCATTACGGTGAATCAAATAACAATAAATACTGCATTATGGTGAATCAAATGATCATACTGCATTACAGTGAATCATAATAATAATAATACTGCATTACGTGACTGCATTACGGTGAATCAAATAATAATACTTCATTACGGTGAATCTGCATTACGTGAATAATGGTGAATCAAAATAATAATAATAGTACTGCATTATCAAAAATGATAATACTGCATTACGGTGAATCAAAATGATAATACTGCATTACGGTGAATCAAATAATAAATACTGCGGTTAATCAAAATGATAATAATACTGCATTACGGTTAATCAAATGATATTGCATTACGGTAATCAAAATGATAATACTGCATAATACGTGAATCAAAATGATAATACTGCATCACGGTGAATCAAAATGACTTTCTCTTCTATAACTTTTCAAATTTGAATTTTTAAATATTTTCCCAAATATAGATAAAATCTTCATTAATTTTGCTCAAAAACCAAGCCCTCGTGATATTCATTTATTTAGGAAGCGCGTGGTGTAATGGTTAAAGTCATGGGAAATGGAATTGTCACCCCGAGTTCAAATCCTGGACGTGGTAATTGCATTTCACTTAGCGCTAATACCCTTGGGAAATGTATGAATCCTACTCTCCCTCCAGCTATGGGTAAATAGTAGGGCAGACTGGGCTCTTTAACATTGGTTAGGCAACCGGTCTAGGAGAAGGAACACTCTGAATTCAAACCTGCTGAACTCTTAAGAAATTGACCATGTGTCGCATCCTGCTCGTGCGGAGGGGTTGGTATATATATATATATATTTATTTTGACGTTAATGGTTTTATTTTAAAAGTTTCCTCCGGACATACAGATACACACAACTGCCCTTTATATATGTATAGATGTAAATGAACGAACTACCTTGACTCGATTTTGAACTCACTCACTACGGTGTCATAGTCCATCACGTTAGCCGCTGGACTACGGAACTCCCCCTAAACAAAGATTGCTGGAGAATCCGTTTCCATTACAGGGCCGCTTTTTCATTGGTTCATCGTCCTTCTCTTCTCTTTGCATATCTAAGTTTTCTCTTCCCCCAAAGCTCTCAACATTAGGAATGGTTATTGAACAAGATCTGAAGATGGCGGACTGGGTTGAATCGTGCAAACTTGCACTTGTTTCTGAAAGAGATCATTTAACATATTCTTGATACCTTCCAGGTTCACCAAAAAGCACTGTAGGGAGAAGAGATGAGGTATATATATATATATATATATATATATATATATATATATATATATATATATATATAATATTATTCCTACTGTAAAATAAATGAAAGACAAAAGCAGAGGAAAGAATAAAATTTGGCTATGAAAGAAGAAAGAAAGATACGTAAGAACGAGTAAAAGAAAAAAGAAAGAGAGAACATAAATAAATATAAAACAAATCTATTAATAATGGAGATTCGCTTCCGGTTTTTGCCTGTAACAAAAATTACGTCACTGCTTACGTCACATTACCCAAAATCGTCATAACATAGAATAAAATTTATTCTACGATTTTTGGCATGTTCAAATTTTTATTGTATTAATTAATGATGCAACATTAGACAGTACTCATTGTTTTTTAAAACAAGTTTTAATAAATACATGACTGGTATTATACATATATATATAGTTTGTTTTATTCTAATACATATTTAAAGTTTACAATTCAAATTGTTTTATTTTTTAATCCTGTAATGAATATGATGATTTTACTTACTTAGGGTACAAACTCGCTGACATTGAATTTTTTACACCCGCCCCTCAGGCAATATGTATCAAAAATCTATTTTTACATCGCCCGGAGGGTGTTTTTTTATTTTGTACTAGTGAAATTAAATAAGAAATAGAAAACCATAAAGGAATAGAGAGCAAAATAAATCTATTTAAAAAAAAAAATTTTTGCAAACGGTTATATGGCATTCAGTATTCCTATCTAGTATAAATAATTTGCAAACAGATCTATTTGACCCTAACCCTTACTGCCACTCCGCGTCAGAGAAGACCTGAGAGTAATGATAATAAAGGGCTTCTTGACCCGGCCACCCCAGACCTTCATAACTAAAGCCTCACCATCAGATACAATGTAGTGTCATGCCCAGCATAATCAGCGTATTCTAAGTCCGTTCGACAGGTGAAAAAATAGCTACAATTTCTACCAAATGCGGTCTGTGAACATACATGTCTGAAAATTACGTTATCCTAATCTTCCGGGCGGGGAAGAGAGTATCTACTTTCATTTAATAATAATTTGTTTGCACACATTTATATAATTTCAAGTAATTAATAATTATATTCAGTAAACAGTTATAGCTTCAAGGGACTATTCCAAATAGCCTTGAAAATCAGTATTTATATTTATATTTGATATTGAACACTGAAGTCTGTTAATAGATAGAAATGCACAACTATCTCTGTTAAGTATCTGGCCGCCATCTTTGGCCAGTTGTAAGGAACTTAAAGTAAATAAGTAAGTCCCGAGTTATAGAATCCTTTGGTAAGTGAATAAGTCATGTGATATAGAATCCTTCGGTAAGTGAATATAAGTCCCGTGATACAATACTACGTTCCGTCGTCCATGAAGATCCAAGTAGTTGTGAGTAGCAAAGATTAGAATCAGCCAGTATAAATAATAATATCAGCAGCAGAGCACTGCCAGTGATTGGACAATAGGTTGGTCACGTGCTTATCGGCGAGTCTATAAGTAGAAGTGAACATCTGGCACACGTCTTATATAAAAAAATTCCAACAATCTCTACTGTCACTTTAGTCTGATTTCACTTCCTGTTTATCCTGCTGCATTCATATTGATAAATAAGAAAAATTATCTTAGAGCGATACAAGCCAGGATCTTGGAATAAGAAATAGACAATCGTATTTCTCTATACTTTCAGAGGCATACCTTTGAAATATGAATATGAATCATCGGTTCATATCTTGGCTTCAATAAAGACCATTGTTGCTGCTGGGAAATAACCAACTCGCATAACGTTCCTGTCTATATTTATCATATTCCTGATTTTTAAAAAAGCGAAGAAAGATTTAGGAAGAATATTATGAAAGAAGGTCAAAGTGGAAATTATTTACTATTTTCATGTATATTCGTCACCTTCTTCGCACGAATCAGAGTGTTACATAATCTATGCGGTTGCATAACATTATTGTCAATCCCCTGTAATTCCGAGGGGATGAACCCTTTCATACCATGGCCGGGTCTTTCTATGGAAAATTACAGAAGCCCGCCAAATATGTGAAGTCACGTGGGACCTTTTTCAGAGTCCCCAGTTTGCAGTTATACGTCAGGCAGAGCAGCGGCCATTTTATGCTCTGCCTAAAACTGGAACTGACGCGCGCTATGTTATGTCTGGGTTGGGGATTTACCGAATAAAGTAACATTAAAAGAAAATCGAAGTCTTGTGTTTACTAAAAACTAACAATGGCACAGGGCGTCTTATAACGAGAAATCCCCCATAGAAGACCAGACCGGAATCCCCAAGTTAACACCAGACGCTAGACCAGACCAAGATGATAAACGATCAGAATAGCAAAGCCGGCCAGAAGAGAAGACGACTAGAAGTAAGAAGTAAGAAAAGGGTAAACAACATTATATCGATTTGGTTTAGTGAAAACCTCAGTATGCAATAGGATGTGACACAAAGACACTTTCTATTCCGGAGTTCAGCATGTTTGAATTCAGAGTATTTCTTTTCCTAGACTGGTTGTTTTACAGCAATACCAAAAGCTGAAGAGAGAATAGTGGAATTCATAAATTTCTCTAAAATATCAGCTTTGAAATGCAAAGAGCCTTGTCAAGGATTTAATCTAGTGTCACCGAATCCATTTCCCGCCACAATAACCATTACACAACGCGCATCTACCATTGCTATTTTCGTTTGTGCACTAATTCCGATTTTCAGAATAACGATTTTTAATCGATCTAAACTAAAACCCTTTCCTACGTAATTCCTATTTCCATTAACATGATTGATGATGGGATTCTAATGACATGTATATTGGGTCAAAGGTTGTTTTGCTTTGTTAACGATTTTAATGGAAATGTTTCTGCATTCAAACTTTCAACATGTCTTTCGACGATTCCATCTACGGTATATCTCTATAGGCTGAGACTGTAAAATATGCCGACTGCACCTCTGCGGAAACGTAAAACCCTCCAGTAATGGATGGTTGCTTGTGATGCCTGGGGACGAAATACTGGTGGCTGAACTGTTCATGACTTGTAATAGTCCACTTGGGTCGTTAGCTGAGCGAGACGGGCAGTCCGAGAGGCCCCATCTGATTAATCGGCTGGACATGTCAAGCCCCGTTGTTCCGACCGTATTGTTCTTATTGCAAATATTACACCCTTTTTTATCTGATATGACGTGGAAGACGCTGACCGAAGGTCTAAGAGTCCTCGATATGAACGGAAGGAAGGAGGAAGGAAGGAAGAAATTAAGAAAGCAGACAAATATTCAAAAGAAAGAAAGGGATTAAAAAATAATATATCAAATAAATAAAAAAGAACAAAAAGAAAGAAAGAAAAAAAGGGATAAAAAAGAAAATATTATATACAAAAATCAATAGATGAAGGAACAGAAGAAAGAAAAAAGAAAAAAAGAAAGAAAGAAAAGAAAGAAAGAAAGAAGAATATATCAATAAATAAATATATAACTGAACAGAAATAAAGAAAGAATGAAAGAAAGAAAAGAAGAAAGAAAGAAAGAAGAAAGAAATAAGCAAATGACAGAAAGTATATATCAAATAAAAATAGATAAAGGAACAGAAAAGAAAAAAGAAAGACGGAAGGAAAGAAAGAAGAACATGGAAGAAAGAAAGGAGAAAGAAAGAATAATATATCAAATGAATAAATAGATAAAGGAACAGAAAAGAAAGAAAGAAAGAAATACGGAAGGAAAGAAAGACGGGAGGAAAGAAAGAAAACGTGGAAGAAAGAAAGGAGAAAGAAAGAAATAATGCATCAAATGAATAAATTGATAAGGAACAGAAAGAAAGAAAGAAAGAAAGAAAGAAAGAAAGACGGAAGGAAATAAAGAAGAACATGGAAGAAAGAAAGAATAAGAATAAAAGAATAAAGAATAAAGAAAGATATATCAAATGAATAAATAAAGGAGTAGAAATTAAGAAAAAGAGAGAAAGAAAAAGAAAAAAAAAAATCTATTAGTAAGGTTCCAATGGGCTAATTAGATTTTAAAAAAAACGGTGTTTATAAAGATATTTAAATACATGAATTAAGAAACATTGATAGTTTCCTAACCCTATTGCCCTTATGGCAAGCCCCACCACTTTTTATCATATGGATGCTAGAAGGCGGTGGTTGCGGGTCTACATGTCCTGGGAATGACGTTAAACTCTATCTGATGGTGAGGTTCCAGTTTTGGAGGCTTGGGGAATGTGAAGCACTCCTTCATCACCATTACTCCCTGGTCCACTCTGACCCGGAGTGGTAGTACCTGTTAGGGTCCCATCTATTGGTTAAATAGAAAAATGTATTTATAAAAAATTGTATTATCCATTAAGAATTGATTTATTTCAAAACTTTATCGGCATTAAATGACCCACTGAGGTTGATATGCCGTAAAACAAAACAAAACAAACCAAACCAACCAAACATTTACGGTCAAATTTCCTGGATTGTTGAAGACGTACAATCATTTCTATGCATATTAATTAACCATGGAAATCCTTAGATCTGCTACTGTCGTGGAATACAGTCTTTTATTCTTCAAAAGAATCCAGAGGTATTTTCTCTGTGGTATATACATCGAGATACGGGGTTTCTTTATACGTATCAAGAAATACAGTCTTTTATTCTTCAGAAGAAACCCAGATATGTATCCTTTGTGGCATATATCTCAATAAACTATGTTACCTTTATGTGCATCATGAGATACGGCATTTCTTCTTAACATATGATAAAAGAAACATCCCGGACACACACACACACACACACACACACACACATATATATATATATATATATATATATATATATATATATGATTGATAACGAGAAGACCTAAATATCGTTCATGTTAAGGGTTATAAATGTATTCCAACCAAAATATTATAG